>OW964561.2:20395423-20995423 GCA_943138885.2 Tholera decimalis | reverse complement strand
ATCGTATCTGCTGCTAGAGCATCCAACTAGGAAATTAAAAAGCAAAATACACGGAATGCAATATACTATGGTACACAAAAAACCCAATAACACTTCAGCCGACCGAGGAGTCGAACCCAGAACCTCATGCTCAGCAGTTGAGCTTGCAACCACTAGACCAACGAGGCTTTCATGTAAAGGTGAATGGAATGTTACTAGGTGGTATTATAGTAAGAAAATAATAAAAAAAACACAAGATTATGATTAAATTGTCTCTTTATAAAGCACTCACAATTTACATTTTTAAATATTTTCTACATAAAACGCTTAAAACTAAAAATAAAATACATGAAAAAAACACTTAAATCTATAAAAATGGCAGTGCACGAGTATCGGGAGCGAGATCCAAGCTACTAGTGGTTAGGTCAATAGGTCCCCAGAAAAAGAAACCTCATGACAATAAGAGCTGTATCGAGTACTGCCTTCTGTATCAACCACTTTATCCAGCCGTGCAACGCCAGCTTCGACAGATGGTCGACGAAGCTTTTCGCTATCAGCCTATTGCCGAATACGACAATGAAAGCCGAGTCAACATTCCACATTTCAACAACCTCATGGGCTAATTCGAGACACTTTATATGTTTCTCTTTCTTAGCTTTTATAAGGTTTTCGTCATGTTGGATGGTAACATCGATTATTATTGTGCGGCGCACTAATCGGTCTATCACCACTATGTCAGCTTATTCGTAGTCAAACGTTCGAAACAACGCTAGTCTTGAGGTTTTGTCATGTGATAACAAGGTTGAAGTAGTCGAATATGAAAAATTCCTAGGTGTTCATATTGATACATTATTAAACTGGAAGGTTGAGACATCGTCTGTAACTAAGTCTGTTAGCTCAGCGTGCTATGCAATCAGAAGCCTGAGGGAAGAACTGACCTTGGCCCAGCTTAGGATAGTTTACTTTGCCTTGATTGAGTCTAGGCTTAGATACAGTATTGAGTTTTGGGGCAACAGCTATAAGTACAATATCCACTCGGCATTTGTCATTCAAAAAAGAGCTTTAAGGACAATGCTCCGCTTAAAACAGACGGATTCATGCAGAGACCATTTTATAAGACTTAATATTTTAACAGTGCCATGTCTTTATATACTGGTGCTGCTAACCAATTTCGTTAAGAACTTGCATAAATCTGAAACCGATGACCAACGACAAGTTAGAGTTAACACACGTAGGAAAGACTTGCCTAACACAATCCAACCAAAACTAAACGTGGTTCATCACAGTCCTAGGTACCAATCTGTATTTCTATACAACAAGCTTCCCTTAGAATTAAAAAGCATAAATAGCGCAAACTTATTTAAAAACAAATTGAAGACATATTTATTGAGGAAGGGCTATTACAGCGTCGATGAGTACCTAGCTGATAAGCGACAACTGTAATGTCTGTTATAGTGTTTTAAATGATATGTTGACTATTATTGTCATTTTTTATTTATAAGTTCTTTTTTATGTTATTGTACTACTCAAAGATGACATATTATATTGATAGATTTTATCTTTTGACATTATAATTTATAATTAAATGACATATTATTACGGACCATTTTTGTAACTTTTTCATTTTTTTTATTTTTATTTATTGACATTCTATTTTTATTATTGATTATTCATAGAAAACGAGAAGACATTTTTAATCTTTCTTACACAATTTTTTATTTTATTTTTTATTTTGCAATTTTATTTTCTATATTTATAATCTTTGTTAATTAGATTTTCATTTTTTTTTCGACTATTGTTTTGTTGTATTATTTATTATTTTAAATTGAATGAGGATTATTCTCGTTTTCAATTTGTTATTTTATTATATTTGACATTATTTTTTTTTTATCTCTCGTCGTTTGATATATTTTATTTAATGGTACTGTTTTGTTTTACACAATTTCTACACAATGTATATTGTTCTGAAATAAATGACTTATGACTTATGACTTATTGGCAACAATAGTCCTATCATTAATGATATAACGATCCCAGTACAACGTTAGTCTCTTGATTTGTCTCGACTGTTTTTTTTACATTTTTTGTGTGAGCCTGGAACAAATAAACTAATTTATTTAAAATTAAAAGCTTATCAATTTATATTTATCAGATACCTATACATTGAGAATTAGGTGTAGTAACGAAACACATCATACCGGTATATCTGTAACTCCATGTTTCGAGATGACTCCAGCACAGGATCCCGATTTATTATCATTCTCAGGCAAATGAAGAGTCTAAAATATAATAGATATGTGATTGAACAAATACCTCTAATAATAATATAGTAAACTACTTTTTTATGAAAAACAGCTGTTCTAAATGTTAACTTACTTAACGTAGTTTTACTTAAGTAAATGTAATAAATAAATAAGTTTAATTTGATTCATATAATTTTATTTGATTAAATTGGCTGTTAAAAAATTTAAATCTTTTATCATGTTGGCCATTAATTACTATGGTTTATTTAGTAGGTAAGCCTGGAGAGAATTTAGTTTATTTTTTGTAATTTGTGATTTTAAAAATACAAATATTTTTGATTATTGCAATAAAAAATCCTGGAATGCTTACCAGTGCACCTGGGGTAGAGGAAGTACTCGGGGCAGGGAAGAGAATATTGTGCCCCAGTGGCATGTCTCCAATTGGTGCACTTGCAACCTCATGTTGATCTCTGTCAGTCAATATCGGGGATATTAAACACATTTTCTGGTCAAAGGTTGCAACATGTATGTGGTTGATACAAATAAGTAATTAACTTCTGAACTACAGATGTAAGTACTACAATACCTACATGAATAAATTGCACTTCATTTCAAAATTGTATAAATTTGAATCAATTGAATAAATACTTTATATGAACATTAACATTATTATATGAATGTTAACATTAACTGCCGTATATTAAATAAATAATATTAAAATATTGCCTATCTGACCTCCACAACTAGGGTTGCCACCTTTTTTGCAGTAAAAGTACATGGTTAAAATAGGTAAGAAAAAAAGTACATAGCATCAAAATAAAGTACAATTTATTTTCAAAGTCGCTTTCCGCTGTCTGTCCCTATGTAGATATGCTTTTTTTTAAATATATATAGTGATTCAAGGGGAAGGTTTTTATGTATAATACATGCATAATATATGTAGTAGATAAACAACAATAAAATAGAGGTTTCTAATGTGATGTCTTAATAAACATTTTTTTTTGCGCTTACATTGCAAACGTTGGCTTACGGTTCAGCCAACGTTTGCAACTAGATATATCAAAATAATGTACTACAGTACTGTACACCTTAAAAAGGTCTACAAAAAAGTCCACAGTGGCGTAATAAAATGCTTATCTCTTACGGATAACATACTATATCCATTTCAATACTTAAAAAATGGGTACTTAATTATAAAGCGGTAATTGGAAAGCTATTTACACAAATACTGTATTAATCCTTATCATTTTAAATACATACTTTCCCTCCCACTGCAGTTCGACGTCAACCAGTTCACTGTGTTTCGTCGACGCGTGGGAGTGCCAGTGCCTTTTTGGGTTTTAGAGAGAAAGTAGTTGCATTGTTCTATGCTGATCTCGGCCTCGAAGCGAGCTTCGGCATGGCAACTCACTCTGGAGGGTAGCGCTCTGAATACACAGGCTTGTCTTTTCAGCGCTTTTCTTCATTCGAATATATAACATGTGGATAACGTTGCTAGTTACACACTAATATACCTAGATTATAAGTTAATATTAACCATGTATAGTGTGTAATTGTTGGTTTTCCTCAGTAAATAAAATAAAATAAAATAAAATTTCAACTATCCCCTACTTTCCGAAGTACATCTGTGCCAGTTACCGACCGCCTCACAGTGGGTCGAAACGATGATTTTAGTGACTTAGGGATCAACTTTGTTTTTTTTTTATGCGGATCGATAGAGCTCATTAACTTCATTAATAATTATTCTGATAATTTTTTTCCTAAACTTGCTCGTTTGGGTGGAAAAATGCATTTTGTATTTTTTTTTGTATGGAGCAGACCAAATTAAATTAAATTTCTGCCAAGTGGCGTGTGATCCCGCTTTGAAACTATATTTTTCTTAGGGGTTGTCCAGTCTACTATCATTTGATGATTTGAACATTTGCATAAAGTTGCAACACTGCTAAATAAATGGATCGAAAAAATGAAAAAAATACTTTGAATAAAAAGCTTCATTTTTTATTTTCGGATGTTCTTTTAAGTTATAATTGATATGGAATAGTAAGTAAAAGCACTTAATAATTCACATAATTACTTAAAGACCAACGACAATACATTTAAAGGTCCCTGATTAGCTTGAATTTACGAAGTACGTAATATTTAAAAATGTGGATCTATTCATTTCTATTTGTTTATTTAATGAACTTATAAAATCTTTTAAATTAGATTTAATACTGAATAGTAAGTAATATACCTAGATTATAAGTTAATATTAACCATGTATAGTGTGTAATTGTTGGTTTTCCTCAGTAAATAAAATAAAATAAAATAAAATTTCAACTATCCCCTACTTTCCGAAGTACATCTGTGCCAGTTACCGACCGCCTCACAGTGGGTCGAAACGATGATTTTAGTGACTTAGGGATCAACTTTGTTTTTTTTTTATGCGGATCGATAGAGCTCATTAACTTCATTAATAATTATTCTGATAATTTTTTTCCTAAACTTGCTCGTTTGGGTGGAAAAATGCATTTTGTATTTTTTTTTGTATGGAGCAGACCAAATTAAATTAAATTTCTGCCAAGTGGCGTGTGATCCCGCTTTGAAACTATATTTTTCTTAGGGGTTGTCCAGTCTACTATCATTTGATGATTTGAACATTTGCATAAAGTTGCAACACTGCTAAATAAATGGATCGAAAAAATGAAAAAAATACTTTGAATAAAAAGCTTCATTTTTTATTTTCGGATGTTCTTTTAAGTTATAATTGATATGGAATAGTAAGTAAAAGCACTTAATAATTCACATAATTACTTAAAGACCAACGACAATACATTTAAAGGTCCCTGATTAGCTTGAATTTACGAAGTACGTAATATTTAAAAATGTGGATCTATTCATTTCTATTTGTTTATTTAATGAACTTATAAAATCTTTTAAATTAGATTTAATACTGAATAGTAAGTAAAGATTCTGAAGGAAAACTCAGCAGAAGTTCTTTGACTTTTGGAGAGAGAACCATTCTATTTTGTTTCGCCAATCGAGGCCGTAGACTTGTGATCTTTGGATCAGACGACAAAAGAAGATTGTGTAAAACATCCTCATTTGTCACCGTTCTACTTACCTTTCTAGAATGACTCTATCTATATTTCCTAAAATCTTTATTACGAGCTTCCACTGCCTCTTCCGACAGTTTCCCTATAGGTATGACACCAAAGTTCTTTATTATGTCACTCCCATGTACCAACAATTTATGTACACTGGAAGGCATATAATACCAGGGATACAAGGTAACATACAATTCTGCCGTATCTTTACAAAATTCGGAAAATTTAGAAAGGTCCACGCGCTCTCCATATGCAACGGTTTGAAGAATCACGTGAAACCTTTCTATCAAATCTTCACGAATCCCAGTTATGCGGGCTGTTGTTGCTGCATCCCTGAAAAATCTTCTGGCAGTATTGCCATCATTGGTTGTGCCTACTTCTTGTTTGACTATGTCGATGAGTAAACCGCATTCCTTCTTAAATGCTTGCTGTATAGCACTCTTTCTAAGGGACAGTTTTTCTTTGTCGTCGCCTCTGCAACTCCAGTTTTAGAAGTCCAAACGATAAGCTGCAAAAAAAAAGAAATGTCACTTAAAATAATCTCACACGAAACTACAAACATGAAAAAATATGAAGTAATAGAATTATATTTACCGATATGAAGTAAGCACTCCATGCATCTTATCCAGGCATGTAAGGATGACATACCATACTGGTACATTACCTCATTTTTAGGGTTCCGTAGCCGAATGGCAAAAAACGGAACCCTTATAGTTTCGACATGTCTGTCCGTCTGTCTGTCTGTCCGTCCGTCCGTATGTCACAGGCATTTTATTCCGAAACTATTAGGACTATACATGTAAAACTTGGTAGGTAGATGTATTCTGTGAACCGCTTTCCGATTTTAAGTAAAATTTAAAAAATATTTAAAATAAAGGGGGCTCCCCATACATTGAACTAAAACCGAAAATATTCTTTTTCATGAAACCTATACGTGTGTGGTATCTATGGACAGGTCTGTAAAATGAAATTAAGGTTTCTAAAATGACTTTTTCATAAAGTTAATCGTTTACAAGATATATGCTTCCAAAGTGGTAAAATGTGTGTCCCCTCTCCTCTAACTTCTATAATAACGAAGTGAAAAACCTAAAAAAACAACCAAAATTAGTTTGAACGAGATTGAGTCAGCAGTTTTTGAGATACAGTATATTTTCAAAAACCGCAAATATAACTTTGTAATTCATACAAATACTATGAAAAACAAAGTTATTTGGCGTAGTTGTAAAAATTGTAAACAAGCTAGTTTTAAGAAATTTGTAAGATTTTTTTTTTTCAAATAAATATATTAAGTATGTTATATTTATTATAGTTACTACGGAACACTTCATGGGCGAGTCCGACTCGCACTTGGCCAATTTTTTTCTCTTTGAGAAAATGCCTCTAAATTGTTGGTCACTGACGGTTTTGCCTTGCAAATATCACAGACAGCTGCAGATGTATCCGACAAATATGATGTTATTTTGCCGTCTATCATCGTCAGGTACAATTGATGCTTAACTTCTACTTGGTGGATTCTTGTTGGCAGACGTCTTTCTATTTCTTCTGTTATGTTACCCTTTATAATTGCCACTGTTGTCTGGGTTTCTTTGGTAAATTTAAACATTATCGGACGACAATAGAAAGTCGATGATGGTCGGTCGTTTTCCCAAACAATTGTTCCATCAGATTGTTGAAGCCTTATAGGAACTAGACTGGACATCAATATAGTAGAGTCATCAAACTCTTTCTCAGTCTTTTGTTTGTAATTGCTTTGACCTGAGGCTCCATCACAGCCCCATTTGCTTATAAGTAGTAACTCTGTTGTCGAGTCCAAATCCAAAGCAATTACATCTAAAAGCCTAGAAACCGTCAAGTTGAGTAATGCTTGCAGTTTAATAGCAGCTCCTTCTTCAGTTTTGGTTATGTCTTCTTTCCCTGGATAACATTTTGACTTTGCTTGCTTAATTTTATAATAAGAAGGGTATAAATCAGACCCATTTTCACTGGCTGCTTCTCTTATGCTTGTATATTGCCACTTACTTAATTTAAGTGAAACTAATATGGCCAGTGCCTTATCAGGTGAATATGTACTACCGTTTGCTTTATTTGCACTTAAACACTGCTTAACTTTTTCTAGATCTTTGGGGTGATTTAGCAAATGGTTAATTATTTTTCCTACATCCTCATTTCCAGTGTTTCTTAAACTAGCAATTGTAGTAGCTTTCAGTTCATCCGGAGATAACGAAAGCGATTGGTTTATTTGATCAACGCGTATTCGTTTTTGCCTGGAGCCCAATTCTTCGATAGGTTTTCGAGGTGTAAATGTATATGTTGAAGTTTCTGTAGCAGATGGTGGTAGATTTTCAACATCTTCAATATCACAAATCTCGAGCATTTCCTGTTCAGTGTTCACAGTTTCAGATATTACTCCTTCGGGCCAGTTTATCGCACTTTCTAACCAATCACCATTTAGTCTTAAAAACGGCGCTAACGTGCGACGACTCCGTTCCCATCTTGCACTTAAATTTGAACAAAAGCGCGTACAGAATTGTTGGAGCTTAGCATTGTTCTCTTGCGTCACGTTTATTTTATTTTGTAGGTATTAGAAGTTTTTTACTATCTGACAGCGACTTAAGCTGCTCTCTTAAAACAAAAAGGGACGATCACAATCACAATAAATGTTAATAGTAGTACGAATAAACGAACACTAGTAAATATATAATAAATATTGTAATTTTATACTTCCAGTGACAATCAAATGTTTACTAATATTTCTACTACCCTCATTAACATTAAAGTAATGACTAAAAGTGAAAAACATTGTTTTTTATAAAGTAAAAAGTCAAGCTAATTACAGTCAATAGAAATTTATAGATAAATGATATCCATATTTTTAAGTAATACGTAATTAGTAAATTTAAGCTAATAACGAACCTTAATATATTGTCGTTAATTGTTAATTAATTATGTGAATTATTAAGTGCTTTTACTTACTATTCCACATCAATTTTAACTTAAAAGAACTTGAGAAAATAAAAATTATTCAATGTATTTGTTCATTTTTTTCGATTCATTTATTTGGCAGTGTTGCAACTTTATGCAAATGTATTAGAGCATCAAATGATATTAGACTGGGCAAGCTTTAAGAAAAATAAAGTTTCAAAGCGGGATCACTCGCCACTTAGCAGGAATTTAATTTAATTTGATCCGCTCCATACAAAAATAACACAAAATGCATTTTTCCACCTAAAGGAGCAAGTTTAGGAAAATAAGCATCAGAACAATTATTCTTGAGGTTAATGAGTTCGTAAGAGTTCAATCGATCCGCATAAAACCGGTCAAGTGCGTGTCGGGCTACGCGCAGTGTAGGGTTCCGTAGTTTTTATAACAGCCAAGTGCGTGTCGTATTCGCTGACTGATCGTTTCGTACCATGCTCTAACTAAAAGCCAAACATGACTACCCAACTAATTTGACTTCCTGTACAAATCCTCACCTGATCCGACAATTTTGCACGGAAAGTTTTAATTTTTTTTAGAGATTTGTATAAAACTTGTCATAGCCGGTGTTTTGAATTTAAATACGGACACAGAGCTACACTACTCAATCGTCACAAGAAGCTAGCACGATACAACTGACGCTTAGCGCCATCTATCGACATTTCTATAGAGTTGTTCGAAATTTTCGAGTCAAATACAATTGGTCGACTATTACTCGTAAACTTGTAAAGCCCAGTTATGTGTGATAGTTTTCCTTTAAATTTCGTTATATATAGGTACTACTGCCGTAACATTTGAATTTCTAACTATAACCGTTTAGTTGATAGAGGGGGGACACTTGACTCTAACGAAAATTGGTACTTTAAAGCTTGATAAGTCACGAACGATTTACTTAATCAAAAAACGGTCTTATCAAACCCCTAATATTTTTGAAAGACCTATCCAACGATATCCCATACTATGGGAAGAACGACAAAAAAAAATTATCATCCCACTTTACATGTATGGGAGGTACCCTAAATAATTGTTTTTTTCAAAATTTTATTTTACCACTTTTTCGGCGTTATTAACGTGTATACTCATACTAAAGTACAACTTTCTAGTACCAATAGTTTTTGAGCTAAACCGCGGACAGACGGACAGACAGACGGACATGGCGAAACTATAAGGGTTCCTTGTTGACTACGGAACCCTAATAAAGAAAAAAGTAAAAAAACAAAGTTGATCCCTAAGTCACTAAAATCATCGTTTCGACCCACTGTGCGCCTGGAGCTTTTGGGCATGGAGTTGACATCAGACCTCAACTTCGGCTCAACCATCGAGTCCAGAGCTCAGACTGCAGCAAAAAAGTTGGGAATCCTACACAAGGTGAGGCGGTACTTCACGCCTGGACAGCTTCTAAATCTATATAAAGCACAGGACCATTCCTGCGTGGAGTATTGCAGCCACTTGTGGGATGGCTCTGCAAAATACCGACTTGCTGCACTGGACTCAATCGAGCGCAGGGCTAAAAGGCTTATAGGCGACGAGGTGCTATCGGGCAAGCTTCATAGTCTGGCTCATTGGCGAACCGTTGCGTGCCTGTCGGTTTTCTATAGATTGTACTTCGGGGGGTGTGCGCAGGAGCTCCATGACCTGATTCCTCCATCTCCATTTCACTACCGGTCTACCAGATGTACGGCTGGGTACCATCCACACTTGTTTGATATACCGTCTTGTCGTTATGGAATTCTTTGCCGGCTTCTGTGTTCCCTGCCACTTATGGCATACTTTAAAGCAAGAATAAATAGGCATCTTCTGGGCTCGCTCGTCACGTCGTAGACCTTATCTATCGCTTACCATCAGGCGAGATCGAGGTCAAGAGCGGGCTCATCCGTAATAAAAAAACTTTAGTTGGCTTGAGCATTTCATGAAGATTATTTTTTCCCTATACACCATGCAAATTAAATGAATACCTACCTTAGGAGATATAGCAAAATCAAAATAATGCGCAACGAAATTAATTTCATGTCACCGTGATTTGACCGGGCGGGCGCCTCGCTTCCGAGCCGGGGATAACATCCTACCTATGTCCATCCTACCTATGTCACTTTAAAAAATTGGCAATTATAAAGCGGTAATATAAAAGATATTTACACAAATACGGTACCTATTAATCTTTATCATCTAAATTAATATTATGTATAACGAGGAAAGATGATTGATTTTTTGTTTGTTACGATTTAACTCAAAAACTACTCAACCAATTTTACCGAAAGCTTCGTCTCCTCGGAGTAAAATAGGCTATTTTATATTTTCAGTAAAGAACCCGTGCGAAGCCAGGTCGGGTTGCTTACTAAAAATTAATTGCCGAATGAATATATACGTTAGCGCATTAGTTCAGAACAGCTGCATTTATTTGACTAATTATTAACCGACTTCAAAAAAAGGAGGTTCTCAATTCGACTTGAACTTTTTTTTTTTGTGTATTGAGTAATAACTCGGAGACGGCTGGACCGATTTGGAAAATTCTTTTTGCGTTTGAAGGGGTATACTTTTTAGTTGGTCCCATTGTTACGAAATCAGGATTTGATGATGGGATCCTGGAGAAATCGAGGGAACTCTTCAAATATTATAGGCACACCTATAGCGTTTTGGGTATTTCTTATAGTACCTTGAGCAGTTGCTTTTGAAAAGTACCATTTAGGGAAGTTGAACTGATGATGAAGACCACAGATGGCCACTGAATCTACTCAATATAAGTATTTCGTGGATTGCGATTCGATTACTTGAGTACGGATGTTAAACACTTTATGCTCGTCACAATAGGTACATATGGTGATGTAGAGCTGATGGATTGTAAAAAATCTTTTTTCAAGCTTTTTAGTGGGTCGGTTTGTAATTTATCTAGTTACAAAAGCCATAATGTCAACAACTTATCACCTTTTACAAAATATTGCTTTTCCCGATGCATAGCCGTTAATTTTTGAGGAGTTCGCCTGGTACTTGACCATCAGCTCTACATCACTTTATGCTCGTCGCAATACATACGAGTATGGTGATGTAGAGCTGATGGTCAAGTACCAGGACAGTAACTCCTCAAAAATTAACGGCTATGCATCGGGAAAAATAATATTTTGTAATAGGTGATAAGTTGTTGACATTATGGCTTTTGTAACTAGATAAATTACAAACCGACCCACTAAAAAGCGTGAATAAAATTTTTAACAAAAAATAGTACCGACTTCCATATCAAAACACTACAAAGACAAAAATAACTTTAATTTCGGAAGGCGGTGTGAAAAAAAAAGAAAATCCAAAACCAATAACACCGACTACCGAAATTAAAGTTATTTTTGTCTTTGTAGTGTTTTGATATGGAAGTCGGTTCTAGTTTTTGTTAAAAAAATATTTTTTTGTTGTTGTGTTCGTAATTGTCTGGATAGGGTTTGGAAAGAAAACTGTATGATACCGAAAGAAAAATTGCACCCTGGTGAAGCCGGGGTAGGCAGCTAGTTATGTTTAAAAACATATTTCTTATTACTTTTTGCAGTTTGTATCAAATTAGTATCTCTACTAAACAATTGCACGGCATCTTTACAGTCCATATTTAAATTAAAGTAAATAAGTAATTATTTTTTTCAAATTCAGAGGCGCTTTGTTTATTACGAATTTACGACTAAACTTTTCAAAATCCCAAGGAAATCAAATCATGCGAAATAAAGTATGTTCGTGTACTTTATTGTTCTCATAAAGTATAGAGTACAATTACCTGAAATAACATACAATACTTTATTATAAAGTACGGGTGGCAACCCTATCCACAACCCAGTAGCTGGGTATCACGGGGTATCACACCACCAACTTCCAAACTCCAGGCTACTACTGAGATATTTCTTACAGAAACACCCAATAGCACTTTTTGCCTGACCCGGGACTCGAACCCAAGATCTCGTGATCAGCAGCCGCGCTTGCGACCACTCGACCAACAAGGTAGTTTTAAATTAAAAACAAAGTTACCGAACTTACATTATTATATGTACTACACTGGATTGCAAAAATAAATAAAATAATTGGCACTATTCTTACCCATAAAGTCTGTGATGGAAAGGCATCATCACGTAATTTGACTACATTCATAGTTCTTTTAAAACAGGAACTTTCAAAATGCAGTGAACAAAAAAAAATACATATTTCCTTGTAGTGTTTATATTTTCCACACCAATTATATTGAGCCAAGCATTTCGCCTTTCTTCAATCTTAGGCAATCTAAAAGTAATTATATGTTCATTTTATTTTACACTGTGGAATTAAGTTTGATTTTCTTAGATAAAATTAGTGCTAAATCTATCGACACGTAAATCACCATTGCTACAACACTAATTGTCAAACAAAAATGTTTTTACGATATTTGAGTGAAATAACTACAAATATATGAAAATAAATAGGGATTTTGATAGAATTTTTCATTTTATAATGTTTACAGAAAGCAGACGTGTTTAACTATACAAATAATATGGAATATTTTTTAATTATGTAGTAGGTACGTACCGATGTAATGTTATATTAATATTGCTAGGTATAAAGCTATGCCATTTCTGTAGTCAGTCAGCAGTTTAATCTATATAAGTGACATGTTATAGCAGAACGTTGAATGAAACGCGTAAGCGCCATACAAAATCGCGGCGCTTCCGCTTTGTTTTGCGGCTTTATACCTTTGCTTCTCCTTTAACTCGCGATGGTAAAGCGCGGGGAAAAGTAAATTAAATCTTATTAATTTTTGTTTTTTGCGTGAGTATGTCGAATTTAAGTTTTGATGAGAATAATTTAGCTGCTACGCCGCCAGATATTGTGATTGAGGCTCAAAATGCTTTCGATAGCCTCTTGCCATCTAAATCGAAACTAAAATATATGGCAACTTTGCATAATTTTCTTCAATGGAAATCAAATGTAAAGAGTGTATTGAAAAACGTCGTTTGATATACGTGGACATTTGTTACTGCAGTACTCGGCTCCATAACCCCCTCGCCTTACGGCTCGGGCGTAACTCCGCCTCGTACGCAATAACAAACTTTCTCCACTTGTATCAAAATGTACTATTTTAAGTGTATTTTATAATATTTTGTCTAATTTGTCTTGTTATTATTGTATTTTATATTTATTTTGAATTTGTTTGTTTAGTTTTGTTTATGTGTAAATGTGTCTGTATATGGACTTTGGTCAGAAAATAAAGTGTATTATTATTATTATTTAGCGGGCTTCGTTAGAGAGTTATGATTCTATATTATTCCTAATTCGTTGGTAACTCTGTACCAACTTAAATAATTATTGGAGATTCTATAACCAGCCTTTTCAGATTAAATTATCTGTGGATTGGCGCGCAATTCGAAATTCAAATAAATTTTATTCAAAAGCCGTGATAATTTAATTTCAAATTCAGTCACTTAGAATAATAAATTAATAACGCATAGAACACTAGTACGAGTGCAAAAAGTGAGGCAACTAAAACTTAGCCATTGTGGCTAACTTTTGTACCGTTGTGTAAACAAATAAATTACATATTCAAGTGCCATAGAAAAAACATTTTGTGGAAAAAAAAGCAATTTTTCGTCCTTGTCATCGCCTTGGTAGTGCACGTGAACCGAATAAGCATGAGTAAATGTGCCGTTTGTAATGACTTAATTGAAAATGATTACTTAGAATGCTAGCGTTGTACGGAGAAGTAGTAAGTGTCTCCATGGAAGCAAGAAGTAAGAAGAAGAATGCCTCAGTTGCAGTATTAACAGCCAAAAGGCAATGATCCTGTTCGCCCTTCAACACCGACAGGACTGGCAGAAATAACATTTAATGTAACGCGTCGTAAGATACAAAACAAGCCGGAATCTGCACAAGGATTTGCAGTGGGAATGTCAGACAGTGCATCGCGCTCAGATATACAGGTACAGATGCGTTCTGTTATGAATGAATTTATGCGTGAAATGAGAAACACCTTGAATGTTGAATTTCGTAAGCTAACAGATCAATTAACGGGGTTTAAGGATTCCCTTAGTTTTCTGAGTGCACAATTTGACAGTTTAAATAGCGATATGATCGGTCATAATTCGGCAATGAAGCAACTAAAGACTGAAAACGAGCTGCTTCGGTCGGAGGTCAACGGTCTATCCAGCCGTGTCCGGCAAATGGACCAGTTGTCTAGGTCTACTAACTTGGAACTTCAGTGTGTACCTGAGCACAGGGCTGAGAACGTAGTGAGCATTGTTAGACAACTCGGTCAAGTTGTTAAGTTTCACGTAAATGACGGCGACATATCTTATTATTCACGCGTTGCCAAATCGAATCCTAAGTCTTCTCGCCCACGTACACACTTAACACTCCATGTACTCGGGATTCCCTGCTGGCGGCCACAATACAATACAAAAAGGATCACCCAAATGAGAAGCTGAACACCAGTGTACTAGGCCTGGATGATAAGAGGACTGCGATATTTGTTGCAGAGAATCTCGCAATGGAAAATAAAAACTTACACGCCGCAGCCCGACTTCGAGCTAAACAACTGAACTATAAATTTGTGTGGGTACGCGGAGGACGAGTTTATGTGCGCAAATCAGTTGAATCAGAAACGGTATTTATTCGTAGTATAGATTCATTGAATAAATTAACTTGATCTCCATTTGTTTTTGCCATTTGTTTGTAATAGGTTCTTACTTTAGACTATATTCGTGTAACGATTCCAAACTACTTACCTACAATTCTGTAATATAATTAAATGTTACTATCAAAATGTAAGAGGTTTGAGGACCAAAACTGAAGATTTTTACTTGAATGTATTAACATGTAACTATGATATAATTGTACTTAGTGAGACATGGTTGGCGGGCGACATATTGGACTCTGAGTTATTTTGCAACCGATATCTAGTGTATCGACGTGATCGAGAGTCTTGTGGTTTTCATAATAAAAAATCCGGTGGTGGTGTGTTAGTGGCGGTATCTAAAAAGTTAAGATCATATAGAGTGATTGATTGGGAGAATAAATGTGAAGATGTATGGGTGTGCGTAGATATTTGTGTAAACAAACGACCAGGTAAACTTTTAATCTGTGCGGTGTACATTCCTCCTCCGATCCAAAAACATATTTTAGAACATTTTATAGTAAGACTAGTACTCACGCGGGGCTTCGCTCCCGTGGATTATATCACGGTAAAAACATAACTCTCCTTTTTTGCAGTCGGGTAAAAAGTAGCCTATAACCTTCCTCAAGCTTCAAGCTACTTCCATACCAAATTTCATCCAAATCCACCCAGTACTTTCGAAGATTAGCGCGTTCAAGCAAACAAACAAACAAACAAACTTTTCCGCTTTATAATATTAGTATAGATAATGCAAATAGTGCCATAGAAAACTTTAATAACACGTTAATATTGGGTGATTTCAACTTGAGTAGCATCGAATGGATAGGTTCACCAGGTACACCGTTGGCGCCTTTTTTAAATAAAAACGGTTTATATGAGCAGAAGCTATTGGATTTTATTTCATTAAATAATTTAGCTCAATACAATAGTGTTTGTAACCATAAAAATAAGATACTCGATCTTGTTTTGACCGATACTACTGTGAAAAGTTTAAGTACATCCAAAAACACGCTAAGTAATATAATTATACTCGTACCATCCTCCCCTTGAATTCGAACTGCAGTGTGACTTACATGAGGAAACCTTACACCCTAACCAGGAGCCAACATTTAAATTCTACAAAGCTGGTTATAGTAAAATTATTCTAGAATTAAGTAACATATCATGGCAGGACTTGTTTTCACAATGTTGTGATGTTAACGCAATGGTAGACTCATTTTACCAAGTTATCTATAATGTAATTGAGAAATACGTACCTAAGTCTAAACCTAAAGCTAGCAATTACCCAATTTGGTTCAGCAGGGATCTTATACGCCTGCTAAAAGAAAAAAAAAGTACTATACACTCTATTCCAAATTTAAAAACCCCCTAGATAAAATTTCATATCGTCTGCTCAAAGAAAGAGTTACCAAATTAACACATGATAATTATAAGCAATATATAACGTCAATTGAATCTTCGATCACTTCTAACCCTAAGCTCTTTTGGACATTTTTAAAACATAAACGTAATGGTAACAGTACATACCCTTCGTCAATACATTATGGTGATATCAAAGGTAGTAATGGAACAGAAAATTGCAATATATTTGCCTCATGTTTTTCATCTGTCTATAACCCTTGTAATAACAATGCTGTTGACGCTATGGCTACACAAAGGACTGGGGAATGTCAGCATACTGATTTTCTGACTAAACTGACATTTTCCACGAATTCTGTCTTTCAAACTTTGAAAAGACTTGACCCTAATAAGGGGACAGGGCCTGACGGGCTGCCTTCCATTTTTGCAATAAAATGCTGTGAGTTTTTAGGGGAACCTCTCTCTATGATTTATAATAAATCATTGAGTACAGGTTGTTTTCCAAAGACTTGGAAAGAAGCACGAGTTGTACCGATTTTTAAGTCTGGTGACAAGTCCGCAGCGAATAACTATAGACCAGTATCTATTTTGACTATTTTTGGCAAGATGTGTGAAGGTTTGGTATACCCTATACTTTCGTGGCATGTGAAACAAACATTGATGCTTGAACAGCACGGTTTTGTGAAAGGCCGTTCTTCTGGCACCAATCTGGCGTGCTTTATATCAGATTTAGTTGACGCCGTCGACCGTGGAACACCTGTAGATGTAATCTACATTGATTTGTTGGTATAGTGGTCAGTGGCCCTGACTGCTGTGCGCAAGGTCGTGGGTTCGATTCCCACCTAGGACAAATGTTTGTGTGATGAGCACGGTAATTTGTTCTTTGTCTGGGTGTAATTTATCTATAATATGTATGTATTTAGAAATATATATGTATGTTTATCAGTTGTCTAGTACCCATACCACAAGTTCTGCTTAGTTTGGGACTAGATGGCGTTGTGTGAAAAGTTGTGGAATATTATTATTATATTATTATTTTAGTAAGGCGTTTGACAAGGTGGATCACAAAATGTTAGTTACCAAGTTACACGCAATCGGAATTGCAGGAAACTTATTGCAGTGGTGCGAGTCGTACCTTGTTAAACGCACATCTAAGGTTGTGGTCAACGGTTATTCATCAGATCAGTTTCTCATGCCCTCAGGCGTACCCCAGGGCTCCCATCTAGGCCCGTTGTTTTTCAATATATTTATAAATGATGTGGCGTCTTGTTTCGTACACTCCAAGATATATTTATACGCCGATGATTTAAAAATTATAAAACGAATAGAGTGCGATCATGATCCACATAAACTCCAAGAAGACTAAGACCGTTTTTCCCAGTGGTGTTTGGACAATAACATGCTGCTTAATGGTGATAAATGCAATTACGTACATTTTTCTAGGAACAAAGGACCTTATTTTCGTAATTACAAAGTTAATGATTTGAAATGAAATTATTCGTGATCTAGGTGTTTACATTGACAATAAGCTTTGGTTTAATATTCACGTAGATAAAATTGCTAGTAAAGGGTTTAAGATGTTGGGTTTTATTCTGCGTAACAGTATAAATTTTAAACGAGCTTCAACTAAAATTGCTATATTCAACTCAATAGTCAGGTCCGGTTTAGAATACTGTAGCATTGTCTGGACTCCATTCTACGAAATACATAAAAGTCGTTTAGAATCATTGCAGAAAAGATTTCTTTGGCACTTGTCATACCACTGCAATTTGGGCAGATAATTAATGAGCTACAGCTCTCGCTTGAAACATTTTAATCTCATGAGTCTAGAAAATCGTCGTACGATCTTAGATAATCTCTTTCTATACAAATAAACAATCACATTGACTGTCCGCGGTTACTCAGTCTGATAAACATAAATGTGCCTTATAAACTAGCTCGTATATCTAGATATCAGTTACTTCGCGCTAAGGGTTTTAAAACCAATCTGGGTCATTTTTCCACCATAAACAGAATGCAGGTTCAATATAGTCGCTTGTCTTCCTTACCTAGTGTCGATATTGATATGTCTTATTCCTTACACAAATTCAAGTCTGTCTTACATAGGGCATTTATACAAAAATGACAAATAATTTTATTTTACTTCTAGCTTTCCACTTATATCAAGTTATATTTTTTAATTATTATTTAATTGTTCATTAAACTTATAATATGTGAAATGCTATGCTGGTACTAAAGCAATAGCTTTAGCAATTAGTAATACCTAGCTAGTCATTGCAATGTTAGTAAGTTTTTTTTTGTTTTGTTTAATCTCTACTTTCACGATTATTGTTTAATGCATGCCGTGGCAGCCTTTAATTAAGGCTACACTATTGTTTGTAACAATATTTTAATTTTTAACATGTTTATTGGTGTATGCTTTGTTGGTTGTCCTTAAATAAATAAAGTAAAGGGATGTCGTACTCCCTCAGGAAAACAAAAAACGTGTAATCAAATTACATTTCACAAGTACATACTTACATTTTAAACGTTATTTTTACGTAAATCGATCATCAAACAAACATTCCAATAACCTAACTTATCATAATTCAATGTTGCTAACTGTGAGTAATAAATACCCATATTGCTTTCTTATGTGTTTATTTTTGTTTTAAAAAATATAATTTTGGCGGCGATTATGTGTCCGTCAAACTAAACTATATTTATTTACAGCTACTACCTACAGTGTTTTAAAACTAAAAGTTATTGTTAGATCGAAGAGTGGCATAATAAAGATTAAAATTTTATTGATTAAGATTTTTTAATTTAAGTTATGTTCTCAGTCATATTTTTCTATTTCATATACAACACATACTTTTAAAAGATATCAAACGAGATTTTTCAAGCAATTAATACAAGTCTATAATATTATTATAACACATCACACACCAAACATTCTGAACGCAATGAACGATATCCCATTTCCTTTACCTTCCGTAAAAATACATATCAGTCATATATTACATGAAAAACCGGTCAAGTGCGTGTCGGGCCACGCGCAGTGTAGGGTTCCGTAGTTTTTATAACAGCCAAGTGTGTGTCGTATTCGCTGACTGATCGTTTCATACCATGCTCTAACTAAAAGCCAAACATGACTACCTAACTAATTTGACTTCCTATACAAATCCTTACCTGATCCGACAATTTTGCACGGAAAGTTTTAATTTTTTTAAGTTATTTGTATAAAACTTGTCATAGCCGGTGTTTTGAATTTAAATACAGGACAGGCTACACTACCCAAGTCTCAATCGTCACAAGAAACTAGCGCGATACAACTGACGCTTAGCGCCATCTATCGACATTTCTATGGAGTTGTTCGAAATTTTCGAGTCAAATATAATTGGTCGACTATTACTCGTAAACTTGTAAAGCCCACTTATGTGTGATAGTTTTCCTTTAAACTTCGTTATATATAGGTACTACTGCCGTGACATTTGACTTTCTAACTACAACCGTTTAGTTGGTAGAGGGGGGGGACACTTGACTCTAACGAAAATTGCTACTTTAAAGCTTGATAAGTCACGAACGGTTTACTTAATCAAAAAACGGTCTTCCCAAACCCCTAATATTTTTGATAGACCTATCCAACGATATCCCACACTATGGGAAGGACGAAAATAAAAAAATATCCTCCCACTTTACATGTATGGGAGGTACCCTAAATAATTGTTTTTTTCAAAATTTTATTTTACCACTTTTTTGACGTCATTAACGTGTATACTCATGCTAAATTACAACTTTCTAGTACCAATAGTTTTTGAGCTAAACCGCGGACAGATGGACAGACAGACGGACATGGCGAAACTATAAGGGTTCCTTGTTGACTACGGAACCCTAAAAAACATCATCTTATCCAATTTCATAACATAAAATACTTGATTTGATCCAGCAACATAATAGTGAGTTTTCCCATTTTTGTGGGTATGGTCTGGTAATGGTATCACTGAAAGCTATATTTGTGTGCGTTTGAGGAACGTAGACACATTCGGCTCACGTACATACACAAAGAAAATGAAGTAGACACACAAAATCGCTCGTGTTTTGTTCTTATTTTTCTCAGTTCAGTCATTTGCTTTTTGATAGTTTTATGTTTTTGTGAAAATTATTGTAGTTTTTGGCGCCATCATAGAAATCTTAATAATTATTAAGATTTCTGTGGGTGCCATGGATAAACTGGAAATACCGCTGCGCAAACTACACGAAAAATTAAAGTCATCTACGGGCAATGTGTGCGGGTCTAACACTACTTGCATAAACACGGTCCATTATTTGGTTTAATTAAATCTGGACATTTTGAGTTGCAGAACGAGCTTCGCGGTCGGCCGGTAACCGTTGTCGACAGTGAAAAATTAAAGGCGATAGTGGAAACTGGAAGCGGATACAACTGAACCAACGGCTGAGCTTTATCCGGGCCTTGAATTTAGTGTCAAAACAACATTGAAGCACTTGCGTCAAATCGGAAAGATAAAAAGCAAGATAAGTGGTTACCACACGAACTAAGCGACTAATTGCGATACTTACACGTCGAAGCATGCATAGCTGTAAAGCCTGCAATACATGTTGGCCGAGTGTAGGCCAACGCGAGCGTTGGCAAATAGTACAAGGCAAGAAATAATGTCCACACGTTCGACAAGTTCGTCGAACGCCAATGCAAACGACCAATGTAGAAGAGGGCCTTTGATTTGTGACCAAAAACCGACACCGATCCGAAGAGAGGCAAGTGATCACGAGCAACGGCGAGCGAAGACAAGTTGCACCAAATGAGCTCTATACACGTTGGCGCTGGCCTCCACTCGGCCAACTAGGCAAGTGACACCGAGCGATAGCAAGACAAGGCAAATATACCGTCTACATGGTTGGCCTTCACTCGACAACGCTCGGCCAACATGTATTGCAGGCTTTAAGTAGGGTGTAGTACATACATTAGATTCATACATATTCATACATATAGAGTTTTTGAAGTTAGTACCTGTAATGTTAGAGCTTGCAGAATTAGAAGCTTGGCTCTACAGACATCTGGCAACTTTTTGACAGTTTGCCATTATATGGTCTCGGCAACATGAAAACGTTTTTGGAGGGATTTCATTACTTTTTGTAAGTTGCCTATGACAATATTTTTTGTGTTTCTCGTTCATAACAAGGAGTAGGTGTAATAATATTAGTACCTAAGAATAGTACGATTTGCTTGCATATATTTGTACTTTATAAAATGTATTTAGCTAAAATACATTTTATAATAGTTTTTGATGTTGTAAGCTATTGCTTATGTATCTTATTAGAATTTCATTGATTTAATATAGGTATGATTTGTTGCTTCCCTCATAAGGGAAATAAATTCTTAAAATCGAAATCTAGTAAACTGAGTAACCTCAGAAATAACCAAATCAATTTATTATAGGACCAATAAGTTTAGCACCCTCTCATAATCTGTTTACCCGGCGCAGATAAAAAGCTTTCTAATGGTGAGGCAATATGGTTTGTTCTCACGTCAAACGTCTCTGATATGACAACGGAACATTTGTAATACAACAATGGATCCTTTTACCCCTGAGGGTTATTACTAGCAGCAGGGGGCGGGTTAGGGAGCATTTTTAATGTACTACGGTAGGGCACACTTCAGTGGTAATAGAACCAGTACATTTTGGGCCCCCATATTACTGAGAGCGCAGTTCTATCCAGCTCAATTTCCAATTTACTGCCTGTTGACATGCTGTCGACTGTACCTTGCGTCGACTCGAGTTTAATATTTTTGGGTACCTATCAATTAATCCTGGGTAAAGGTTGTGCACTAATGAAGTAAGTACTTACCTAATATTTTCACCATAATGAAAACCTGCCAAGTGAATCTTGAAAACGCATGGAGAAGGTTTCGAAAGAGTCATGATTTGGTCCGTGTTTGGGTCACAGAATTGCATATGTGTATCGATTTTCTACTGAATCTCAAACGGACACACACCCGAGTGAGTACTTAAGGGTTCCGTGTTCATATGGATGTACGGAATCCTGGAAAAAAATAAATTTTATTTAGCACCTACAAGACATGCACGGTACACAGATAAAAGTCAGATGTGTAAAGAACGTAATATATATAAACGGTATCAATTATTTCCGAAAATTTTAAAACTCTTCAAAAAAGTACATTGATATTCATAAATTCAATCGATTTACCAATTATCACGTCTTCTCCATCTATCGCTGCCTTCCTTACAGTCTTACAGGCCTTACTTATTATTATCTTTCATACTATCACACTGTACAGTTAAACCACCCAGCTAAAACCAATTAACTTTCCCATTATTGATATGTCTACATTTATGGTGACTAGGATCTAACCTAGACACAATTAGGTGAATGATTTCTTCCAAGATCTATTTACTTACAGTTATGAACATTAAAGATAGTATCTAAACTCCAGCGCATGTCAGCGGACTATTTTCCGGTTTATAACTCGGATAATATTTTCGTCCAACTTACTCGTGGTGTGACATTTACTATCTAATGTTCACCTAGTAACACGTACACCTTTCCTCAAACATGTTTATAATAATATTTTTTTTCATAGTGAGATATTTTACGGTGTCAGCAAAAATGTTTGAGAGTGAGTTAAATGTGAATGATATTCTACGTTCGGATCTTATGCCGACGTATTTCATGATAGGCGCTGAAAACCAAAGCATCGAAAGCATGAACCAAACAGTTAGTAAGCATGTAGGACAATCGATTAATGGATCCATTGATGCCGCGTTATCTACTCTGGATTTTCACAGGTAATATTTATGATGTTTTTTTTTTTGTGAAAAGCCTTCAAATTTATTCCCAAAACCACTGTAACTCGTGAGTGCCTGAATCGAAAGTGGCTACCACAAGAATAACTGAAAAAACTCTAAGTCACTGAAAGTCAATGAGTCACGGAGAAACGTTGAAATTGGTGTTTGATTTTGGAACGAAACGCATTAGGAAAAAACAGCTGAGTAAGAAAAAACGCATGATATCTACTTTGAAAAGATAATAGACAGTAACATGATAGAAAGTAGATAGACATTCCTAAGAACATGTGCCTGTTTATTACAACAGATATCTAGATACATCGTTAAATATTAGTGTGCGACCGAAGTTTCAGTTTCGGTTTCGGTTACGGCCAAGGTTCGGCCTAAAATTGTGTTTCGGCCGAAGTTTCAGTTTCGGCCAAAAAATGGCCGAACCTTTCGGCCCGCCGAAACTTGTATTCGAGATTTTTCACATCGTGTCTACTTCTGATTGAGTTAGATTTTTGTTTTCGTGCTTTTTAAACAACGGTAAGCCGCAAATTGGTAGCAACTCAAATATTTATTATTTAATGATATTCTATCTCAGTATGAATTCCTAACTAACTTAACCTAAGCACTATTTTTTTCAGTAATATTAAAACATTGTCTTACTTCCTTCCTACTTATATTATAAAATAATGCGAAAGTTAGTGAGGATGGATGGATGGGTGCAAAAACGACTAAACGGATTTGATGAAACCTTACAGTAACAACAATTTATAAAGATTTTTGGTAATTTGGCTATATATAACGATAATTATCAAGCAAGTCCTCTAAGAGCTATCTCGGTGTGTTACAAGAATATAATGTGCATTGGGATTGTTTGCCGTAAATAATTTAAAAAGTCCACAACAGCATTTATCCGGTGCCGGTGTCCCTCAAGGGTCTGTTCTCTCTGCGACTCTATTTCTGCTTCATATAAATAACCTGCTTCAGCTGGGAGCTGTTGGGTACGCGGATGACAGCACAGTCTCAGAGATATACTTATCCAGTGCTAGAGCTGGCAGGGGCGAAATAGACGCTCTTAGAAAGGCCATGGTGGAGCGAACGAATTTGACCTTAAATCTCGTTTCCCAATGGGGCGATGACAATCTGGTCAAATTCAACGCTTTAAAAACACAGGCTTGTCTCTTCTCTGATAAAAGGAGCCGGTTTGAATTGTCTCCTACTTTCAGAGGTACATCTGCACCGGTTACCGACCACCTGGAGCTTTTGGGCATGGAGTTTACGTCTGACCTCAACTTCAGCTCAACCATTGAGTCTAAAGCTCAGATTACAGTCAAAAAGCTGTGAATTCTACAAAAAGTGAGACGATACTTCACACCTGGACAGCTCATGAATTTATATAAAGCACAGGTCCGTTCCTGTATGGAGTATTACACTCACTTGTGGGATGGCTCAGCAAAATACCAGCTAACTAAGCACTTGACTCGATCGAACGCAGAGTTAAAAGGCTCATAGGTGACGAGGTTCTGGCAGGCAAGCTTCACAGTCTGGCTCACCGGCGCGTAACGTTGCTTGCTTGTCTATCTTCTACAGATTGTAGTTCGGAGAGTGTGCGCAGGAGCTCCACGACCTAATCCGTTCATCCCCCTTCTACTACCGGTTTACTAGACGTACTGCAAGGTACCATCCACACTTGGTCGATATACCGTCTTGTCGTACTAAGCGCTTATCCTCTACATTTATTGTGCGCACAGCCAAGGTGTGGAACTCTCTGCTGGCTTCTGTATTCCCTGTCACATATGACCCGTCAGCCTTTAAAGCAAGAGTGAACAGGCATCTTCTGGACTCGCTTGTTCGATCGTAGACCTCATCTTACACTTACCATCAGGTGTGATCGGGGTCAAGCCAGGCTCATTGGTAATAAAAAAAAGCTTGACTTAGTATGATCTTTTTTACGGTAATCAAATTTGATCTAACATCATGCAATATTTCCGTAAGTGTTTTTATAAATCTATCTAAAACTAAAGTACATTTTTTTTATTCATTCGTATTTTTTATTTCATGTTATTCTAAGTCTTTGCCGAAGCCTGACAGACCGCTGTGTGAAAATTGGTGGTTGCGATCTTCAGTCATGAAGGGTCCGCCACAAAGAGAGACGTAGTTAGTCTGACTTGGTAGTTTTTTATTATAGATAGGCTCGTGTTTGACCACCATCTCAGCAGATGATAAGAGATGATATCTTCGAAGACGAAAAACGCTTGCCTAGAAGTAACCTATTCAGTCTTGACTTGAAGAACTCTAGGTGATCAGGAAACACACGACTCCGGTAGAGTGTTCCACTCCTTAGCTGTAGGCGCAATGAAAGTACTCACAAAATGTTATGAGTACGTATAGGTGGCATGTCTACCATGTAACGTGGTGCATCGCCGTTTGTCTTGTAGTCTGATGATGATGGAACGGGCTTGATAGAATTAGATTGAGCAATTCTATCGCACACTCTCCGAAATGTAACCTCTTGAAAACCGACAGGCTTGCTACTCAACGCCGATGTTCAAAAATCTAGAAGCGAGCTTTGACTAGACGAATGCATCGTTGCCAATGAGCACCTTGGGCAGTTTCTCGATAGACTCGAGCGTATCAAGTTAGTATTTAGCAGAACTCGTACCAGAGTTGAGAGTAGCACTCCATACACGATCGAACTTGCTGTTTATAATTATAATGTTAATATAAATAGATGTGGGGAGATAACTTTAGTTTCTTTGTGAAAGAGTTTCACACAAGCTATCCGCACAATAAATGTAGAGGAGGAGCGTTTAGTATGACAAGACGGTATATGGACCAAGTGTGGATGTTAAATTGCAGTACGTCTGGTAGACCGGTAGTGAAAGAGACATGGAATGATTAGCTCGTGCAGCTCCTGCACACACTCTTTAAATCTACAATCTGTAGAAGACCGACAGACAAGCAAAGTTGTCGCCATTGACACAGGCTGTGAAGCTTGCATGCTCTCTTGTTCGCCTTGTATAACTTGTTGCAAGTTGAAATTTTAGTTACCTTTTTTATTATGATTAAGGCTGTACAAAAAGTGCTAAATTATCTGCCACATTTTTTTTTAAACTTAGCTTTGTTACGTAATTTCTTAGTACCTACTAATGATAATTTTGTATCGAATATGATTTGATTTCATTATATACTTTTTTTTTTTTTTTCTTTTTCAATTAAATACTGTTAATGAGAATAAGACCTAAACAAAATAAGACCAATTAAACTGGTTTAGTGCTACAACTTACATAACGCTTACAACAACGCAACTTTAATAATACTTAACGGTGATGCGCCATCGTTACACGGTGGACATCCCACCTACACGCACAAAACGTTTTTGGAATAAAATATTCCAAAAACGTTTTGTGCGTATTGTGCGTACGGCTGTGGAGTGGAATTTCCTGCCGGAGTCTGTATTTCCCGATCGCTATAACCTGGAGGTCTGTAAGTCAAGAGTGAATAGTTTGCTTCGAAGTAAGCGTGCTCCATCTTCGACCACATCATCACATCAGTTGAGATTGTGGTCAAACGCAAGCCTACCATACAAATATTATAAATGCGACAGTATCTCTGTCTGTCTGTCGGTTACCTTTTCACTGCTAAACCACTGAACCGATTTAAATGAAATTTGGCATGGGAATAGTTTAGGACCCTGGGAAGGACAAAGGATAGTTTTTATCTCGGAATTCCCACGGGATCAGGAATTACGCGGAAAAAACCTCCCACGCGAACGAAGTCGCGGGCAAAAGCTAGTTATCAACAAAAACAAAACTAATTTCACAAATCAACTATAGACTCATTTTAAGTAACACTATTAACCTAGATAAGCATAAATTGTAACAGGTAAGATGTTCAACTGCTATTTTGTGTCTGTAAACCTTTAAATTTCTTGGAATCCTGTGAATTGTCTTATTTTTTCAAAGTTTCGGTTTTGGTTTCGGCTGAAAAATCAGTTTTGGCCGGTCACTAAGTAAATATATAAACTTGTTCTACTTTTATACCCATCACCACTTCCAACACCAAGAAAAATAAGTATAGATAGGAATTAAAGAACAGTCGCAACAACAATTCTTGTAGTCTAATAGTAATAAATCACCTAATACTTAACAAGTTAAGTACTTCCAGAAAAATGATGAACGAGTTCCACTGTCGCAATTACGTTGCTGATCAAATCTTGGAGGAAATGAGCAAGAGCGTCCTGCAAAACAGGGTTGGGAAACCTTTTGCTGAAGTTAAGGACAGTGTACTGATGCGAAGAGAAGACTTGAGAAATAACGTAATGTTTGACGTCGGATCTGCTAATTATCAAGAATGGTTGGCAAAGTAAGATTTTTTAAATATTTTTTAAAATGTCAAATAACGAACTCACTGTACCGCTGCTCATTTTATGTTATTAATTCATTCATATAACAATTATTATTGTGTTTGAATTATGTACTACATTAAATCAATTAATACAGTTAAAAAGAATAACTTGTAAAAAAACTATGAAAAATAATATTCAATAACATTAAGATAAATATGATGTCAAGCGACTGTAAATAGTTATTGCATAAATGACTAGCAGTTGCTCGCAACTTCGTTCGCGTGGAAAGTTTTTCCCGTGTAAATCCTGATCCCGTGGGAATGTTGCAAAATCCCGTCTTAGCGAGCATCAACGTACCTACTAAAAAGAACCCCAATGCAAAATTTGAGAGCCTTAATACTTGTAGTTTTTGAGATTTCGTGATTAATCGTAAAGTGAGTGGTATTTCGCTTTTATATATATATATATATAGATTGTAAATAATATCATATCAATGATTAAATTATAAATCCAGTGTCTAAAATGCAAAAAATCTAATAATATGTCGAATATATTTAAAGTCAAAAGGTAAACGCATAAATATATAAATTATTTACCATCACTTGACACTAATTCAGCGAATACCTATCAGATAGAGGGTACCTTTGTAAATCGATGATCTTAACATAAGTCAGTAGGCAACCTATTAAATAATAAAGCTTAGGTACAATTTTATTTTGTATAACTTTTCATCTAGTTTTTTCTCTAAACTCACATTCTTCTTGTGATTCACGCTCGTGTACCTATATATTGGATATATATATATAGTGGCTGAGTAGTACTAATTTTTTTTTTTAATTTTCTTTGCGTGACTCTCGTTGTGGGATTCTGACAACGAAATTTCATTGGGTTCCCTGAATATTACCGTTTATCTGTCGGCGTTTTTCCGTCACTGTTAGCCCCGTGGCTATTCACACATAACTAGCATATAGTTTTGACGTCCATACTTTTTTGAGGATTGTGTTTGTATATAAATCCGTATAAGAAGACATAAGGCCAGCCAATGGGCAATAGTAAGGGCTATGCTAAAAGTTTCCTTGCGTAATCATTATCAACATAGGCAAACTTAAAAGGCAGTAGACAGAGAACAATGCTCGCAAAACTTATAACTGACAGAGCCGAAAGGTTCAAGAGGAACGACTGCATACTGGAAGACGCTGGGTTGGAATGCCTTTCACAAAGTGACGGTGATTTGGCAAAGGTTTTAGGGATCCGTTGAATGCGAGGCGAACTGGGATGGTGGATGTAATTCAAATAAAATGATGGTACAAGTTAGGGTATACAAAACTGTTACCAAATCTATGTAGATACCTACTCTCTTTGAAACTAATAGTTAGCTGACATTCTCACAGAATAAGCGTTTCAATAGTAGAGCTATCTTGGGCAGCAAATAATAAATGAAGACACATTTTTCAGGGTAGCCGCTCTCAACGATGTCCACAATATTGCCAACATCGGAGTTGCAACGAACACTGCCACAAGCAATACGTCACTCACACCAGCACCATCAGCACCACAGCAAACCCCATCACTGCAAACTAGGGAGGGGTATGAAGTTTATGAAGGAGGCAAGGAATTTACAGGCTACTCGGCTCCTGAAGTAGCGACACCAGATATTGCTAAGTATAGTAAGGGTTAAAGTAGATATTAGATCACGATTCATCAACGTTATCATTTATTTTTGGATAAGTTTTCATAGTAGTTTTATACATCTAAATCATTAAAAGTCAAGCGAAGAAAACTAAACCATTTTTTAATCTGCTAAAATTGCTTATAGATGTTATTGCTAAAGCTATATGTGGTACCTACTGCAATATTCAAGGTGTTTTATATCATTACTAACATAATTCTATGTAAATATATGTATTATTAGGCAGCATATAACCTGATATAGTTTTTCAGGTCCAACGAAAGAGTCTCGTGGCGATATTTAAATTAAGTCCGGCAATATCACTTTGGAAACACATTAAAAAAAAAATTGAATATCATTTTATAATTTAACTTTGTTCTGCGTTCGGTTACAATCTTACCTGGGGGCCTAGACAAAATCCATTTTCTGTAAGCGTTAACGCTAACGGAAAAATTAAATTGTATGGAGTTGACATTTGCTAACCACATGTCACGTGATTGTCACGTGTTAGTAAATGTCAACTCCATACAATTAATTTTTCCGTTGGCGTTGACGCTTACAGAAAATGGATTTTGTCGAGGCCCGCTGATGGGAAAGGGGTGTGTTGGACAATGGACCAAACTAGCCTAGTGGTAACCTATTTACTCTTGACTTAAAAGCCCAGGTGATAGTAATGCTATTAATTTTGTGAATAGGTTAAAAATAGCACTGTAAACTTGATGAGGCCGGGGTTTCCTAGGTGTCTACTCTGAGAACAAATACCGACACAAACTCAGTCTCTTTCAAGTCTTACTCATAGAACTCTTACTGGTCAAGTTAAATGAGGACTTTATTAATTTTAATAATAATGGATGAGACGATACTACGATGTAACGGGCGAGCCCAGAAGATGCCTATTTACTCTTGCTTTAAAGGCTGAAAGGTCATAAATGGCAGGGAACACAGAAGCCGGCAGATAATTCCACAACTTAGCCGTGCGCACAATAAATGTGGAGGAGAAGCGCTTGGTACGACAAGATGGTATATCAAACAAGTGTGGATGGTACCCAGCCGTGCGTCTGGTAGACCGGTAGTGAAAGGGAGATGGAGGCCATGGAGGGATCAGGTCATGGAGCTCTTGCGCACACTCCCCGAAGTACCTACTATCTATAGAAAACCGACAGGCAAACGACGGTTCGCCGATGAGCCAGGCTATGAAGCTTGTCCACTAGCGCCTCGTCACTTATAAGCCTTTTAGCTCTGCGCTCGATCAAGTCCAATGCAGCAAGTTGGTATTTTGCAGAGCCATCCCACAAGTGGCTGCAATACTCCACGCAGGAACGGACCTGTGCTTTATACAACGTGTAATTTAAAGGGTATATACATACCGAGTGCACGGCTTCTTTGGATGATAACAAACGATATGGCAAGGATTTTCTAATCTTATGTCTACATGTGTGGAGCTTATTACAAATTTCAATACATTGATACCAGAGACCGAATTTTTCAAATTGAGAAGAACGAAGAGAATTATCGTTTTATTGGCAAGTGACGTGGAAAGTGATGACCCTCATAGTGCTGTGACACGTTTGTTATTACTGGTATTCAAGAAACATATGAAACCAATAATTTGGGGTCAATTCTGTGAGTCACTTATTTTGAGCTGAAACTTTGCATAGAGACTCCATAGCAGATGTTGTCTTCACTCCTTTTGGATAGATATGGGGTTTCCGTTACACGTTGTATACATTTAGAAGCTGTCCAGGCGTGAAGTACCGCCTCACCTTGTGTAGGATTCCCAGCTTTTTTATTACAGTCTGAGCTCTGGACTCGATGGTTGAGCCGAAGTTGAGGTCTGATGTCAACTCCATGAACAAAAGCTCCAGGCGGTCGGTGACTGGCACAGATGTACTTCGGAAAGTAGGGGATAGTTGAAATGGGCTCCTTTTAGTGCTGAAAAGACAATCTTGTGTTTTCAGAGCGTTGAATTTGACCAGATTGTCGTCACCCCATTTGGAAACGAGATTTAAGGTCAAATTCATGTGCTCTACCATGGCCTTTCTGAGAGTGGCAATTTCGTCCCTGTCAGCTCTAGAACTGGATAAGCATTGAAGAAAGCACCACACAGATGGACTTGCCACTCAAATCTGTGTGGTCCAGATAGTGCAAGTATTTGTTAGTTATTGTGTAGCTCAACTTAGAACTTAAAGAGCGTAACGGTAGTGTTATTATATTATCTACTTATTTCATTCTACTTTAAAAAAAATGTGAACTAGCAATATGGTTTAATTGTGGTGGAATTAACATTACTAGAAATCTTGTAAAACCCTCCGACTAAGCTAAATATGCTTGTGACTGGAGTGGGTTCACTGCAATAGTGCAAAATAAACTTTATTTCAATAACAAAAGTTTGATTTTGATAAGACGCTCTATTAAATTATTAGTTAATTGAAATTATCTAAGATTTTATTAGAAAACAAATAAAATCGTACTTAGCGATGGTATGAAACACCTCCATGTTTAAGATTTTTTCTCCTACTATATTTTTTGCATTCCAAAATAGAACCATACGATATAGCTGCGAAAAAATAAATTCGTCACGAGACTAGCTACTCGACGCGATGTTAGACCACGACTGAGGCCAATTGAGCGTAACAGCGCGTAGTTGTGTCACGCATGCCACGCCTATTTTGCACTTCCAATGTTTTTTCCTATTTTTTCTGTTCCGTGGATAACCTAATGGCTAAGGTGTCGGACTTGTGATCGAGGGGTCGCGAGTTCTAACCCCACCCATTACACTATAGCCATGAACCCACTCCAGTACAATGTGTCAATAATACTGTTTTTTATATTTCTATGGTCTGCACTAACGTGCCCGTGGTTGAGTAGCAATAAATATCGACATATGATGCGACTGTCAACCTTTTATCTAACGAAATAAAATGTATAATTGCTGCCACTGAAAATACCGCCATCTATGGTACGGTAGCGGAATTTACTCGTTAATCAATGCTACTTTGACATAAAATTATAAAACGTCGTAAATATTCTGCCCCTAAGCAAAATAAATCCTATCCTATAGGATCTTTTTAAATTTATTTAAGGTTTATTTTCAGAAGTAGGATTTGTCACTAAAAAAAACGACAAATCAAAATAGTTGTTTGTTTGTAGTACATATTATGATTAGGTACCGTTTTATTTGTGTGAGTTTGGCGACAGCGATTCCCGTAGTAATGTTCTCGCATTGCACTTCCACTGTTTTTTTCTGATCCGTGGTTTAAACATCTTACGTCATCGATCTTTGACGATCATCTTCAACACACATAACTTTTTCATATATGTCATTTTTTTATTGATGATGTCTCGCGTTTGACCACCATCTCACCTGATATTAATTAGTGATGATGTGGTCGAAGATGGAGCACGCTTGCCTAGAAGTAACTTATTCACTCTTAGGTTATAGCGTCATCAAACAATGACGCCAAATAATAAATATTAATATATCTAATTTGAGCAGTTTCCCCCTCATTATCAGATGGTGGTTACGAGTACTCGATGCCTCCACCACCGCCGCCGTTATACCACCATCCAGCAGCCGTGCAGATTCCACACGTGGTCGAAGAATACTCAGATCGTGACAGCCACGGCTTGGGCTTAGCTGATCTGTTCGATATATCACTGACCGGAATCGCTTTCTTGTCTTTTGGCATGTTCATCCTGCAGGTGCTGATGTGTATTACTATGGTGAGTTTTTATATGGATATTCGTGATAGTTAAGTAATTTGGCTTAACTGTGTTAATTAGCACTAGTTGACAAAGTATTCCTAAAAACATTTTGAGTACAAATATAACTTGGTCTTTGGTACATTCAGTGAAAAAGAGAGAATTTGTAGATTTACTACACGTTCATACATACATAGATGATATAGTTTTGAAATTCATATTAATATTTTGTGTGCCTTCGGGTAAAATAACATCTAATGAAATGCATAAATAGAACATATTGATACAAAGTCAATGTATTTTATTTATGAATGAAAACACACACAAACACTTTTTTTCCTTTTTTTTCACCTAGCATACGTTGTGACCCACTGCTGAGCAAAGGTCAAGGCCTCCCCTTTTTCCTTCCATACCTCTGTATTTTCAACGGTGGCGTTCGACGTTCGGCAGAACATAAACACTAATACCTACTAATTTAAGGATCAGAATATAATAAAATCGACCTAAACCTTCTCACTGCTAGGACACAGACCACAAATATGAGTTTATTGTATTCTAGAAAACCTTATTGGAATTGATCTTTTACTAATATCACAGAATCCGCAACAAACTCAAGTAATGCAAATGGTGGACAATAGCGGGGACACAGTCAACGTCGACGATGTGTTCCGAGTAAAGCGGGATACTCACGAGACTCCAGCGACCAGCTCCATTCCTGCTGTGAATAAGATGGCTCGCTACGCATTGTTGGCGCTGCGTCCACGTACCACGCCATGCTTGTACCGGGCCTTATGTGTGGGAAATAAGCAGGCTCGGAATCTACGTGATGGTAACTGGTATTGGTTACCGGTTTGGCAGTAAGTAGAATCATTAATCTGTATATATATACAGGGTTACTGGTAAAACAACAAACAATCTCGCAGGACTGTATTACTAACATCATAAACAACAACTTTTATTCTATGACTTTTAAGAAAACTCATACATTTACCACAAACAAACCTTCAAGATCCCCTCCGCTGCTTTTTGTAGGTACTATTAGTTTACTGAAAGTACCTACTAGCACACCGCTACCTTTGGTACTACAGTTTATCTACATTACGGGTGCTTTGTTTTGCTTCACAGACTGCGTAACATTTAGAGCATTGAAATATTTTTATTTATGTATGAAAATCTGATGAAATAAATTATGATGAATTATTAAAAGTCATTGAACAAAAGTTGTTAGTGTTTTACCAATAACCCTGTATATTTTTAATTTTCTAAGTTTATATTCTGATACACTTCTCATGATTTTATGACAAATTTATAAGAACTTAAGTTTTTAAACTGACATGGTCACTAACATGTTTGTGTATCATGGTCGTCCGTAATCAAAGCGCTTGTAAGGCCGTGCGCGCACTGCGTTGTGTTTTGGAAACGCAAAATCTGTGAAGTATGGAGTGTCATAGAAGTGCGCGCACTGCGGTGGAATAAACTCGTGCGGTAGAGTCACCGGTGGCCCCTCGCTGCAAAATTGCGGTGAATCTACCGCACATATTTTTGTGTCGCATAGGAATGTATGTAGTACCGCGCACTGCAGTGAAAAAAACGCAAGTTTTGTCTGATAATGTTGCCACACATACAGATTTCTTTGTATTTATACATATTTTCGATCTATGATACAGATTAGCACTCGATACAGATTTTTATACAAATTTCACACTGTATTGATCAAATTAACTGTTACGATTAAAATAGAACTTAGCAAAATAAATTACCTAGACACCGCATTTATTACGTTACACACACACCATTGTACGATTCTATTCTTTATGGTTATTTTTTATTTTTTCAAAAACAACGTTAATTTAAACATTCTAATTAAGTATTTGTATTATAGAGAAAATTCCATATTTTGTGATGATGCCGCCAAAAAACGATTTTCAAGCGCTTACATTGCAAGTACTACCTACGTCAATAGATACCTAAATAATGTACTACGGAAATGATAAAAAATGATGATGATAATGGAATCAGAAAAAGGCCTACAAAAAAGTGACGTGAAAGTGAGTCAGTAGACAGTGGCGAATTATTGGTCGGGAGGCCATATGGTGGCGTGGCCATACTATGGCGAAAGGGCATTTTTGATAGTGTTTCTGTTATAAATTGCAACAGTGACAGACTGTTAGCTATCAAGGCTACCATAGGTGGTCGCTCCATACTAGTTTTTTGTGTATACATGCCAGTGAAAGCGAGAGAAAACTTACCTATTTTCACAGATATTCTGAGTGAAATCAGTTCAATTGAAGAAGATAGTGATGTCCAAACTGTTATTAACCGACTTCTGAAAAAGGAGGAGGTTCTCAATTCGGATGTTTGTTTGTTTGTTTTTTTTTTTTTTTTTTTTTATGTTTGTTCGGGCATAGCTCCGTCGCTCGCCAACCGATTTGAAAAATTCTTTTTTTGTTGGAAAGGGTATACTTCCCAAATAGTCCCATGAAAATTTTATCGACATCGAACAAGCCGTTTCTGAAAAATCAACAAAAGTCTAAAAAAAATATTTACATTGATGACCTTTTCGGATACTCTATATTGTGTTTTTTGTTCGCGCGTTTTTAGTTTTTTGTAGTTGACATTTTGGCTTTTATAACTAGATTAATTACAAATTGACCCACTAAAAAGCGCGAAAATAAAAACTTTTTTGCAAAAAAATAAAACCGACTTCCATATCAAAACACTACAAAGCCAAAAATAATTTTAATTTCGGAAGGCGGTGTGAAAAAAAAGAAAATACAAAACCAATAACACCGACTACCGAAATTAAAATTATTTTTGGCTTTGTAGTGTTTTGATATGGAAGTCGGTTTTATTTTTTTGCAAAAAAGTTTTTTTATTCTAGGAGACTTAAATGCGCAACCTGGCCAACTATTCTTTACCGAGCTTAATAGCTTTTGCACGGATAGATCTTGGGTGTGCGCTGACATAGAATTTTTGGGGATTGATTCGAACACGTTCACATATATACATATACACGTTTCATCGGAAGGGCAGTTGGTTGGACCATTGTATTGTCTCACAAGCGGCGTGGCAATCTATAGTTAACGTCGGAATATGTGAAGATATCTTTGTTTCTGATCATCTGCCTATATTTATAGAGTGTAACTTGGGTTCAATTAGTCCTATCGCCGCGATCCTGAATACATCGCGCAATGCTGTAATCTGGGGGGAAAGAGATGAGGGTCAAGTTAGTAAATACCAAGATTTATGTAGTAAAGGCTTGCGAGACATTGACTTCCCCACGGAATTTGAAACATGTAGCTTTGGCCCTTGTAATTTATCTGATCATAAGTTAGTCTTAGATAAAATGTATAAGACATTTGTTGATATATTAAGTGATGCGGCTGTACAATCTAGAAACAATGTCAGACTTAAACGGCATAATAAACGTGTGTGCGGCTGGAATGTGATGCGATGTGCGATCCCGATGCGCTTCCCTCACATGTACATGTGAGGGAAGCGCATCGGGAGGCTAGGCTGAAATATCAAAACTGGATGGTTCTGGGTAGACCAAGTACTGGTCCCGCTTATGACCAGATGTGCGAGTCTCGTAAAATTTTTAAAGGCCGCCTAAAATGGTGTCAGAAACACCAGGACCAAATTAGAATGGACGTAATAGCTAAACAAAGAGCCGAAAAAGATTTCACAAAATTTTGGAAGTCCACTAGTAAGCTTGATGTTAAGCCGGGTCTCCCTGCAAGCGTTGGTGGCCGAAATGGCCCAGAGGATATAGCTAATTTGTTCATGGAGCACTTTAAAGTACGCTCTCCTCTGGGTCCTTCGTCCACTATGCCAGATGGTGGGCCCACCGTGGCGGGCGAGGAACCTCTACTTAAATTTACAACGAAGCAACTTAAAAAAGTGATAAACAGTATGCGTAGAGGTAAATCTCCTGGCCACGATGGGCTCAGTATTGAGCACTTAAAATATGCAGGCGTGCATGTGCCGAGGGTCCTGTCCATGCTCTTCAACATGTGCATTAGTCATTCATACTTACCTGATGATTTGATGAAAACGACAGTGGTGCCCATAGTGAAGAACAGGACAGGAGACATATCGGACAAGGGAAACTATCGACCAATCTCTCTTGCCACAATTGTAGCAAAAGTGTTGGATAGCGTGCTTGAGTCTTGTCTGGATAAGTATATAAACATTCATGACGCACAGTTCGGGTTTAGACCTGGACTGTCAACTGAAAGCGCGATTCTGGCTCTTAAGCACACTATCCAATACTACACTGAACGGAAGACTCCGGTATATGCCTGTTTTCTGGATCTCTCCAAAGCCTTCGATCTCGTTTCGTATGAAGTGCTTTGGAGAAAGATGGAGGACAGGGGTATGCCGGCGGAACTGTTGAAGATATTTCAATACTGGTACTTGAATCAGACTAATTGTGTTAGGTGGTCAAACTGCCTCTCAGAAACATACAGGTTGGAGTGCGGAGTGAGACAGGGGGGGTTGTCCTCTCCAAAGCTGTTTAATTTATATGTTAATGATGTCATAGTCGAGCTCAGCGGCATGCGTGTCGGCTGGCGGGTGGGGGGTGTTTGTGTAAACAACATCAGCTACGCGGACGATATGGTGCTGCTGGGCCCGACTGCGAGGTCAATCAGGGAGATGCTGAAGGTTTGTGACAAGTACGCTGCATCACATGGCCTTATCTATAATGTAAGGAAAACCGAGTTCATGGTCTTCAGGGCCACCGGCAAGTGCCCAGACACCATCCCTTCAATTACTTTGAACGGCGCTAATATAAAGCAGGTGACCAAGTTCAAATATCTGGGCCATATTCTTGTCGACGACCTTAAGGACGATGATGACGTGGAGAGGGAGCGCAGGGCGTTGGCTGTTCGCGGGAACATGTTGGCTCGCAGATTTTATCGTTGTAGCGACGAGGTCAAAATAACCTTATTTAAAGCGTACTGTCAAGGCCTGTACACGGGAAGTCTGTCGTTCAACTGTTCACGGGGGGCGCTAAATGCCCTGCGCGTCCAATACAACAATATTTACAGGATGATGTTGAAACTCCCTCGTTTCTGTAGTGCCTCGGGGATGTTTGCCCGATTACGTACAGATGGTTTCCATGCTATCATCAGGAAAAAGGTGGCATCGCTGGTGACGAGGATGCGGGGGAGTGGCAATAGCATCCTGAAAGCCTTGGCTTCGGCTGAGGACCCGAGAGCTCCTGTGCTGAGGCATCTCATGCGGAATCATTGTCCGCATGAAATGCCTCGTAAGTACATGACTCAATAATGTTTATTTTGTATTTGTATTTGTATGTGTTACTAACCCTAGTGTATAAGTTGTAGTATTTAAGGTGTGTACTAACAAAAGTGGTTCCTATGTTGTTCCAAATTAAAACAATAATAATAATAATAATAATATATCTATCTCATATGGTTGACTCACAGGAACCATTTTAATCTCTAAATAATTAATTTAAAATATTAGTCTATTTGCAAAAGGTAATTTCTCCCAATAAATACTAATCCTTATCCAAATAAGTACATTATTTACCTTGGCTATAGATCATAGTAGTAGGTAGGTAGATCAAAAATTGCCCTTTACTTTTTCATTTAAATGTTTAGAAGTTATTACAGACTAGTACTCACGCGGGGCTTCGCTCCCGTGGATTCTATCACGGTAAAAACATGACTCTCCTTTTTTGCAGTCGCGTAAAAAGTAGCCTATAACCTTCCTCAAGCATCAAGCTACTTCCATACCAAATTTCATCCAAATCCACCCTGTACTTTCGAAGATTAGCGCGTTCAAGCAAACAAACAAACAATCAAACAAACAAACAAGCTTTTCCGCTATATAATATTAGTATAGATTTAAAATTACGCAGCCAAGTAGTTCACTGCAGCGAAACGCCTGGCACAAGTCTGATTCAAGATGAAACTTTTTTATACAACGTGTAACGGAAAGGGTATATACATACCAAGGGCACGGCTTCTTTGGGTGATATCAAACGATATTGGAAGGATTTTTTAATCCTATCTCTACATGTTCAGAAGTAATGAGAATTTTTAATACATTAATACCAGAAACCGAACTTATCAAATTGAAATAAGCACATCACAGAAGAGATTTATCGTGATATTTGCAAGTAACGTGGAAAGTTATTGACCTACGTAGTGCGGTGACACGATTGTTATGATTTCAATTTAAGAAACTTACAAAACCGAAAATTTGGTACCAATTTTTAGAGTATTTTATTTTGAGTCGAAACCTTTCCAATATCGTTTGATATCATACAAAGAAACCGTGCCCTTGGTATGTATATACCCTTTCCGTTACACGTTGTATATATATTTTAAATTAAATTATAGCTAAATGCACTTTTGTAACGACGTACTATCACTGTCGAAGAAAACAATTGTTAAGGACCCCGTGCAAAGCCGGGCCGTAGCGGCCCGTCTTTGCACGGGGTCCTTAACAAACTTACTAACTTTAAAATTAAAATTAAAACTTAAAAAATAATAAAACTACACTATGCCTAAAAAACATATTAGCAATCTTTGGTCTCCACCTACACATAAATCAGCCAACTAGACAAAAGACCTGCATTGATCACTTTATAAGCAACATTAAAGATGCAATAGGTAAAGTCCACGAATTATTTCTCTCTGACCACAATACAGGCCAATCTTTAAGTTTTCCCATTAGCACTAAATCGATTAGACAAAAAACCTGGTATATTTACAAAAGAGACTATAATACGGACAACATAGATAAATTTGTAAACTGTTTATCCGCGCTAAGTTGGTCAGAAGTATATGAACAGGAAAACTTAAATACTGCTTTTAATGTTTTTCATGAAACATTGTGCCTATTTTACGACCTTTGCTTTCCGATTAACAAAGTTAGAATAAATTCAAAATGCACGTCACCGAAGTGGATTACAACAGGAATAAGAAAATCAAGTGAGCAAAAAAGGAAACTAAGGTATCGCCATTACATTTCTAAGTCTAAAGATGATGCCTCAAACTATACAAAATACAGTACAAATTTCAAAAAATGTGTTTACCGATCTAAATACCTTATTAACTATAAAATCATGACAAGAACAAAAAATAAGGGCAAAGCTGCATGGGATATAATTAAAAATAAAACTGATCACGTCAATTCAAAAAGGAATATTGATAATATAAAAATAGGCAATAATCTTCTAAATAAGCCTACAAACATTGCTGAATCATTCAATGATTTTTTCATAAATATTGCAAAAGAATTTCATAACAAGATTAATATTTCTTCAGATAAAAGACAAACAATTAATTTACCAAATATATCCCAAACTATGTTTTTACATCCGTGTAACGAGAATTAAATAAAAAATATTATCATGTCTCTTAACGACACCAAATCAGTTGGGTTTGACGGTTTAGCTACGCATATTCTGAAAGCCTGTGCAACCATAATATCCCCAATTATTGGACATTTGGTTAATCTCTCGTTTTGGAAAGGTATATTTCCAGAGAAGCTAAAACAATCAACAGTAAAACCATTGTTTAAAAAAGGCAATACCAACGACTTATCTAATTATCGTCCTATAACCTTAATATCTAATTTATCAAAAGTCTTTGAGAAAGTAATGCATCGTAGATTGGTTAACTTTTTAGAAAAATATCAAATTATCAAAAAGGAACAAAATGGCTTTCAAAGAGAGAAATCAACTACGTTGGCAGCATTTACACTGATAAAAAGTGTTATTGAAAATTTAGATAAACGCACTTCAGTATCTTTTTTGATATGAGTAAAGCTTTTGACTATGTCAACCACGATTTACTCATACAAAAATGCAATAGCTATGGGATCAGGGGAATTGTAATAGATTGGATAAAAAGCTATCTATCTAACCGCCAGCAAAAAGTAATTATAAACTCAACTAACAAAAATAATGAATACACATCATATAGCTCAGATTACTGTCAAACAAAATCAGGTGTACCACAAGGAAGTATACTTGGACCGTTACTCTTTCTAATTTACATCAACGATTTACCTACAGCATTAAAACAACAATGTATACTTTTTGCTGATGATATATCGGTAATAGTAACTAATGATAATAAATCAGAAATTGATCATGAAAAACATCTTAACGAAACCATAACACTAGTCTTAAAATGGCTCGAAAACAATTATCTCTGTGCAAATATAAATAAAACAAAATACATTAATTTTCAAAATTATAACACAAATCCTAAACCAAAACCATTTAAAATTGCTTGTAAAGGACAAGAAATTAACGAAGTTAAAGATTACAAATTTCTTGGACTTATTCTCGACCAAAATTGTAACTGGAAATTACATATAGAGCATATTTGTAAAAAACTAAATCAATTTGTATTTGCTCTCAAAACTTTAAGGCGTACCGCAAGCGAAGAAGTCGCTCTTGTTGCTTACCACGGTTATGTTTCGTCCTTACTCAGATATGGACTCATACTCTGGGGGAACTCCCCAAATATAAATGATTCATTTTTGGTGCAAAAAAATGCCTCAGAGCAATCTGTAGTATAAGCCCAGAAATATCCTGCAGAACTCTATTTAAAAAATTTAAAATATCAACCTTGACAAGTCTTTTTATAATGCAAGCTGGTATTTTTATAAAAGAGCATTCCAAATTATTCAAATCATGTGACTTAAATTCAAAATATGCCCGCAGAGACCCCACAAGATTACGAATGCCTCCCCATAAAAGCACATTATGCCATAAAAATAGCTTTATTACATCCATAAAAATTTTCAATAATATACCAAAACAAATTCGAGAGCTCCATTTAAAATACTTCAAAACCGAACTAAAAAAATGGCTAATAGATAATTGTTTTTATAGTGTATAGGAATTTTTTGATAAGAAGGTAACAGATAAATATCGCTACTGATTTTTTTTTTTGGGTTATTACTGATTACCTAATTACAGACTAATAATATTATTTACCATTCATAAAAAAATACAAAAATAATTAATTATAGAATTTATATTAAGTAAGCATGTGTATAATAAATAATAATATATAAAATGAACAAGTTATTGTTTAAATATTTGTACGCCAATAAATGGCGAAACATGAATGATTTATGTAATTATATTAAGACCTATAATGTACCATGTTTTATGCAAATAAATATTCTTATTCTTAACAAATAATTAGTTAGTAACCCATAAAGGTGACTCTCAAGGCTTCTACGTCACATATGAACTTGATGCTACACTACCCGGTGAGGCTTTAGAGACTGACGTTTGCAATGCAAACACTGAGGCATGAATTAATACATCTATCGTTATATACAACAGCAACGAAATTGCCTTCTGTTGCAGAGATATTTGTAACTCTTGCGCTATTTCTACATCTAAAATGTATATGTCAATTTATTACAGTGCAGGAGTGGCGTGGACCCGCGGCGGAGCATTAGGTGCGCTTCGAGCTGCGACCCTGGGGCTCGGCGGAGCTGACTGCGACATCCACTATCCTCGTACACGTTGCACTTCCAACACTTAAAAAAAGGAGTTCTCATTTATTTTATTTTGGGTCATGGACCAGGTTTTCTTCAGGTCTTCTTCTAAAAAATAAGCATGTTCTTACTGAGCTAATATTTATTGCATATAATATTGCTTTCTAGGTAATTTCCCAGTTCTAGAATTATGTATTTACATTCTGGACATAAAACTTAGATATATATTTAATAAATCTACCACAACTATGATTTAATTCTAGTAGCATAACTTTTATTTTTAAATAACATTTTATAAAAAAATCGATTGTTTTTTCTACTTTAACGCAGAGACAACATAATATTCCCATTTGTGTTATATTTGTCACCTCCAATATAGAACGATGTGTACGAAGTCTGAAAAGTAGCAAGTTAAGTAATTATGTACTGTTCGCAAAGCAATTAAAATAGTTAACACGCTATAAAACTATAGGAAAATAGACCAGACCTGATGCGTCAATGACGAAATGTTAGGATGTTAAAATGGGTGTAAAGCTTTTAAGAACGTGTCCAAATACGTACAGAATTATCAATGAGACTGAAGTCGCAGTGGTCAAAGAAGTACACAATTGGTTTCAATGGCGTATGAATGAGAAAACCAATATCGGATAATACAACATGGATATTGGGTGTACTTAAAATGAGCATCGCGTGTCTATTAGAGATCATTATTGAATCTTAGATTACTATTAACGTCCCGATATGGTCTTGCGTTGAGTTGTGATAAGAACCATAAATTTGCCTTTGCGGTTGAGCGTTTGGCGTACAGGCGATCATTTTCAAAAATGCGCCAGCTATTGAAACGATTGACGATTCGATCAGAAATTATTTTTTTAAATATAAAAATCAGATTGATATTAAGTCACAATCAATATAATCTTAAAATTGAATCGGCTCAACACATAGGTGAAACAACATGTGAAGAACACAATTTAGAAAAAAGAATTCGATGTTTGTAAGCTTCAGTCGTTCGAGATCATACAAATAAGACAGTGTTAAATGTAATGATTTACTTTTTCATCGGAATAAAACTCATGGTGGTGAAGACGGTAATGTTACGGGTGTAAAAACACAACTAAGTGGCGCGTATGCATATGGGTTCAACAGTGAATACGCCGGCGGGGCGTGTCCGAAGATCTGCCCCGGGAACAAGCCTTGCCTCTGGGCTATTTTCAATCTCGAAGTCAACTGCTTCTTCCATTTCGTCCGTCGGTTTTGAAACCACGTCTTTATTTGTACCTCCGTAAGGCCTAAAGCTTTCGACAATTCCATTCTCTTCGACACGCTGAGGTACTTGTCAATTTTGAATTCGGCTTCTAGTCGCTCAAGTTGTTTTGCGCTGTATGCCTGCCGCGGCTTTCTCTCCGGCCCGGCTCGACGAGGTCTTCTGTTATTCTTGTCATCTACAAAGAAATTTACATGATAAGCAATTTAGAAGAAATCCCGCGTGTTTCGTAAGTGTGAATAATCACCGCAACTTCATAGTTTTGAGGTTTTAAAAGCAACTCCATTTACATTTAGTAGCTGCTCTCGCTAAAACAAATACGTAGTAAAGTTTTTTCGAACACTAATCGGAATTATCACAGGTTCTCGTTAAGTGGCTATAAACACAATCTGTCTGTTTGTGCAGCGCCTGCGCGGTTTGACATCTCACGTGTCAACACAGCATTGTGGTCGGTGTATGTGCGATGGTCGTGCTAACCGACTGCTAACTATTTAGGGAATTTTACGATCACCCTGGTTTTTCAGGGCATTTTAAACATGGTATGAAAAATAATTGTGCAAATTTAAGTTAACTAAAAGAAATATCCACGCACAAATAAACATGACGTGTAAAAGTGTTATTTATAACCAATTTACAAAATAAATATTTCATTTCATTTCATAATTATGAAGTTTATGAAAATATACCGCCGATTTATTCAAGACTAAGTAAATCGCCGGTATAAGTCAACCCTAACGTAATCGGGAAAGGAATAAGCATATTGACCAACTGTTGTGTGATGTTTTTAGCCTGTAACTCTACTGGCAGGTTTGCGAAAAACACGAGTCTTATACGTATTTTTTTGCGGTTAGGTGACCCAGATCTTCTACAAATCGTTATAGCATCTCTCGTCCGTGACTGACGTATTTGATAACTTAGTATCAAGTAAGTAAGTAATTTTCTGTTACGCATCTACTTTACCTACTTTACGCCGTTCTACCTTGACTTTCTTTTTTGCTAGAACTTTTCAGTGCAGATGAGACTTTATATATTGTTTACATAAACAATGTTATTGACTCTTTTGAAAAATATGATCTTAATTTTAAGATATTCTATAAAATCTAATAACTGTATTGACAAAGTCTATTTCTCGGTATGTCGTGCATAGAGGCGTGGTGTAAACTCAGTTTCTGGATAGAGTTCGATCACAGCAGGGTCCACGTTAAGGCGATGCACAAACACGAGAGCTTTGTTGGTAATTATCGTCGCGGCAGCTGTTTGTCGACACCTCGGTGCGAAGTCGCGACCACCGTCCGACGGCTGGCGAGTACTGGCGACATTTCGTCGAATGTGCCCTCGGAGTAATCGCGCGAACCATAACACTAAGTGTAACCAAGATGTTGGGCGTTACAATTAGTTAGAACGGTCAACATATCGTGTTAGCACCAGTTTGTACGAGACACGCATGCGTGTGTCGCTCAATTTAATATTTAACAAATTCACAGATGATTTACCTCCTTTATTGCCCATTTCCTGTTGTTAGGATCTTGTAAAGTTTTGCTATTGTCGAGTTGCGAAATACAAATAGTTATTTTAAGAGCTGATAATAGCCCAATTTTCGATTGATCGAGGTAAATACAAACAGGTTTGATTAGCAAATATTCAAATTCTCTACACAATTTGAATTTGGAATCTGCGGTTAGTTTTTTTTTTTTAAGAATAGGCCAATATTTTTGTCTCTTGTTTAAAGGCATGACGTATTTCAAATTCAATTCTGAGGTAAATTTTCTTGTTTAGGGTTTACAACTCTATTGAAAAGTTGTATTTTGTAAATAGTGCTGTATATTCGTTATAGATACCGATCAACACAACGTTGTGAAAGAATGTCAAATGTCTACGTGTTTGTGTCGCGTCTCGTTGACATAGAAAGCTCGTGTTGGACCCCCGGGCTATTCCCGGACGTTACACACTCACACTAATTTTATAGCCACCGAAATTCCTTCTCGTTGTCAAGTCAACAAATGCGACAAAACCGATGACAAATATACGGATTCACTTGAAAGTCTGATATTTGACTTACGGTATAAATGATTCACCGACAGGTGAATTTACCTTTGGTGGCCGAACTTAGAAACGTATAGCGTACATATTATATATTCTGAATAACCTACATGAGGACGATGACGAGACAAGAAACGGATAAATTAAAATTTAAAGTAAATAAAAAAAAAAAACATTATGTAAGTACATAGTATATACACACAAAGACACATAATAAAAAATAAAAGTATAATTACACTTCTCATCAGAAAAATCGAAACACTTCCGTTTTTATGGTTTCTGTCCTAATTTAACACAAAAGAGTTTTCATTCCATGAAAAAAATCACAGGATTGTATAGCTGTCAGTTTGGCCATTACAGTGATAAGCGAAATTCAAAATTAGAATTTCATTTGTCTATATATATAAAAGAAAGTCGTGTTAGTTACACTATTTATAACTCGAGAACGGCTGAACCGATTTGGCTGAAAATTGGTAGGGAGGTAGCTTAAAACCAGGAGACGGATATAGGATATTTTTTATCCCGGAATTCCCACGGGATCGGGATTTAAGCGGGTAGGGTAGGGGTAGGGTATCGGTTGGGTAGGGGTACAATACCACGCGAACGAAGTCGTGGCGGGTCAGCTAGTTTATCCTATAAATGAAATGATTCACTTTTTTTGAGACAAATATGTGTTTAGAGTTGAAGTACATTTCACCTTTGAAAACTAAAAATTAGAGCTTATCTTAAAACTTTTTGTTCTTTATTTGTTTACTGTGACTTTGGGACGTTTGAAAAAGTCTTTTTTCTAAAACATATGGATACTTCGCCTGCAAAAGCCGCCCACGAATCTGGAATGCCTGGTGGCATTGCTGGATTCTGGACTTAGTCAGCGTTTTGTGGCTGAAAGATTGCATCTAAGCCTGTCGTCTGTTCATAGAGTCTATAAACGCTATCGGGAGACTGGTTGATTCATGCGCCGTTCAGGATATGGCAGGAATCGGGTCAATTCTGAGCGAGATGATCGATTTATTATAACAACTTCTTTACGAAATCGACGCCTTAATGCTTTTCAACTGCATCAGTAGCTTCATGTTGTACGTAGGATGGCTGTAAGTGACATTAAAATTAGAAGAAGGTGGAAGAAACGTGGACTGGTGCCGCACAAGCCAGCAAATGGGTCGAAATTAACTGCAGACCATCGAAGAGCACGCCTTAACTTTGCACGTGAGCACCTAAATTGGTCATACCTCCAGTGGAACAAAGTCCTCTTTTCTGATGAGTGTAAAATTATGCTGTATGGTAACGACGGCGACGGAAGAAACAAGGTCTACAGAAGAGATGGAGAACGCGTTCCATAATGCTGCATTGAAGAAAAGGTCAGCTATGGTGGCGGTTCGTGGACGGTTTGGGGGGAATCAGCGCCGACGGTAAGACAGAGCTTGTCTTTGTGTCTGGGCCACGTCTGCTTGCACTAAACAGTCATCGAACAGTGTCTTGCGCCTCACGTGATGCCCTATGCACATTTTATTGGCAACGATTTCATATTCATGCACGACAATGCTAGGGCTCACACCGCGAGCGTCGTACGAGATTATGTTACCGAAGTCGGTATCTCCATTATGGAATGGCCAGCAAGAAGCCCGAACATGAATCCGATTGAACATCTATGGGATGAATTAAAGAGACGAATTCGTGCAAGAGATCCTGCCCCAGAAACACTTAGCCAACTGCTAAATGCGATCCAAGAGGAATGGAATGGAATGCCACAACATTTGATCGTGACTCTCATCTAATCGATGAAGAACCATATGGAAGTAGTAATAAGAGCTCGGGGAGACAATATAAGTTATTAAATAAACGTTTCTTAGCTTTTTTTTTCATTTACGTGTGTTGTTTTATCAATTTCCTTCATACTGGAAGTACAGGGTAAAAATGACTTGTTAAACAAAATACGAAACCTTTAAATTTAATTTGAATTTAGAACATTAACATACCGTATATTAATGTAGGTATGTGGTAGCTTACTTGGTACTCGTTGCCCACAGTTAAACCGTTAACCGAATTTGTGGAGAGTTGGAGTTTTTAATTCTTTAGTATTCGTGTTTTGTAAATGTGCGGTATATAAATAAACAAACACTCATCTATTATTTGATTTATTGCAGGAGTATACATGCTTGATTCTTTATCGAACTAGGTATGTACGACCTTTCTGAGAGAATTTGTTCGAAGACCTACTATTCTACCTTGACAACTAATTGTGAGCGTCCAAGTAGAAAGGATCCAGTTCCCGGCATTTAGTTTCCGAGATATCTATACTAATATTATAAAGCGGAAAAGTTTGTTTGTTTGTTTGCTTGAACGCGCTAATCTTCGAAAGCACTAAGTGTATTTGGATGCAATTTGGTATGGAAGTAGCTTGAAGCTTGAGGAAGGTTATAGGCTACTTTTTACGCGACTGAAAAAAAGGAGAGTTATGTTTTTACCGTGATAGAATCCACGGGAGCGAAGCCCCGCGTGAGTACTAGTCTATATATATATATAAAAGCAAAATACCACTCACTGATTAATTACGAAATCTCAGAAACTACAAGTAGTAGGGCTCTCAAATTTTGCATTGGGTATTCGTATTGGGTCTCAGATTTTGCGAAATTCTCACGGGATCGGGATTTACACGGGAATAACTTCCCACGCGAACGAAGTCGGGAGCAAGTGCTAGTAGTTATATATAGTTATTAAAATACGGTGATACGGTTCGTAATTTTATTCGAACATTATTAATTGCTCAATTATGTACAATTTCATATAGTAAATGACTTTATTTTCTAAGTATCTTTAAGAGAAAAGTTTAGTAAAAAGGTACCAGTGGTCGGCATGTCAATATTTTTGGAATCAAATACGTTTCAATTCCCCGTACTGACCTCTTTAAAATAATTTAATTATATTTTAAGCTTATTATGTTGAAACTACATGTAATTTTATCTTCAATCTCAATGTCATTTTTAAAGACCTATCTATAGATACCACACACGCCTAGGTTTCATGAAAAAAATATTTTCAGTTTCAGTTCCATGTATTGTATGTATTTTAAATATTTTTTAATAATTTTTTTTTAATCGGAAAGCGGTTCACAGAATATATCTACCTACCAAGTTTCACATGTATAGTCTTAATAGTTTCGGAATAAAATGGCTATGGCATACAGGCGGACGGACAGACATGACGAAACTATAAGGGTTCCGTTTTTTGCCATTCGGCTACGGAACCCTAAAAAGGAGGTGCTTGACCTGTCTTGAGCTAATAGAGTAGTTAAGAATATTTAATTTCTGTCGTATTTACACACTTTTTGCTAAATACCGACAATAATTGGACCTTTTTAATAAACTGTGTGTATCTATTTTTTATTCCGATAGTAATTGTTTAAATTTTGATGTTACAAGTATAATATTAAGTTGATTTCATGGAGAGTATCTCAATGTACTATACTTAATAAATAAAAATCTATGTAAAAAACAAGTACCGTGAAGTGTTTATTTTTCCTTCAAACTTTGAACATGCTTTTTCTCAAATCAAGCTTTTTCAGAATTTCAACTTCAAATCCCTGATATAACAATATGTGCCAGTTTTGAATATTTTTCAATCCTTACTTTCAATTGACTAAGTATTCTAGAAACCGAATGTAGTCTTAACTGAATACCCCTCTAGTGGACCTTTTTTGTTTGGACGCCCACAATTTTTCTAGTCATTTTTAACGTTTTTTTTTAACTTATTAAACCTATATTTTCCCACTCCTGGGAAAAGGTCTTCCCCAAAGCTTTCTACTCCTACCGATGGGCTGCCGTTTCTGACCAATCCGTCATGAATGCCTCTAAGTTGTCATTCTTGGCCTTCCTCGGCGACGACGCCCAGCCTCTGGCTCCCACTGCGTAAAGATTTTAGGGCTTCTGCCTTGAAGCATACTGCACAAATGAGCCGGCCAGTCTCACTTCAATCTGGCAGCTTTGTTGCCCACATCGGAGATTTCTGTTTTCGAACGTATTCCGGCGGAACGTATTTCGTATTAGGTATTTTGGCGGTAATTTTAAACGTTTAGCTACATTTAAAATTACCGCCCGAATATATTTAACCAGCTTCCGCCCGCGACTTCGTCCCCGTGGAAAAAAAAATCCCCCGTATTTGAAACATTCTTCATTACTGCTCCGCTCCTATTGGTATTAGCGTGATGATATATAGCCTATAGCCTTCCTCGATAAATGGGCTATCTAACACTGAAAGAATTTTTCAAATCAGAACGGTAGTTCCTGAGATTAGCGCGTTCAAGCAAACAAACAAACAAACAAACTCTTCAGCTTTATAATATTACTAGTACTCTCGCGGGGCTTCGCTCCCGTGGATTCTATCACGGTAAAAACATAACTCTCCTTTTTTGCAGTCGGGTAAAAAGTAGCCTATAACCTTCCTCAAGCTTCAAGCTACTTCCATACCAAATTTCATCCAAATCCACCCAGTACTTTCGAAGATTAGCGCGTTCAAGCAAACAAACAAACAAACAAACAAACAAACAAACAAACTAACAAACTTTTCTGCTTTATAATATTAGTATAGATAAGTATAGATTTATTCATATACAATTATATTATATATATATCTGATATTAATAGGAAAGAAAAAAATAAGAATATATAATAGTTTTACATAACAAGCTTGTATTAGGGAGGGTAGATAAGCGGTGGGTATATAAACATCAACCAATTGAATGTACATCAACAGCTAATATTTGAGATTTAGTAATTCTTTGAAAAAAACTTGAAAAGCTTTGACAGCTTGCCTGATTGTAACCCAGTTATTGGAGAAATGCCCGTATTTATATCCCTTTCCTTTACGAATAAATAGTTAATAATTAGATATTATGTGAGAGGGATGATTGCGTGCGAATTAGGCGTGTGAAGAATCACACCGGGTGTAACTGCACGCAATACATAACACGCACGCATATTACATTAATGCGATGCTGGTAAAATGTGTTCAACGGGTTTGGTTGCCACGTTTATTTTGTAGTGTGTCTCTATTTATTGATAGTGTTGCTTGTTTTGTTAAAATTTACAAGGGGATTATGACATTTATCCAACTAGGTATCATCCTCATCGGGCTTGCGGGAATGTTCTAAAGAGATACCGCGGCCCCGGAGAGCAAGGCCAACAGAGGGAGCAGGGTGGGTTTTTAGTCAGTAGAAGTCTGACACTCCCTTCCACCCACAGCGGGAGGAGTCATTTGATGATTTTCCCACCCAAGAAAAAAGGTATCATCCTCATGATCTGCTTATCATTTTCCTACCTATGTTCGAGTTGACTTACTATTTAATCGTATGCAGCCGAGCCGAAACAATAATAAGTGTTACACACAGAATGACTGCTTGTCTGACCTCCACCCGCTACCCCTTGGCGAGACCAGTGTCAGACTTTCTGGATTCTGACTACCGGTAATGACTGTTAAAGATGTACACGTGATATCCAGGACCAACAGCTTAACATGCTTCCCGATATATGGAGTACTAGCTTCTGCCCGCGACTTCGTACGCGTGGGAAGGTTTTCCCGCGCAAATCCCGGTCCCGTGGGAATTTCGGGATAAAAAGTAGCCTGTGTGTTATTCCAGAATGTCAAATATCTACTCACCAAATTTCATTCAGATCCGTTCAGTAGTTTTTGTGTGAAAGAGTAACAAACATCCATCCATCCTCACAAACTTTCGCATTTATAATATTATAGTATTATAGTATATAGTATAGTATAGTGTATAGTATAGTATAGTATATAGTATAGTATTAGTATAAAGTATATATATACTATAAGTATAAGTATATATATATTAGTAAAGAAAGAAGTAAGATTAGTAAGATAACATCCAATGTGTAGATTTCGACTCCGTTGTGACAACTGAGCTTACTGCTCTTGACTCTACCTTGACAAATTGGGACGAGAAAATATGCTCATTTTCTTACTCCTCCGCTGTGTAAAGCATCCGAATTAAGACTATGCTAGACATACTGTATATCGTGAGAAGAGTGTTATCGATGGCAAGGGGTTTATTCTTTCTATCGTTGTAGAATCTACTGTATAAGCAACATCTATCTGCCGTTGTTTCAGCCATGCTTCCATTGTAATCTTACATCAAACAAGTACCATTAGAGGTTATATTGATGAAGGTGCAATAGGTTTTGCCGAGTAAAGGCAGGTTATTTAGGTACTAACATGGAAGAAATTCCACCCAGAAAAAAAAGTCAGACCTAGCTTTCCGAGGCGGATTCCGAGTGCATTTTGTTGAAATTCTAGCATTGTTATATCGATCAAGGAGATGGAGTATAATATTATTCTGTTGTGTGTATTTTCACAAAGCCATGTGAGGGTACTCTTTTTCATTCTCTTATAAAACCGTTGCCCCTCTCTAAGAACTGTTCCTGTATTTGTGAGCGCGTTTATTTACATTTCAATTCAAACTAACTCGCTCAAACACAACTATCTGTAGGCCATACAAATATTTTTTCGGGTGCAGGAATCGAACTTGCGACAAGCAGCACAGCAGCCAATCATTATGTATTGCAATTACGCCTGCAAAAAGGTATATATGAAAATATATTATAATATATTTTCATATATACCTTTTTGCAAGCGTAATTAATTTTGTAGGCGGTAAATTAGGTAGGTAAAAGGCTCTCTATCTACCTCATATACACTAACTAAACTTAGAAAATTAGGTAATGAAGTCATTACCTACTTTGCAAAGCTTTGTTAACGATGACAGGTTTCATTCCATTCGGTTTATTTCTCAAAAGAACATACAATATCTCTTGGATTTGAGAGAATTAAAACTATAAAGTTATCTTAAGTATAAAAATTGTCGTTCGGTCAATAGAGTACATTATGTAGGTAGGTTATAACCTTATAACTGTGGGATGGCCGAATACGTGTCCGTTCCTTTTAACATTGTTATAAAATATTTTTCCCCTTTCAACTGTATATGAGGTACCTTACCTACCTATACGAAAAAGACTTCACTGATATTTTTATAGATTTACCTACTTTGTCACATTATAAAAGTAATAATTTCATTGACAATTATTTAAATCAAACCTTTAGTAATGTTTTAGGGTCGAGCAACTACAGAACCTTACACTGTGCATGGTCAGAAAGGTACTTGAATGGTTTTTTAAAAAGAAAATTTCAAATATGTGTGGTCTAGTCTTGATGGTTTATTAAATTATCAACGAAATCTTAGCAACTAGAGATAGGAAAATCTTTTTAAGAAAATAAGCCTGAATTAGGAGTCTCCGCTCTTCTATAACTTACTAAGTATCATTTAGGTACGTGTTTTGTACATATTTACGGCAAATTATAAATTGAAAAAGAGAAAAATAAAGCTATATTATCTTATAAGTTTCTAAGTTAACATGGTCACTAACAGTTTCATTAGAACTTTAACATTAGGATATTTTTTTTTAGAAAGTAATCGCGAATTTATTGTCTCCTATACCGTAATGTTCTTAGTAAAGAATATTACGGTATAGGAGATTATAGGATAGGATATATTATTATTAGGATTTACCATGTGTATTAATTGTTTCCAGTTTCCTATATTTCGGTACTCTTGTAAGTGCCATGATCACGGATTAATACACATTATCTTACATTATGATAGATTTATTTATAATTACCGTAAAGCGCAGCGGAGGGTTGATGTGTAGCCAGCCAGTGCGCGTACGCATGGCCGGCAAGTAGCCCCGCGTCGTTTAGCGCGTTCAACTCTGGACACGTTGAAGTTGATGATACTGGTCAAAATAATACATAAATGAATGATTAAAAACTTATATTGTGGTTGGTTGACCCTCACAAAATTGCAATGCACTTCTTTGGTTCCAAAATTATGAGTCAAGTGCTCAGCCAAGGACGGATGCATATAACTATCCCTAGATACATATATGACAGTTTATTTATTTAAACATGCAACTCAAAAGTTCAAAAGCGGACTTCATAATTACCATACGGCGAGTGAATAAGTATGCACTTCGCTTAACCAGTATTAATAGTTTGCCGTTATCATTTGCCCACTGAACAACAAGCTTGAAGTCGTATTGTATTGCTTCTTGTATTAAACCGCCTAACCTACCTTTGCCCCGTTATAATCGGATATTGTGCCACTAGACCATGCTCTCGGCATAAAAATATCACAATCGGGTTAGCTTTTTAGGTGTTACGTAACAAACAGACAGAGTTAGTTTGACATTACATTAGTACCTATGGATATTCTTCCCGAATCTAAATCCACCCGACAACCCATCATTTCAGGGGCGGTGAGATGAGCCGGTCTGTAGAGCAGTTCAGAGTAACCTTATTGCCACATCTGCTTTGGCTGCAGAGTGTGCACGCCTGCTGGCTGTGGGTGAATGGGAGTCAAGTCTATATAATGGGAGTCGAGGCGAGTCGTCGAACATAGGCACCTTGTTCGATAATACTACTTTCTGCCTCGCTGCTTCCCTTGGATTAGGTGCTCCCTGTTGTTCTGCTCATGCCTCTGTGACGAAGTTGTCAACAGCCTCGGTCACCACGGCCTTTCATGCGGCCGTAGCGCGGGTCGTATTATAGCACGGTGCACGACATTATCCAACGAGCACTTGTCACCGTCGGCGCGCGGCGTTCCGATTGTATTAGAACCCAATGTAATTTCATAATAGTGATAACTTAGCGGGCAGCTCGATACAAGGCAATTAACGCGTCTTTTGTACGATCAAACATGTTTTGTTTTTGCGCACACGATATTGCATTGTTCAATATTATTTTATTTATGTATTTAAAACACTACACACTCCTTAACATTTATTTAATTTAATTGCCCTCGTCCGTTCACTGCTGGGTGCCAACTGAAAACCAGCGTTGGGTATCTTCCGTCCAGCAAATGCTGACTTGGTGTCCCTTTCGGTGTGGACATGCTCAATGATTATTTTTATCCTTTTTTAAAATGTTTGTAATTTTGTATTGTATATTGTTGTGTGTGTCTTCGTCCGAATAAATGTTTTTCAATTTCAATTTTAATGACCCTGGCACGCGACGATGGCAAAAGACCGGACGGCATGTCTTTATATCCATGGAAGGACGAAGGGACGCAACTTCTGTCGATATACTTGCATCATCCCATCTTCCTAGCTCGTCTTGCTGTGCTGGCGCTGGCGCTGCAGCTGCTGAGAACCTCAAGCGGCGGAACTATCCGCCGTTTGAGGTTGAAACCTTGGGATCGTGGAGTCCGAGTGCTCACAAATTATTTAAAGATCTATCCAGACGCCTAGTTGACACTTCGCGTGATCCAAGGGCTCGCTTTTACCTTGAACAGAGGTTAAGCATTGTCATACAACATGGCAATGCCGCTAGTGTTGTGGGCACATTACCAGTGGAAACACAAGTGGAAAGCGATGCGCATGAATTTCTGGACGCCATATTTTATTTTATTTTTAGATGTATGTAGTTTAGGGTTTTATTTAAGAGTATATTACCTATTCTTTATATCGCGTGTATTTGTATAGCTTTTAAGAGCAGTCGTCTCTAATTTTGCTAAAAAACGCTGTATGATTCTTGTTATTTAAATGATCGTGTCTGTTTTTGGAAGTACATAAATTATAGTTTTTTTTCATTCATCACTTCAGTCATCCGCATCAACGCATTGTTGATTTTTTTCCGTCGGCCGGGGTGATTAGTTGGATTTCGGAAAACATCGCGCCGTAGCTGATCTGTGATATGACTAATTAAGACCCTAAATCTAGTCACACAGCAGGATATATATATTTTTTCGGTGGTTATCATCGAATGACTCTTCCCGCTCTAGATCGACTGGACATGAGTGTTAGACTTGTACTGGCTAAAAATCCACCGTGTTCCTTCAGTTGCCCTGACTTAACACCGAGTTGACCACATCATTTGAAAACAACATAGTTTTATGTGTATAATAATGACACATATTTGAGTGGATCTAGTGTGATCTCTCTCAGCCCTGGCAGGCACCTGTATATAGCCACATCTTACATTTGGCCAAGAACTTGAAGAGACTTCATGCATCATAACTATATGTTTGAGAAGAAAGAAAAAATTACGTCTATGGAAAGTGCCATTCAGTTTATTTCTATAAAACTTATAAATCTAACGCATTCTATCAATATGATATGATGTGGTTCTTCCACCACTCCACACACAAGAGCTGATACAGTGTGCAGTAAATAAATTGAGACTAAACTGATATGCCAAACTTCTTACCGTTATGTTCATCAGCAGCTTCTTCTCCGTTGTCGTCATCATCTGGACGAATCTTATTAACAACTCTAGTGGTATTACTTTTATTATTACCTAATATACTGTCTATGAGAAATGTTTTACTTTTGCCATGTATAACACTGTTCACTGAATTTTTTGTACTATTTTGTGTAATTTCACTGCTATTGCATAGGTTTCTTATATTCTCAAATGTTTTGCTAGGAAATATCACTCGGCTCTGTTCAAAAAAACATAATTTATCTGAATTAAGTAAAGGATTTATAACGGTTTTAATATTTTTGCTCTCGGTACTTCGATGGCTTGATTGTTCACTGTTATCACAAATATCTATGGTTTCATTTTCACTGTCATATTCGGTTTCTGATTCACAATCGTAACTGGAGTCTCTTTCGGCACTACATAACGCATTAATATTTTCGCTCTTAGAAACATATTCGTTTTCACAAGTGCTCGAAATATCCTCTATCGTATCCATTATTGCTACAGCGGCTACAATTTTAAAACTTCATAATTTTGTATGGCCACTTATATAAATGCCATTACGTCTTTGTAAAATGACACTTCACTCAACATTCGAACGTGTGTCGCGGAGATTAAAAGCCAGACTAAACTTAGCTTCAGGTTTGCCGGAAACTGATAATTGCATCTGAAAATAGGTGGTACCAAGAGATCGTGTTCGGTGGCTGTAGGTATGAACGAGATGAGATGCTCTCACGCTACTGGCTACTTGGTAAGTGGAGGGGATAGCGCCATCTTAGGTAGGAGGGGCCTCGATAACCGCCTGTGAAAATTCACACCTTTCTTTTATTTGATAACACGTTATGTCAGAGCTCTTTAGCTCACAAAGGATCTCTAAAAGCTTATGATGAGGTGAGGATCCAATTTCTGCCGGTTATTGTTTGATTAATGTCGCGGATTTAAGTGATTTATTGTAAACGATCCGAGATGCTTAATGCGGTATGGCTGGAGGGAAAACTTGCGGAGATTTAATCTAATGGTAGCAGAATTTTAATTCAATTTTAAAATGTAGGTACACCTTGCAAGATTTCATGCTGAACAGGCTTACATGATGACATTATTTACTTCAAGAGTTTCCCACAGACCTGTCTATACTATGATATTATAAAGAGGTTTTTGTGTAGGTTTGTAATAGATAAACTAAGTTATCATTTAGCCACGAGCTTCTCAAGTCATTTATACAAAATATACAGTAAAAAACTAAAATAGTTGTGATATACAATGTGTGTTATTTGCTAAAACTCGGTCTGTCTTGTTAGTTTTTACAAGTTTATTAGTTAGTGACAACACTATGAGCAACGGTTTGATGTATTTTTTTACGATAGTTGAAGGGCTGGATAGTGACATAGGTTACTTTTTTACTTTGAGAAATATAGAAATATTCATTTTTTATAATATAAAACTTAAAACACTCGATATCCTACTAATAATAAATGCGTAAGTTTGTGAGGGTATAATTATGTATGTTTGTTGCTTTTCCACGCAAAAGCTACTGAACGGATTGCAATGAAATTTGGTATTGATTCCAGGATGTCAAGTATCTACTTAAAATCCTGGAATCATATACAACGTGTAATTTAAAGGGTATATACATACCAAGTGCATGGCTTCTTTGGATGATAACAAACGATATGGCAAGGGTTTTGTAATTCTAAGTCTACGTGTGTAGAACTTATTACAAATTCCAATACACTGATACCAGAGACCGAATTTTTCAAATCAAGAAGAACGAAAAGAATTATCGTGTTATTGGCAAGTGACGTGGAAAGTTATTGACCCTCGTAGTGCTGTGACGAGTTTGTTATGATTGGTATTCAAGAAATATATGAAACCAATAATTTGGTATCAAATCTTTGAGTCAGTTATTTTGTGCTGAAACTGTGCATAGAAACTCCATACCAGATGTTGTCTTCAGCCCTTTTGGATAGATATGGGGTTTCCGTTACATGTTGTATAGGCGACTTTTCATCCCGGAATTCCCACAGGATAGAGATTTACGCGGGGAAAACCTCCCACGCGATCGAAGTCGCGGGCAAAAGCTAATAAGTACATATGCCTAAAAAATCCAATAAACCTGTTTCGTTTCCGTTTTCCACTGATATATGAATTTAGTTAAGATGTGAGTTATATGTATACTTATAGATATATCTCAAGAATACTAAATATGTATAGTCTTAACATGTAACTGTCTCTTCCCTAAGAAATAAAATAAAATAGGGGCTAGCAGAGAGGCAAGCATCTTCTGGGTCCTATTTTCATTAGTCATCTATCGCTTACCATCAGGCGTGATCAAGGTCAAGAGCGGGAGCATTCGGAATATTAAAAAAAAATGGACAGGGTGAATAGCACAACAAATTACTGTTTCGTCCAACGTGAAACAGAACGCACCTTTTTGGTTGGCAACATTATTATCTATTGTCTTTGACTTTTTTTCCACTTGACATATAATTTTCCTTGCAAAAGCAACCGCCTTGTTTGTTGAGATCGATTCATTGATTGTAATTAAAAATCCTGTTGAATCTACGCGGTTAAAAGACAAATCGGTTGAGATTAGTGATTAGTTGAACTCTAGAATCCCGAATTGAGTGGAAACCTGGGATATTTTGAACTACCACGCCGAATGTCGTCAGCCTGTCTGACACGCGAAATTTGCTAAAAGTAATGGTGACTTGGTGATAAATAGCTGCTCCAATCTGGTACGAAGTTTGTGCTACATCCCGGCCCGGACCACACATTGAAGCTTGCGTCCTTTGTGACCGCCGTGACACCACTTCACAACATTACACAATCATACACACTAACGCATTCCGCACGGTCGTGATCTACCAAGGTCGCACGCTGTCGTCAACCAGCCACAGGTAAGTGCGCATGTTGGAATATCTAATTGTGTAAAGTTTAATTATGTATTGGTAAGGCCTAAGAGCCCCTATTGTTTGTTTGCAAGCAACGGTAAGGCTCCACGTACCGTGGACTGTTCGACCATACCAGTTACCGTTGGCTGGCTTATTGAAGGATTGAACAATTACTATCTGGAATTAGGTTCTTCCGAGTGTAAGGAGCAGGCAAGTGCGGTAGATAGCGCGGTAGCGTACACGGGTAAGTTGGCCATAGTGCACAACTGCGAGTTGTTAGACCTATGTTCAAGGAGTTGGGTCGAAGTAGCTGCTTCACTGCTGAAAGACCAATCTGGCTCACACTAGAGCGGACGTATCGCGAGACTAGTCGCGGAGGGTAGCGGGATCTGAGGCACGGTGCGCCACCTTTCACTTTCACCTTCTTTCCTGCTTCACTCTCACACTTTATGAAGAAAATTAAAAAGAGCAAAGTTCGACAGCGGCTGCACTCCCTCTCACTTAAAGTGCACCTCAGTAATATTCGAGGTCTGCACTCAAATCTCGTCCCAGTCCACCACCACCTCGAGACTGAAAAACCTGCTCTTTTGTTTCTTACGGAGACGCAGATAGGAAGTCCGTCAGACGTGTCGTATCTTTCATACCCAGGGTTTACCTTGGAGCACAACTTCAAACCACGTATGGGTGTATGCATGTGCGCCCGCGATGACATCTGCTATCGGCGTCTCCGCAACCTTGAGGACTCCAGTTTCTCTACGCTTTGGGCTCTGGTGGACACGGGCATGGATAAAATTATTTATGCCTGTGTCTACCGCTCGTACAGCGGAGACCAGGCGGCAGATGCGCAGCAGCAGCGGTACCCTTCTGTCAGTTTGTGTTAATGGGGGACTATAATACCCATCACCAGGAATGGTTCTTCCCATACCAGTGCACTGATCATGCTGGGCGAGAGATGCACAATCTTGCGCTTGCATTAAATCTCACTCAGCTGGTCTAGGGAGCAACGAGGGTGCCGGATGTTGAGTCGCAGTTCGCACACAGCCAATTGTTTGGATCTTCTGCTGACTACAGATCCAGACCATTACTCGGTTACAATTTCTTCACCGTAAGGTAGTTCCGACCACTGTCTGTTGAAGTCTATATCTGTCTACTCCCCGCCCGATCCCAGCCTTAAAGGAACTCGGTGGGTTTGGCGATACAAGTCAGCGGATTGGGATGGCATACGATCTTTCTTTGCATGTTATCCTTGGCAGATTACTTGCTTCTCTTCAAATGATTCATCGTCATGCGCAGACGCCGTGGCAGATGTTTTGCGACGGGGGATGGAGTACTACATTCTGTTCTCTGACAAAACAATATCCGGCAAAGCTCGATCTTAGTTTGGCGCCGAATGTGATCGCGCTGAAGCGTTTAAACGCGCGGCGTACCAAGCATGGGTCGATGCTCGAAACTGCAAAACAAATGACGTGGATCAGAAGAAGACAGCCTTCAACAGGGCTGCCAAGTCCTACAAGAAGGTTTTGCGGAGGGCTCGGTTCGATCACGTTAGCGGAATTGGGAACAAGCTTGCTTCATACCCTGCTGGCAGCAAAGCGTTTTGGTCCCTGACAAAGTCGGTCGAATTGATCTTCTGTTGCCCCTCACTACCACCACTGCTCAAACCTGACGGGTCTCTGGCCCACTCCGCTGAGGAAAAAGCAAACTTGTTTGCCGCTCTTTTTGCGGAGCCTTCACGTCTGGATAGTAGTGGCGCTCACCCTCCTGATGCTCCTATAGGATGCGAGACGTGTATGTCGGACATTCGCATACATCAGAAGGACGTCCGTAGAGTGCTGCGTAATCTCGACGTGAACAAAGCTAGTGGCCCCGACGGGATACCAGCAATTGTTCTTAGGACTTGTGTGCCTGAACTGTCTCCAATCTTGACACGCCTGTTTCGCCTTTCGCTGGAGACTGGAAAGGTGTCGAAAGCATGGAAGCTGGCTAACGTGCAGCCTGTACCCAAAAAGGGCAGCAGACCAGGCCAACTACAGGTCTATCTCAGTCACGTCCATACTTCGTAAGAGTATGGAGCGCGTACTTAACAGCTAGCTCCTGGTATACCTAGAAACCAACGACATTCTCAGTGCCCGACAATACGGCTTCCGCAAAAACCGGTCAACTGGGGATCTTCTAGCGTATGCCATTCACATCTGGAGTGAGGCTATTGAGAAGCACGGGGAAGCACTTGCTGTTTCCCTTGATATCTTCAAGGCCTTAGATAGGGTCTGGCACGATGGCCTTATTGCTAAGCTTCCTTCTTTCGGTTTACCCGCTCAACTTTGCGTTTGGATTGAAGACTTCCTGAGAGATCGGTCCATTCGAGTGGTTATTGATGGCTCCTCGTCTGGCCATTGGCAATTAATGCCGGGGTCTCTCAGGGGTCAGTTCTCTAAGCAACTTTATTCTTACTACATATTAATGATCTGCTTTTGCCCGGTACCTTTGGGTATGTAGACGACAGCACAGTTGCTGAGAGATACTTGTCCAGCGCACGTGCTGGTGGGTCACAGATCCAGTCTCTCCGTGAGGACCGTGAGGATTGGGCACTTGAACTTGTTCTTGAAGGCTGTCTCCAAATGGGGCGATGCAAAATTGGTTAAGTTTAATGCAGCTAAGACCCAGGCGTGTCTCTTCTCCGCAAAAAGAGCCAATTCTAACCGGCTCCTACTTTCCGCGATGTAACCGTGCCGATAACCGATCGTATTGTGCTTCTTGGGGTAACACTGACCTCCACCCTCAATTTTGGTCCATTCATCGAGGCTAAGGCTCAACTAGAAGCAAAAAAGTTGGGAATCCTAGCAAAGGTGAGACGGTACTTCACACCGGAACAATTGCTTAATTTATATCAAGCCCAGGTTCGGTCGTGTATGGAGTACTGCTCTCATCTTTGGGATGGATCTGTCAAATACCAACTGGACGCGCTTGAGTCTATCGAGAAACGGGCTAAGAGACTCATTGGCAACGATGCACAGGTCGAGTCAAAGCCTTGAACATCGACGACGAGTTGCAAGTCTATTGGTTTTCTGTCACCCGTTCCATCATCAGACTACAAGACAAACGACGATGCGCCATCGTTTCATGGTGGACATCCCACCAATACGCACAAAACTTTTTTGGAATACTCGTACTTTCATTGTGCGTACGGCTAAGGAGTGGAATTCCCTGCCGGAGTCTGTGTTTCCTGATCGCTATAACCTGGGGGTCTTTAAGTCAAGAGTGAATAGGTTGTTTCTAGGCAAGCGTGCTCCATCTTCGAACACACGATCACTAACCATCAGGTGAGATGGTGGTCAAAAGCGAACCTATTATCAATAAAAAAAAATGTTTGGCGTTCCGTAACCGAATGGCAAGCAAAAAACGGAACCTTATAGATTCGTCAGTCAGTCTGTTTGTCCATTCGTATATCACTGCCATTTTATTCCATAACTATAAAGACTACACATGTGTAACTTGGATTCTAGGTGTATTCTGTGAACCGCTTTAGATTTAAATATAAAAAAATAACAATATATAATAAACACAGAAAAATATTTCTATAGGTATTTCTATCAATTATTTTAATTAGAGGGGAAATGTTAGAGGGATTCATTTTACCGCTTAGGATGTATTTTTATTTCAAATAGATTCACTTTAACGAAAAAACGATTTTAGAAACCTCAATGTAATTTGGTATTATTATTAATATAGGTATGCTTTAGATCTCAATGATAACTTTCAACGAAAAATGGTTTGAATGAGATATAATGGGTAGTTTTTTTAGATTCAGCACATTTTAAGATCCGCAAATATAATTTCGTTATTCATTACAAACATCATGAAAAACAAAGTTATTTTGCGTAGCTACTACGGAACCCTTATGGGCGAGTCAGACAGGTACTTGGCCAATTTTTTCAGAGGTTTTAAAAAATGGCCGAAGATATTTTGTTTTTAATAAATAGATCAATACTGCACTTGATGTAATAATGTTTAATATTCGAGACTTCGATTTAAACGTTAATAGAGAACGAAGGTAAAAGGTGTATCTTTATCTGAATAATTTGTTTATTTATTTATTTTATTATTTATGTACACACAGTAAAATATAATAGGACAACATAATTATAATATTTGAGTACAAAGGTACTGCTTATTTCTTAAGAAATTTCTTCCAGCAGACCTGCGAAAGGAGAAGTGAAAAAGAAATGTAGACAATAGTGTGTGAGAACAAGAAGAGAAATAAAAATTAATATGTGAAGTCTAAAACTAAAACTAAAATATTAAGTATACCTACACATACTTATAATGCAATAAAAATAACATATACTTAAATAAATACATAATGTAAGAATATATAAACATATAAAATAAATATATTAATAAATAATTAACACAGTTAAGAGGAAAGGTAATGCTCTTTTACCTTAATATCTATATTATCTATCTATTATAATATCTGAATTATAAAAATAAAATTCAAATAGCCTTTGCTATTTGAATTTTATTTTGAAGAGAATGGAGTGATAGGTTTTTTTAATCCTACTAAATTTTACAATTACATTTGAAAAGAGAAAATTTAAAAATCTTTGTTGCACCATAAACCAGACCATATCCATAATAAATGTCAATTTAGAATCAAAATTACAAGGCATATGTTTTGTTTCATAAATACTAATTATTTGGTAGTCTGTACTTAAACATTTCAGTACAGCTATCACAATATACACTACATAAATCTGAAGTCCAATTATCCCTGCCATTAGACTAGCTAGGCTCATCAGAGAGGCCGTAACGACAGGATAGGAACGTATGGATTTTCTGCGCACTTTAATACGGATACTATGATATGAATAAAATCTTATCATAATAATATTATAAACTAGCAATCTTCTTTTGCAGTTGGGTAAAAAGACCCTTCTCAAGCTTTAAGCTACTTACATACCAACTTTCATCCAAATCCACCCAGTACTTTCGAAGATTAAAGCGATCATACAAAAAAAAAAAAAAAACATTTCCGCTTTATAATCTTTGATGATCAAAGTTTATAATACTTATTAGTACAGATGCGAAAGTTTGTGAGGATGGATCTCTTACACGCAAAACTAACAAAACTACTGAACGGATCTGAATGAAATTCGGTAAGTACCTACTTAGATAGTTGATATCCTGGAGCTCTTATGTAAGCTTGAGCGCTTGCAAAACTTGTGTATTCGCTTTGTTTTTGGTCTGAGGAAATACGATCATGTCTCCCAGTTTCGCAAGGATCTCAAGTGGCTCCCTATCCGTCTTCGCAGGAACACTCGAATATTATTCCTTCTGTACAACATCTTATTCAATCCTGCATATCCTAGCTACCTGCGCGATCGTTTTTCATTCACTCGTCCTACTGATGCCCTTTGTAGATCCCACCTTAAACTCCATCTCAATTTCCCATCCCATGAAACCTGTTTCTATTCCCACTCCTTCTCCTTTCATGCAGTAGTGGAACTGGAACTCACTTCCCGCTAAAATCCGCGAAGCTAAATCCATTAGTATTTTCAAAAAGCAGGTCAAAGATCATTACCTATCTAACATCCCGTAATTTTATATATTTATTATAGGTATATATTTTTATAGCATGTATTTTAATTCTATGTATGTATATATTTATTAAATATATCATTTTAGTTTAATTTTATAGCTAAGTATGTTTTATATCGTAATTAGTATTTATACACACTGTGTCTATCATCTCCTCTTCAACTCTCCTGTCGCAGGTCTGCTGGAAGAAATTTCTTAGGAAATAAGCAGCACCTTTGTGCTCTTTTGTCTGTATTTAATTTTTTCCTTTATAAGTGTCATGTGTGTACATAAATAAATAAATAAACACATACGCTACTTTTTATGCCTCAATTCCCACGGGATCGGGATTTACTCGGGAAAACCCTCCCACGCGAACGCAGTCGCGGGCAGAAACTATATCCTACTATAACATACAATTATATCGTCATTAGCTTGTCCACGCAGTCACTGCAGGCCTGCCATTCGTATCTCATACACATATGCATGCAAACATGTAAGTATATATTTTTTATTTATTTATTTTATTTGGTCCGTCACGTCTCTTCGGTGTTAGCACATATTGCAATGGCTATGTCTCTCAACATAAGAGGAATCCCTTAGACAGCTAGTGCTTTTAAAACAAAGGTATCTTGTGAAGCTTCTTTGGATACGCTTAATCCAGTTCACGTGGACCCGGTAAGTTGGGTTCCAAACTGGAGATGCATAATCCAGAAGACTTCTCGCAAGGGAATTGAAGAGCACTTTTAAGGGCCTACTACCTCAAATGGCTTAGCATGATCCTCAGTTATGTCGAAAATACTGAAGCAATAATTTTGAAATAAATATATAGTAAAGTTCAAGATTAATGTTAGGTACTATGTTTGATGAAAACACGATTCCACAAAATTTTCTTGATAGAAAAAAATTCCAAAGTTACCTTCAAACCGAAGAATAAACCGCTGGTGTTCAAAAATAACTTAAAAAATTTCAGACAAATTAGATAATGAAACTTTGCATATAGTTTGAACTAACAATTTTTTTTTTTTTTTAACGTGGTAAAATTATCAAATAAGTTCTCCCACTCCGGGCAGGGTGGGAGGGACTGTCAGACTTTTACTGACTAAAATCCACGGTGTTCCTTCAATAGCCCTTCACGTACCGGGGCCACGGTAACGGGATGAGTCCCACGACCCCGGCAGGCTTCGGCCCTCTGCAGAGGGGGCCTCGTCATGTTGCTGACGCTCTTTGAGGCGCGCGTGGAACACGACGCGCCGTCGACCCGGGCATGGTCCATGGTCGGACAGCGAGTTGCCCTTTACTCGCTGTCCGCATGCCCGCGCCTACGGTGGCCGGAGATCGTCGGCCGACGTCCGACGCCGTGGGCGTCTACCACTGCGGCTGGGCTGGAGGGAGGACGCCATCCTCTCCCTCACGCGGCCCGCCTCCTCCTTAGGAAGCATGACTGCTTCGCAGAAGGAGGCGACCGCTTCCCACTCCCTCTCGCCCCGCAGCATGGCCTCGACCAATGCCGGGCGCGAGAGGTCTCCGCCTATCGCCGCCGTGAGGACACGTCGGTGCTCTGCCCAGGCGGGGCAGTCTTGCACCGTGTGCTCTACGGTGTCCTCAGGGCGACCCTCGCAGTGGTGACACCCAGGCGTTTCCTCCTTTCCCATCAGACACAGGTACCTCCCGAAACTTCCGTGTCCGGTGAGGACCTGCGTCATGCGGTAGGTCAGGACGCCGTGACGCCGATCTAGCCACTCCTCAAAGAGGGGTCTTACCGCCGCAATTGCGGCGTGCCCGAGTTTGAACTAACTATAAAGCAAGTCTTATGTTATTTACTTTTTTTAATTACCATTATTCTCACCGTAAAAAGAAATAAATTAAATTATCGGTGTCTTGGAGTCTTTTCCCTGCCACTCTGTCTCGCTTGCTCGTGTGACCGCGGCCAGTAGTGTGCGAGCGAGATAGAGTGAGAAGCGCTGAGGTAGTATAGGCCCTTAAGGCTGAAATTAACTGGAAATCTCGACGTATGTATTATACCTACATACGAATTAGAACGAATAACGAAGCTTGAAAGGATAATAATCAATCAAAGCATGCATTATAAACTACTTATAAATAAACCTACATCAAATTAATACTATCAGCGCTATCTTTGTGGTACATACAACACTCTTAAATGTTTATTATTCTCACGGAATACTTCAGAAGTCTTGTTCCTAGTGTGTTTGAAAGCTTTTCCATCATATTAGGGTTCACCGCTAGATGGCGTTGTTTAACCCCAATGAACATGCCGTTTATACAAAGAATGTATAGCGTTTTCTCTTTATAATTTGCTCACCAGATTCCATCGTTAGATGGCGCTTTACTGTGTTGAAGTTTGGGAGTCAGATTGTATGCGGTCAATAGATAGCGTAAACTGTGCTGTTTTGAGAGGGTCAATATCTGAAAGCTTGTTCATCCTATAAACGTGCTAAGTAATAATCACGGTTGAGGATAGATGGCACTGTAATTGTCGTCACTAGATTCTCGCAGAAGGCGGGAAGCTAGAATTTTCCTACGAAGTTTTCGCCGAGATTGAAAAGTGAACTATATAGGTAAGGACAAGGAAAACAAAAAGGTTTAAGTATGGAACTACCATCTTGTTTTATAAAGAATCCGATACCAGAGTTAAAACTTTAATTCGGAAATTGAATATATTGTATCTACTAGCTGTGCCCCGCGGTTCACCCGCGTTAATTTGAGAACAATCCTATTAAAATACAAGGTCTTTCATTAAGCGTGTTCTATTTTTCAATAAAACAAAGTGTGTGTGAGATATTATCGAAATTATTTATTTGAAAGATGTAGTGATGCCATTATGTGTGGAATATGACATCATTCAAGTATCCGCCACGGCTTCTCTGGGTGGAGCGCATGCGAGATATCCAATTTTCCATGACTTTTGCGCATAAATCAGGCTGAATTCGACCTATGGCATAGGTTATGTTGGCTTTGAGGGCCGCTGTGGTTTGTGGTTTATTCGCATAGACCTGCGACTTACGAAAGCCCCACAAGAAAAAGTAGCGGGGTTAAGTCATAAGATCTCGGTGGCGATAATTTTTCTGTGAAAATTACGGTCAGTTGCTAACTGCTCCAGTGCCCATTCAGCAAACACACGTCGTTGTCTATGGTCGTTTACCTTCAATTCCTGGGTAAGTTGAATTTTATACGGGTGCAGGCCCAAGTCACGACGCAAAATTCGCCAAGTTGTGGTCTGTGAAAGGCCGAGTTCTTGTGAGCGACGCGAAATCGACTGCCTCGGATTCTTCTGCACACTCTCACGGACAGCGGCGATGTTTTCGGCAGACGTTGCGTTTCGTTGACGTACGGGTGTTGGTCAATCATTTACCGAACCAGTGGACTCAAATTTATCCACCACACGACGAATAGTCCTCTCGGTGGGACGATTATGGCGACCGTAAAATGGACGAAGCGCGCGGTGCGTTGCCCGAACAGAACACTCATTTTGATAAAACAATTTTATCATTTGCACGTGTTGTTAAATGACAATCCATTTTAACAGATGTAGCTTCAACAAGATGGCCGCTACTAACTGTCAAATTTCGGACGTGCCTATATTGGAAGACCCGTTATATTCCCTTACTTTAAGATTACAACAAAGTTCTTTTTTGGGCCCGCGGCTTTGCTAGTCTGTAAAGATTGTTTCAGCAAAATTAAAGTTGTCTATGTATGATCCAGCCCTTAAACTACATATCTATCTGCACGCCAGAAAACATCGAACCGTTGCTCCGTTTTGTCGTGAAAGAAGGACAATATCTAATTCTTTTAATTTCATGAACAAATTTAAGCTCTCGCACCTAGATAATTAGGTATGCATTGTTGTCATTAACCGATCAAGCGCACATGAAGGGTTCCGCAGTAATAAGCGTAGCTCAAAATAAAGTTGTTTTTCATAGTGTTTCTATAAACGAAAAAGTTATATTTGCGGTTTTATAAAATGTGCAAAAAAATCTCAAAACCTACTGATTGTATGTCGTTCAAACCAATCGTTGAAAGTTTTTAATTATTAAGATCAGCATATCTAGGTATATGCTGATCCTAATAATTAAAAACTTTCTAAGTACACACATCAAAAGTGTCTAGGGATCAAGCATTTTTATGCGGATTTCTTGAGATTGAGATGTGGCTTTGTAATAAATTTATGATTTTATAAATTTATATGGATCCTTTTTGGTGCATTTCATAATTTGAAACAGGAACTGTTAATCAAATTCGAGTAAAAGATGAAAATCAGCTGTCAATATTTTCCCTATAAAAACATACAACGCATTGAAGACATTATTAGTGCTACTGTTTCCCTACTACTGATTAAAACCAACGTTATTATGGAGCGGCGACGTCATTTAAGCAGGGAAGAAATGCTCAGAGCCGTGGGAATGATAGAAGCTGGTTCCCGGCAACGTACTGTGGCTTTAGCTCTGAATACAAGTCAGAGTGTTATCAGTCGACTTTGGACACGTTACCGAAGCACTGGTACCGTGGCTGAGCGCCATGGAGGACGGTATCGCTGCACCACACGGAGACAAGACCGATACATTCAAATCTTAACTCGAAGAGCTCCAACAATAACCGCCATGATGTTAGCCGTGAGGCTTCATCACTCTTCAGGGAACTTAATTAGCGACCAAACAGTCAGAAACCGCTTGCATGAAGTGAACCTTCATTCCCGAAGACCGCTACGGGTACCACCTATAGCAATGCACAATCGTAGGATTCGATATCAATGGGCTCTTGAACACAGAAATGTGGCAGAAGAACAATGGCGTTTCGTGTGCTTTTCTGATGAGTCTCGTTTTGGTATGAGACCGGATACAAGACGTATACGACACTGGAGAACCCCTGGACGCCAACAGCGATTAAAATCCTGCCAGGAAGTCCATCCTTATAGTGGTGAAACCATCATGGTATGGGCGGGTATTTGGATCGGCGGAAGAACTGAGTTGATTTGGATCAGAGGCAACCTCAACGCTCAAATTTATGCTGAGACGATTGTATCTGACGTCCTCGTTCCTCTACAAGTGCAAATCGGTCCCTTATTTCAGTTAATGCATGATAATGCACGACCGCACACCGCAAGAGTTGTAAGACAGACTCTCGCCGCAGCTAACATCAATGTCCTGCTCTGGCCTGCTCAGTCGCCAGACTTGAACCCGATTGAGCATGCATGGGATATGCTACAGAGAAGAGCTCTGCCGAATATGGAGGGTATCCAGTCGCAAGAAGACCTTTTTTTGTTGTTGCAACGAACATGGGCGGCCATTCCACAGCGTGATTTGGATGAACTCATTTTGAGTATGCCAAACCGATGTTCTTGTGTTGTTAGTGTTCGCGGTAGAAACACGGATTATTAATTGTTTAAGTTACCCAATAAAATATTAAAGAAAACTGTTATTTCAGTCTTTTTTCGAACTTTAATGTTAGTGGTTCAAATGTCAAAAATCCCTTTATTAGGAAAATGGCAAATTTCTTTATTAATGCAAAGGTGACTTGGTTTATCGTTACTGTGACAAACGAAAACACTTTATTTGATGAATCCTTAAAGAAAATTTTAATTAATATCAATCAGGAGAAAAGTTATTGCAAAAATATATGTTGATCCCTAGACACTTTTGATGTGTGTATATATTTTTTTTTATTTTTTTCACTTTCTTATTTTAAACGTTCGTTTTTAACCACTTTGAAAGAGTGTATTTTGAAACGATTGACTTTGAGAAAATTGGCCTAGTGCGAGTCAGACTCGCCCATGAAGGATTCCGTAGTAATTACGCAACATAACTTTCTTTTTCGTAATGCTTTTATCGAATACAAACTTATATTTGCGGATTTACAAAATGTGCTATATCTCAATAACTAGTAAAATAGTTTTCATTAAGGTCTAAAACATATTTATTTTTACATTTGTCACTTTATTATTATAAAGAGGGGGTGAGACACATTTTACCACTTTGGAAGCGTATATCTCTTAAATAATTGACTCTAAGAGAAAGTGGTTTTAGAAACCTCAATGTCATTTTTAAAGACCTTTCTACAAACAAATGTATGTTTTATGAAAAAAAAAATAGTTAATTTTGTGTAAAAATCGGAAAGCGGTTCATAGAATACATCATACATGGTTTCACATGTTCACTACTAATAGTTTCGGAATAAAATGTCTGTGACATACGGACGGATAGACAGACAGGCAGACAGACAGACAGATATGACGAATCTACAAGGGTTCCGCTCCACACGTATAGGGTTGATGAAGAAAATCTTTTTTTGTTTCATTGTCATGACAAAGGGGGGCTATACATGTATAGCCCCCCTTTATTAGGGTTCCGTAGCCGAATGGCAAAAAACGGAACCCTTATAGTTTCGATATGTCTGTCCGTCTGTCTGTCAGTCTGTCTGTCCGTCCGTCCGTATGTCACAGCCATTTTATTCCGAAACTATTAAGACTACACATGTGAAACTTAGTAGGTAGATGTATTATGTAAACCGCTTTCCGATTTTAAGAAAAAAAAAATTAAAATAAAGGGGTGTCCCCATACATGGAACTAGAACTGAAAATATTGTTTTTTCATGAAACCTATGCGTGTGTAGTATCTATAGACAGATCTTTAAAAATGATATAAGGGTTTCTAAAACCACTTTTTCATAAAGTCAATCGTTTAAAAGATATAACAGACCCGTTGGTATATGACTATGACAGACCCGTTAGTATAGTGGTCAGTGGCCCTGACTGCTATGCGCAAGGTCGTGGGTTCGATTCCCACCTAGGATAAATGTTTGTGTGATGAGCACGGTCATTTGTTCTTTGTCTGGGTGTAATTTATCTATAATATGTATGTATTTAGAAATATATATGTATGTTTATCAGTTGTCTAGTACCCATACCACAAGCTCTGCTTAGTTTGGGACTAGATGGCGTTGTGTGAAAAAAAAAAGTTGTGGAATATTATTAAAGTTGTGGAATATTATTATAAGCTTCCAAAGTGGTAAAATGTGTGTCCCCCCCTCTAACTTCTATAATAATGGAGTGAAAAATCTAAAAAAAATAAATATCTGTAGATCTTAATGTAAACTTTCAACCAAAATTGGTTTAAACGAAATCGGGTGAGCAGTTTTTGAGATACATCATATTTTCTAAAACCGCAAATATAACTTTGTAATTCATACAAACACTATGAAAAACAAAGTTATTTAGCGTAGTTGTAAAAATGTAACTAAGCTAGTTTTAAGAAATTTTTAAGGTTTTTTTTATTCGTCAAATAAATATACATATTATATTATATTATTATAGTTACTACGGAACCCTTCATGGGCGAGTCTGACTCGCACTTGGCCAATTTTTTATTATTATTATTGTATAAAAATCGTAAAGCGGTTCACAAAATAAAATAAAAATACTTCTACCTACCAAGTTTCAACTCTGTAGATTTAATAGTTTCGGAATAAAGTGACTGTGACATAAGGACGGACAGACAGACAGATATGACGAATTTATAAGGGTTCCGCTGTTTGCCATTCGGCTACGGAACGCTAAACATGAGCAAGACAGACAGCGTTTTGGCACATAACAATACACAACTATTTTGTGATATACTGTTATAACATGGGAACCTTTGGCTAAATATTAACAGCCTAATGGGCCGATCTTCAACGTTAAGCAACATTCGCCAAGGTAGGGTTCATGGATGGGTGACTGTTTGATCAACGAATTGTTCAAATCAAAATATAACCTATGTTGCTTGCCTGATAATATAATTTAATATAGTCGAAAGAATTTTTTAAATCATTCCATTAGTTTTAAGTGCGTTACGATTTGTTTATCGCATTTTTATATTCTAGATAACTTCTAAATTAAGTGTCCAAATCGAATGAATGAAAAAGTTTTCTGCTGCTACATGAACACCCTCGATGATAAAACTATTTATTTGGATAAGAATTAATACTATGATACGAATTTAATCAACTTTTGTTTCTACCAGCGATCTATTTAAATTTTATAACAAAAAAGTTGATGTTGTGTCTTAACTATGATGGTTAGATATATTATATTTCCTCGTGGACTCTTTGGTAGGTAATAAATAATGAGTTCTTCAATCATATAGCACATCATTTTTATATAGCATCAATAGTGTTAGCTTTAAAGTTTCCCGGTTTCCTATACAAATGTTTCATCCCCAATTTAACCTTCTTCTGGGATGAGTTTTCAAAAATGCTGATACATATCATTATTAAATACCAACTAAAAGGCTAGATACATATTTTCATTGTTTGAACTACAAAACTAACAGGTTTCTCCTTATACTTTCATTCCCTATTTTACGCCTTGAGAGGCTGATTTTCCAATTTTCATAGTTTAAACTACAAAAATGTAAATTTTCCATACAAACTTTCACCCCCTATTTAACTCACTTAAGGGTTGAATTTCGAAAGACTCTGAAATACGTGTTGTTTTTTATTTGTAACCAGAATGATAAACACCAACTTTCATGGTTCAAACTTGAAAATTGACGATTATCCATACAAACTTTCATGCCCTATTTAACTGGCTGGCTGAATTTCTAAAAATCCTTTCTTTTTCCTTGTCTACATTATAAAAGGAACCTCTATGCAAAATTTCAGCTTTCTAGGTCCAAGGGTTTGGGCTGGGCGTTGATGAGTCAGTCAGTCAGGACTTTTCGTTTTATTTATATATTTAATAATATAGATTTCCCATAAATCATCTATTTACCCAAGGTAGTCTCGTAGATTCTAGCATGCAGCGTTCAGCATTGTTCAGGCAGCCATTGCACCTATTGAATTAAGTTAATGTATAAGAGGTGCTTATGTGGTGTAGGTACAACTAAGTTTATTCTTTCTTAATCGTTCTAATTTAACAGAAGTTAGGACACAGTCTGTAATCATTCATTCATTCAGGTCATTTTTAAAGAAAAGTACCAGCAAGAAACTCGATTGTTATTGTTTAAAAATTCGAGTCTTCGCCTTCTTTAAACAGAGTTTACTACGTTATTCCAATTTATATTAGGAATCGTATGTACTTATATTACGTACGCAAACCGCGAAACTATAATATCGTAAAAACGCAATCGGATTTCTCGTAATCTCGTTGACGGAAAGAAAATAAACATGCCGAAGAGTTTTTGCGTCACTCGTTCGTAGGTACAAACTGAAAGAAAGATCGGAGTATAAACTAATGGATCTATTAGTATCAATGTGTTCAGTAAAACAGAAGTTAGTTGCTGTAATATTTGTTATATTATGGCAAATCTTTATTTAAACGTAGGTATTTTATTTACTCGTTTCATTTTTCGGGCACCGAAGCAAAGTAAGAGACCCTTTTAGCTTAACCACGTCCGTCGTCTAGTAATTTGGTATGGTTATGGATAATTAATCACGCCTACAAAGGTGTAGAACAAAATATATAAAAAAAAATATTTAAGGTTCCTCCCATATAGGTAAACGTGGAATTATACATTTTTGCCCCCTATTTTCGTCGGCTAACTGACGAAGAAATACGGAATTCTACAATGTGCGTGATCCGTCACGCACTTGGTCGTCTGAATGTTCAAACGAGATATCGCGGCCCCGGAACGTAAAGGCAAGTGAGGGGAAAGGGTAGGTTTTTTATTCGGTAGAAGAGTTCACTCCCTTAAAATAAATCAAATCAGAGCCAGAGCGAAAGAGTCCTTTGATGATTTTACTCCGTAAAAAATGGTATAATAGGGTGTGATTCTGCCATAGAATCATGGCATACAAATATTAAACTAACCATAACCATGCCATAACCTGACATTTTCTATGTAATAGCTGTAGTTTGATAATTTAATGTGACTTTTAATTTGGAATGTAATTTGAAATTTAATTTCACTTTTTTTTTTATTAATTAAATTGACGTTTAATATATCTATGAACCTTTTTGTATGTCAATTTCTCAATTTGTGTTTAAAACTAGGAAGCTGAGCAATTGTTTGAATTTGTATTTTTATTTTATTTTTTGGTCTTGGACCTGTAATAAATGAATTTTATTTATTTTTATTAGTATTATACGTATGAGAAATTACACAGAAAAATAATTAAATATGGTTATAAATTAACTATCGTCTGCTAGGAATTAAATATAGTAGGTACATTATAAACTTGTGTCTTCTTTCAGTAGCGATAGATATACTCGTATATAAAATCAGGATTTCGGCATAAACCTTCATATCAAATTTTGAAATCTCCGCTACGAGTTTCAGTCATTCTATTAGGTTTAAAATCGTCAGCTGTTCTGTTAAAACAATAAAGAAATAACGTTTGGTGTTAAGATAAACATCATAAATCCAGTGAAAATAAATGTGTCGTGTTAAAATTAGATTCGCTATATCAAGGCAACATCAGTAAACTCATCAAGTAAAAACGCTCCGTGTATCATGCGAGTTACGTCCTATTGTTTGTAGACATAATCGTTATTTGTATTGTTTACCGTATCCAGTGATAATTTGTCCTTGACTAGACCCAAATTGGTGTATCTTATTAAGGCGTCCAGCAAAAACGGTTAAATTAACTCAACCCGTAAAAGGGTGAAATACGGGTGACGCTACGAAGCGGAAAACTAGTCGTTAGTATAATTTAGGTATTTACCAAGCTGCCAACAAGTTTTTGTTTTTGTTTCAAATCTCTCTTCATAAAGTTATATTCGGAATATTCGACAGTTGGTGCTGCAAGATAGCATAACAGAAGTTTGTGAACGTAGACCGGATATTTATTGGTTAGGAAAACTTGTAAGAAAACATGCCAGCTGGTAGCATAGACAACGTTTAATATAAGACCCTTCTTTTATTTAAATCACAAAAATAAAAGCTAATAACCATATCCTACGTGAAATCTTCCAATACACTCATAACTCCGCGCCTCTTAGTCAAATTCTAGACTACGGCGAAACAAAAAGGAGGGTTATGATTCTGACCGGTATGTATTTTCATCTGTTCCCTCTCTATAACTTTTAAACTTCTTATCGTACTTTGACAAATGAGATATCATTGGAAGCTCTGAATTGTCCGCTGGTTACAGGACGTCACATGAAATTGAATATGGCGCCCTCTAGAGGAAGCAAAGTCGAGAACTAAAAATCATGTAATGATGCCGTATTGGGTATCAAATGAAAGGGCTTAATTAGCATAATTTAAAAATATACAAATATTATATTGTTATTTTCTCGTGGCTTTACTTGCTTGCACCCGATAATTGGTAATAATTTCTATGATGTAATTAAGCGGTACGGTCTCTCCAGCCACTTCTGAAAGTGAGAAGTGGCTGGAGAGTCGCCACGGCGTCCTCACTTTCCACCTGACGCAGGTGCTTACTGGACATTGCTGTGGAGGTGTTTTGGATTCAGCGAGAGGACACGCCCGGGTGTCGTTATTCTGTGGACCATCTGGAGGACACGGTGGAGCATACGGTGGAGGTGTGCCCCGCTTGGGCAGAGCTTCGTCGTGTCCTCGTAGATGCGATCCAGAGGGAATAGGATGCAGTCACCACCTTTTGCAAAGCAGTCATGGTAGCGAAGGAGGAGGCTGAACGCGTAAGGGAGAGGCAATTCTCTTCTCCTCGCCTCAGCCACCGCGGGAGATGCCCCGGGCGTTGGGGATCACGAGCCGATCTCCGGCTACCGTATGCGCAGGCTTGCGGACAGTGCGTCGTATTCCACGCGTGCCACAAAGAGTTGTCAGCAATACTGACGGGATCCCATAGGGCCATTGCCTGCCGGGGTTTCTGCAGGAGGGGCAGCTGAAGGAACAGGGTGGGTTTTTAGTCAGAAAAAGATACCTGTGTTGTTTTATTATTATCTACAAGAATATTTTCTTGTTTCAAACTTTAAAGAGCGGAACTTTTCTGTAGTCGAGTTTTAGTTTTTATATCCATTTACAAAGTGATTGATTCAAGTGGAATAGAGGAAGTTTCCTTGGTATTTTTATACCTATTTATTATGACTCTAACATATGCCACAACCCTGAATACAGGTTTAGCGTTTGTCGAAGTATCAACTAAGACGACGGAAATGTCACGGTGGATCTCTACATTGGCAACATAGCAGCGAAGCGACCTCGGGCTGAAGGAATCCTTGTACCTATACTATGTCTCTCATACTCATATTTCGTCGTCTAGTTTTGTTTCAATACGACAACTAGACTAATATTCTAGATTATTCGAATGATAATTTTTAGATCTACGTTGTGACTTAGGGACACCGTAGCTCGTCAGTAAGTGAGTTAGTCAGTGAGTAAGTCAGTATGTGAGTTAATTAGTCTGTATGAGTAAGTCATTGAGTCAACGAGGAGGTAGCAGAGATCCCTGCGGGCCTAGACAAAATCCATTTTCTGTAAGCGTTAACGCCAACGGAAAAATTAAATTGTATGGAGTTGACATTTGCTGACCACATGTCACGTGATTGTCACGTGTTATTAAATGTCAACTCCATACAATTTGATTTTTCCGTTGGCGTTAACGCTTACAGAAAATGGATTTTGTCTAGGCCCCCTGGAGTTGTTGACAAAGTAACATTTTAGCAGCAGTGATTGCAATTATCGAGAAGGTTTAATATTGACTACGTGGCATAAAGAATCAAGTCAATGGCGTAGATTTTGAATTTGATCGTATTGGCTGAAATAATTTATCTCCATTTATTAGTGACCGATTCACAACAAGTTTTAATTCAAACCCTCTTGATATTATAATTGCGTATCACGATTGAATATAGTCTCAAGAATACGAGAATGATATCGCCGCATACTTAGTGCCTACTCCTGACGTATTTATTTATTTATTTATTTACACTTTATGCACATAGGTACAAAGGCGGACTTAATGCCGTAGGCATTCTCTACCAGTCAACCATGAGTGGTGAAGAGATAGTGTGGGAGGTGCAATATGAACGTGTGATGTAAAATTAGAAAAAAAAAATATATATATAATAATAGTAATAACACAAAAACCCTAGTATCATTAAAAATAGAAATCTACATAAATAATATATATAAATAAATACTTATATATATATACATATACAAATATATATATAATGAAGAAGCAAATGAAAACCAAATGTGGAAATTCTGCTTATTGGTGTAGAAAATAGATCCGCAATTTCTTTTTAAATGCATAGCGACTGTCAGCCGTTCTGATCTCGAGAGGAAGTGCATTCCAGAGGAGAATCGACTGGATATGAAAAGAAGAATGAACAAAGTCAGATGTATGAGAAGGGCAGAGTAAGAGAAGATTATTGGATGAACGTAGATTCTTATTGTGTGAAGAACATAGAAATTGAAAGTGAGGCATTAGATAAGAAGGAGGGCTGGGAGAGTTGAGTAAAGAGAAAAGAGTTGTCAAAGCGCGCAAACTTCTCCTCTGGCGAATGGTCATCCATTTAAGCTCAGACCTGAAACTTGAGACATGGTCATATTTCCTTAAATTAAATATGAACCGAATGCAGTTATTGAGGAGACGATCAAGCTTATCGAGCAAGACCGCATTCAGGTCAAAGTAGCACACGTCACCATAGTCGATTAAAGGGAAAATTAAAGTCTGCACAAGCATAGTCTTCGTCTTAACAGGCAAAAAGTTTCTCAGACGATACAAGGAACGCAAAGTGCCATTGGCCCTTTGGCTGACACTAGAAACTTGATTTTGCCAACCAAGTGTCGCGTCAAGATGCAAACCGAGATCTTTTACGCTAGGGCTGATGGGAATGACGGCACCATTAAAAATAATAGGTGGAAGAGAGTTAGCCACCACTCTACCCATCATGCGTGAGCTACCAATAATGATAGCCTGACATTTTGAGGGGTTTACTGACACCCCAAATTTGTCAGACCAGCCATTAATAGCATCCAAATCTCGGTCAAATCATCCCTTATAGCATCCGACAAACCTTCAACCCGCACAGCAGTATATAATTGTAGATCATCGGCGTAAAGATGATACGAACACCGAAGACAGTGAGTTATCTTGTCACGATCGCAATCTGCTGGAAATGTACGGAACTATGTATGTATTTGATATGTGATGTGCTTGATGTAAGTTTCTCTAATGTCATATCGTATTAGTCGTAATTTTCTACTTTTAACTTGAATTTGTATTTGGTAGTGATTATTATTACTAGCGGGTACGAGATCGAATTTAATCTTGAAGGAAATGGGTACGAACTCAGTACCGCACATTACTTTGTGTAATATTCCACACAAAGTAATGTGCGCTATATTACACAAACAGACAGACCACTGCTCAAATCAGTGAATGAAAATATCACAAACAGTAAGTAAACGGTCATGTCCTAAGACAACACAAATCGAAGACAGATGACAATGACAGTGCAGATTACAGCCCATTCTTTGTCAGTTGACACGTAATAGGCTGAATTATTATTATTTATATTTTTGTTTGTTATAACAATTTTTTGGCCGTGGTTTCGCCGTCTAACAGAAATCCATATCGGATTCAGGACGTGTACCAGGTTGTTTCGTGCAAATCTGTTCAGCTGTTGAGAAGTGGTTGATCAACCAGTACAAACCATCATCATCTGCTTAACCTTTTACCAACAATGTTGGGGTTGGCTTACAGTCTATTCGGTTGCAGTTGAGTTTTTAACCGACTTCTAAAAAAGGAGGAGGTTCTCAATTCGGATGTTTGTTTGTTTTTTTTTTTATGTTTGTTCGGGCATAGCTCCGTCGTTTGCTAACCGAATTTAAAAATTATTTTTTTGTTGAAAAGGGTATACTTCCCAAATGGTCCCATGAGAATTTTATCGAAATCGGAGAAGCCGTTTCTGAAAAAACCAACAAAAGTCTAAAAAAAATATTTACGTTGATGATCTTTTCGTTTACTCTGCATTGCGTTTTTTGTTCGCGCATAACTCCGTCATTTACGAACCGATTTGAAAATTCACTGACCCACTAAAAAGCGCGAAAATAAAAACTATTTTGCAAAAAATAAAACCGACTTCCATATCAAAACACTACAAAGCCATAAATAATTTTAATTTCGGAAGGCGGTGTGAAAAAAAAAGAAAATACAAAACCAATAACACCGACTACCGAAATTAAAATTATTTATGGCTTTGTAGTGTTTTGATATGGAAGTCGGTTTTATTTTTTGCAAAATAGTTTTTATAGTGTTTTACATGGAGTGACTGCCTGTCTGACCTCCACAACCTGGGTAACAAGATACCCCAAGACATTAAGCAAGACTAGTGTCAGATTGTATGGCTTCTGAGTACGACGATTTGAGTAGCGTACTTTCCGAGTCAAATCTTGATTCGTTAAAATACTCACCCATTCACAGACAGACCCCGGCAAGCGTTGCTTAACCTCGAACATGAACCCGAGCGACTGTTACTATTAAGCCACGAGCTCCTTTATAAATACAAATGTCGTATTATAAGTAGGATGATGGCTAGAGATTCAAGTCACAGATAAATGTAACGTTAAAATCGGGTTAAAGATCAAGTGACGCCTGAAATGAGTAAGTGTGCTCACTTTTCAAAAGACGTATGATGCGTAGGTAACTTTATAGGGTGTTGTCATGTCCAATTTTTTTTTTCTTAGTAAGTAGTATTTGATGTGATAGTACAAGAAAAACTAGAGCTAACTGATAAAAGAACACTTCAAAGGTATGTAAATTAAACGAGATTTCCGAATGGGTTAAAATTGCTACCAATATGGTTTTCTAATTACTGTTTTTTTTTTGAAATACGAAATTGATAAAGATTATATCGCCATGTTATATAATTTACAGACATTAAATAAATCTACTCTTTTCGTTAACAGAATTTTTGAATTCTGTTGATTGAATATACTCGTAAAGTGTACCTCACAACAGAAAAAGCACAATTTCTTAAATGATGTAGACGACGACGTGAGCCCCCTGTACATTCTTATTTGCGATGTGAAGTGAAGTGATCCTTTCTTGATCATTTGTATCCCGAAATACTAAAGAAACATGGCGTCCTATATATCAATATGTTACGAGTGAATGAATATGCGGGATCGGTTTTCACTTTCGTCACTGATAACATGTCAGGTAGCGTTACCTTTTATTAGAAAATGTGATACCATATGAAGTGTCTTTTTATTTATTTGTCATATGATTGGCTATGATTTCTTTTAACGAAAATGTCTATCTAGCTTTAAACCAATACCAATTCATTTTCGTGTGGTTTTCAACCACATACATACATTCATAGATATCAGTTTAGTCCTATGCTTATGTTCATTTCTAATTCGCAGATTCGTTATTAGAATTTTGATCGGAGAATTTTATTTATTTACACACAATGACGTATTATAAATAGACACGTCATATTCCCACAAAACACCTCTCAAAAACGGCACGAAACACACACATAGAGAGTTACTATCTAATACGTGTAAAGAAAGGGACAAAATAAATGATATCTTAAGGTACACCTGATGTTAGAGAGAGATGAATATACATCTTTAGTTAACAACCTCCCCTAACGTCACGTGGCTGACTTCATTCATACGCTAGCCGCCATTAGCCGTGTAGAAAAATTAAAATAAAAAATGTATTTCTGTTGAAATGACACATTTTGTCCTCTCACGGAAGCAGTATAATTAGTGCAACGTCTGAAAACACACAAAGGCATGTTTTTTTCCTAATTTTCTTTTAAAACACATTTTTTCTTAAGCTGTGTAGTGTCGCGTTCGCGACACAGGTTCGTGCGTAACATATATGAATGTACTCTGTGTGCGTAACTAAACAGACACGAGGCACTTACCTTGATTTCAACTTGCCATTTTAGAGCGCGGGCAACGTATCTATAGTTTATTATATATCTTTGTTTACACACACAAGTTTCAAGACATACGAATAGAAAAAACGATTAGCAATGGGCTCCAAATTAAGCACAGTTTGTATCTTTGTGGCCCAATTTTAACTGCAAAGGATTGAAATCTACTCGTAACACAAAGAAAATGTCTTCATCTGCTTAGCATTTTCCTAACCATGTTAGTTCTATATGACCTACACAATCCAGTAGCTGGATATCTGACTGTCAAAGATGTCCAAATGACAGCCGGGACTTTCCGAGCACGTGCTTACTGAAACAATGAGGAATCTCGATAAGTCATTTGTTCTTTGTCTGGGTGTAATTTATCTATAATATGTATGTATTTAGAAATATATATGTATGTTTATCAGTTGTCTCGTACTCATACCACAAGCTTTGCCTAGTTTGAGACTAGATGGCGTTGTGTAAATATCGTCTTTAAAAAAAAAAAAAAAGTTAAGATGATTGATGAGGGTGTGATACGTGATTTCGAAAATGAAGCACCGAAGAACACGTCCCCGTAAGTTCACGAATACGAAACACTTAACAACGAATGCACGCTACCACGAAATACCTAACGCCGTAGCCATGGGATCTCGAATAACTAAATCTCTAATTTCACCTACTCGAATCACTTTACAACAAATGCACACTAACAAGAAAAGCTGAACAACGTAGGCATGCGATCTTGAATAACGAAACCTCGAAAAGTCTTCATAAAATGTTTTTATTAATTTAACAATCAAACATTGCTTTTGCTATTTTAAACGATATTCTTTATTCAAACATTAATTTTTGAGAAAAATAAAACAAATAACATACAAATAATTATTTATTTCCTTATGGGAAATATGAGGGGATATGGGTGATATGAGTTCTTTTATCGTTTAAAATAGCAAACGCATAAAATGTTTTTATTAATTTAACAATCAAACATTGCTTTTGCTATTTTAAACGATATTCTTTATTCAAACATTAATTTATGAGAAAAATAAAACAAATAACATACAAATAATTATTTATTTCCTTATGGGATTATGAGGGGATATGGGTGATATGAGTTCTTTTATCGTTTAAAATAGCAAACGCAATGTTTGATTGTTAAATTAATAAAGATATTTTACGAAGACTTTTCGAGATTTAGTTATTCGATATTACATGGCTACGGTGTTCAGTTTTTCTTGATTGTGTGCATTCGTTGTTAAGTGTTTCGAATAGGTGAGATTAGAGATTTAGTTATTCGAGATCCCATGGCTACGGCGTTAGGTATTTCGTGGTAGCGTGCATTCGTTGTTAAGTGTTTCGTATTCGTGAACTTATGGGGACGTGTTCTTCGGTGCTTCATTTTCGAAATCACGTATCACACCCCATTGATGAGATTATAAAACAATAAAATAAAATAAAATGTTCATCCATCCATAAGCTGGCCTCGGTCAACAAACAATAAAAACAATTGACAAAATTAACCAACTTTAAAAGCATTTTGACATACCTACCTCCAAATGTAAACAAACAAGAAAATAGTTTTTAGAATCTGCTAATCGATTTAAACAAACTGAACAATGTTTATATTTTTACCTAGATAAAACTAATATTAAATTCCTTACTAATTATTAAATTCTCTTTATTCTTGCTAAACGGTAATAGAAATTTCGTTTATAAAAAAACATTAAAATTAGTTGTAAGCTCATAAGTCTTGTTTTAACTTGACCTTGTAAAGAATCTTGTTGTTACTTGAGAGCTTAATAATGTAGGCGTCGCCCCCGCAACTTATTATATGCATTTACGTACTCTAAGACTGATGCCACTCTATATTTATCTCACGTGATGAGTATACTAAATAATCAATTTCATTATTTTTGCTTTGCCATCTCATCCTAGTATAAAAACAAAAATATTAAAATAATCATATTTATTTATTTAAGGACAATCAACAAAGCATATACCAACAAACATGTTACAAGTTACAATATTATTACAAAAAATATTTAAAGGCTACACTATTGTTTGTAAAATATAATTAAAAAAAAAAAATAGGTGAATAAAGTATTCGTTAATAATATGCAGGTTAGATATACAGTTTATTTGTACCTGTATTTGCCAAGAAATAAAACTATTTATATAAAATATATCGAAGGCGCATTGTGTAATCCGCTGTATTAGATAACAGCGCGTCAGATTGAAAAACGTCGCTGTTTTGTAATATTGTAATGCGTCTTCCCAACGTTCAGGCGGTACTCGTTAACATTTATTATATTTATAAGCAATACTTTTTTTTATTTTTTCAAGTATATACGAATTACAAAATGTATCAGTAGGATCAGTTGCTTGATACAAGACATTTGTTAGGCAAGCTGAACCTGTGGGACTCCGAGTGGTCTCAGTTGACTAAAGAGCCACCAGCGTAAAGGACCAATGTACACTAAGCTTAAAACAGTACATATCTAAGTAACAAACATTTTTATACTTAGTATGGAAACATGTGACAAGGGTCGCATTGTCGACGCACTTCTATTGGACATGTCTTGAATCAGAGTAGCTTTGGCCATTGAAATTACTTTATGTACCTACTGTTTGATACGCCTGTCCTTTCTGTTCATAATAATATGTGAATACATAGTAACACTGTACACTTATAGATACGGCCTTATAGTAATGGGAAAATATGATTATTATTATTATGAGCCTGTGCTATTCCACTGCAGGGCAAAAGCCATCCTTACACCTTCCGCAATCTATTGCGATAATAGGCCAATTCTCGAAGAATGAGTCTAGGTTTTATCTTCGATGATATCTTCAAGGTTTTAATTTTTCTCTTAAAATAAAGTAAAGAACAAATCGCGACATTTCGCTTCTCAACTCTGTTGGCACCATTTATACATTTTTTTAAATTCCCTCGACATTTCTTAGTCCATGAAAAGGTATAGGGGCAAAATACTAAGCAACAACAGGTTTCCGTTTTCAGTCTGGGATGCCTTATGAGCTTACATTATTGAAAACACTGTAGTGAGTTACAGCGGTACCCACACATTCGGCAGGTCTGAAACTCGTCTACGAACTCTCAAAGGTCCAAAACCAGGAACTTGTCGGTTTCTACAACTGTACAGCGCATGTACTTGTTGAACAAGCTTGAAATGTCTATTTACATATTTATCCCATCAAAAACATAAATGTGAAATGAGAGCCAAGTTCAATATTATCATAAATGCCTTGGTTGTTGACTTCAACGACAAAAGAAGTGAAATCTAAATGGGTGCCAAGTTCAATGGTCAGTCCTGAAATTTATTTATAACAATATAAAATATCATTTATTCTTATAACTTAGGAGAATACATTGTAGCGTAAGGTTTGACCTGGTAAGTTCTCATATACGAATTATTATGTTCGATGGTTAGTTTCTACCAGCAAGCCAAATTTTCGGAATAATAAAATAAGAACCGACAAGTAACAGGTTTAGAACTTGCGAAGGCTATAATATAATTCGTATATGAAAACTAGCCAAGTCAGACCTTAGGCTACAATATATTCTCCTAAGTTATAAGAATAAATGATATTTTCTATTGTTATAAATGAATTTCAGGACTGACCATTGAACTTGGCACCCATTTAGATTTCACTTCTTTTGTCGTTGAAGTCAACAATCAAGGCATATATAATAATATTGAACTTGGCTCTCATTTCACATTTATGTTTTTGATGGGATATCATTACTTTTTGTACATAAATTAGTAGTAGGTACTTATTTATAACAAAATTAATACTAAATGGTTTTTTGTTAAACTACTGTATTTTCCTACGTTTACGGGGTATAACTGTCCTTTTTATGTTATTTTCTATATTATCTTGTACCTTTGAAATGTTCGAGTGTATTGCCCATTCAGTATCCGGAATTCATTTTACGCGTTTTGCCTCCATGGTGTAGTGACCCTCTAAGATAATAGGTGGCGCTAGTGGTTGTAGAATACGGTTAGTTACGCGTAATAAATACGAAAATTTACTATATTCTTATTTATAAGTACAAAAACGGATAAATTTGGATTAAGAAAAATTAAGGATGTTATTCAACTCGTTATATATTCACGTAATAATCTTAAAATCCACATATAGAGATTTACACGCACTAATTATAAGTTAAGTGAAAATTATAATAAAATGATAAAAAATTACCAGTTTCTGATTTTTTCCTTTGTATTCACCTAATTACCTATCTGCATGCCAAATTTGAACTTTCTAGGTCATCTGGAACTGGGTTATAGTTTTGATCTATAGGTCAGTCATAAAAACGACGATTTTTGGACGTTAATATCTAAATAACCGTTTGAGATATGTTTATAAAATTTGGAACACATATGTATCTCGCCAGTCTCAATATATGAGCCAAATTTGACAAGTTTAGGTGAAATAGTTTTTGTGTTATGAGGGGCTCAAAAGTGGCACCAAATGGTTCGTGTAATATTACACACGGTGAGCTGCGCGCCAGTACTTGGCTTGACACGCTCCCGCGTGTCTAGATAGTTTGCTATTTTTGGGGTCTGAACTTGTGGCCGATAGTGTACCGAGTTTTGTTTACCAGCTTGTATTTTGTCAATTTCAGGCACCATTCAATTGTGTCCGTGATATAGTGCAGTGGATTTTGTTCACTGACTATGTTTACCGCAGTAAAATACAAACATTTTAGAGTCAGATTTTGGTATTTTTCGCTTTTAACAAGCTATTGGTGTTGGTGGTTGTACATTCAATCATTTTAACTATTCTCTTTTTAGGGTTCCGTAGCCGAATGGCAAAAAACGGAACCCTTATAGTTTCGATATGTCTGTCCGTCTGTCCGTATGTCACAGCCATTTTATTCCGAAACTATACAAGTGAAACTTAGTAGGTAGATGTATTCTGTGAACCGCTTTCCGATTATAAGAAAAAGATATTTAAAATAAAGGGGGTCCCCATACATGGAACTAGAACTGAAAATATTTTTTTTCATGAAACCTATGCGTGTGTGGTATCTATAGACATGTCTTTAAAAATGATATCCCTTATATCATTTTTTCTAAAACCACTTTTTCATAAAGTCAATCGTTTAAAAGATATAAGCTTCCAAAGTGGTAAAATGTGTCCCCCCTCTAACTTCTATAATAATGGAGTGAAAAATCTAAGAAAAATATATGTCTGTAGACCTTAATGTAAACTTTCAACCAAAATTGGTTTGAACGAAATCGGGTCAGCAGTTTTTGAGATACAGCATATTTTCTAAAACCGCAAATATTACTTTGTAATTCATACAAACACTATAAAAAAACAAAGTTATTTGCGTAGTTGTAAAAATGTAACTAAGCTAGTTTTAAGAAATTTTTATGGTTTTTTTTTTATTCGTCAAATAAATATACATATTATATTATATTATTATAGTTACTACGGAACCCTTCATGGGCGAGTCTGACTCGCACTTGGCCAATTTTTGTTTATATTTCCTTTATGAAGTAGTAATGTTGTTTTTCTTTTTATTAGTATAATTATAATGATATATAAAAAGCGAATTAGATTTTGATATTTATCTCTACTAGCTATTTATCTAGCTATTTATCTCTACGTTTACGAGACCACTTGTAAACAAAAAACACACTGAGGCATCGAATTCGCTTCCAGAAGTCTGGCATCATTGCCATGTTAGTTGACATTGGTTATAATTTGCTTGACATTGTTATAATTGAACAGCTCGTGAAAACTGCCTTTGGAAAAACAAAAACGAGAAAACAATATAATGTTATAAATTATCATAATATCATTAACAACTAAGGTATGAAATTAATTATAATAAAATCTAATCAAAAATATTATATTTCATATACCTATGCCTATATGGGCACATTGGGCACTTATAAAACGTCAGAAGCTAGTGCACGGAATGAACTGGGTGTTTCCTATGGGGAAGAACATGTAAGAAACTCTATGGTAACTGTTTTCAATACATAACTGATATTTACATTAACAGTTATAGAATTATGAGACACAAATATATGAAATAGAATAGTGGAATCTCAAGTAAAATAGTTTACTCATTAATTTCCCATATTGCAGCCTATAGCAGAATGCAATTTCGATCCTCTTTCACAACTGAACTGATTGTTTTTGTGAAACCATTTTCATTTTCATTCAATTTGTACTTCCAGTCTCCAGTTTCTGCAGATGTATAGTTCGTAGAGCCACCGATGCGTACATCAACAATACATTTCTTTTATCATAAAACAAAGACGGCATTCAGTCCGAAGTCAGAAAACGCAGTTTCTAACCTAAGGCCCCAACTCCACGACCGTTTGAACCGCCGCGCCCGCCGGCCCTAAGGCCGTGCGCGCACTGCCTTGCGGTGGCCGCAATTGCGGTAATTCTACCGCACCGGTAGAATAACCGCAATCTCAGGAGCGCGCACTGCGGCGAGAAAAACGCACCTTTTGTCTGACAATGTTGCCATACATACAGATTTCTTCGTATTTATACATATTTTCTATGTGTGATTCAGATTAGCACTCCATACAGATTTTTATACAAATTTCACCCTGTATTGATAAAATCAACTGTTACAACAAAAGAATGAACTTGGCAAAATAAATTACCTAGATACCGCATTTATTACGTTACAAACCAAGTTACTAAGTTTTCGTCAGATATATACGTTCTTATCCAAAAAAGTTTTTCTCAGAGAAAAACCGGCCTTATCTAGTTTACATCTACGAAAAATACTATATTAGCGGCCTGGCCTGCCTTTGCGCGGGGTCCTTAACAATTGTTTTCTTCGACAGTACGTCCTTACAAAAAGTGCGTTAAGCTATTATTGATTATTGATTAGATATTATTGTTTTTACTTCTGACTTGTAATGGTTGAATTTGTATTTATTTTTAATTTTTACTTTGTTTATATTTGACATAATTATACGATTTGTGTAACAATGTTATTCTAGGAATATTATTTGAAATGGTATATTGTAATTTATTTTATTTTGATTAGTTTTTGCTGTATTGTAATAATGCCTACTTGTCAATTTTTTTTTTATGTTTGTGTGTATTTAGAGCGATAATTTCAACACAATGTAAAAATTGTTTATGAAATAAATAAATGAAATGAATGAAAATAACAAAATTAATACTAAGTAAATGGTTTTTGTTAAACTACTGTATTTTCCTACGTTTACGGGGTATAATTGTCCTTTTTGTGTTATTTTCTATATTTTCTTGTACCTTTGAAATGTTCGAATGAATTGCCCATTCAGTATCCGGAATTCTTTTTACGCGTTTTGCCTCCATGGTGTAGTGACCCTCTAAGATAATAGGTGGCGCTAGTGGTTGTAGAATACGGTTAGTTACGCGTAATAAATACGAAAATTTACTATATTCTTATTTATAAGTACAAAAACGGAAATATTTGGATTAAAAAAATTAAGGGTGGTATTTAACTCGTTATATATTCACGTAAAGATCTTAAAATCCACATATAGAGATTATCAGGCACTAATTATAAGTTTAGTGAAAATTATAATAAAATGATAAAAAATTACCAGTTTCTGATTTTTTCCTTTGTATTCACCTAATTACCTATCTTCACGCCAAATTTGAACTTTCTAGGTCATCTGGAACTGGGTTATAGTTTTGATCTATAGGTCAGTCATAAAAATGACGATTTTTGGACGTTAATATCTAAATAACGGTTTGAGATATGTTTATAAAATTTGGAACACATATGTATCTTGCCAGTCTCAATATATGAGCCAAATTTGACAAGTTTAGGTGAAATAGTTTTTGTGTTATGAGGGGCTCAAAAGTGGCTCCAAATGGTTCGTGTAATATTACACACGGTGAGCTGCGCGCCTGTTCTTGGCTTGACACGCTCCCGCGTGTCTAGATCTGTGATAACTTCTAAACATTTATATGAAAAAAGTAAAGGGCAATTTTTGATCTACGTTAAATGACCAAGGTAAATAATATACTTATTTGGATAAAGAATAGTATTTATTAGGAGAAATTACCTTTTACAAATAGAGTAATATTTTAAATTAATTATTTAGAGATAAAAATAGTTACTGTGAGTCAACTATATGAGATAGGATAGATATATGCTATCGCGGACTTTTTTGTAGGCCTTTTTATGATATATACATTTCCGTAGTACATTATTTTAACATAGATATCTATTTACGTAGTACTTGCAATGTAAGAGCTTGAAAATCATTTTTTGGCGGCATCATCACAAAATATGTAATTTTCTCTATAATACAAATACTTAATTAGAATGTTTAAATTAACGTTGTTTATAAAAAAATAAAAAATAACCATAAAGTACATTCGTACAATGGTGTGTGTAACGTAATTAGGTAATTTATTTTGCTAAGTTCTGTTTTAGTTATATTTATAACTAGCTTTTGCCCGCGACTTCGTCCGCGTGGAATAGTTACTTTGGGCTAACGTTAAATTTAACCCCGATTTTGAAGCATTCTTCATTGGCGCTCCGCTCCTATTGGCCTTAGCGTAATGATATTATAGCCTATATAGCCTTTCTCTATAAATTGCATATTAATTAAAAAATATTTTTTTTCAATTCGAACCTGTAGTTCCTGAGATTATCGCGTTCAAACAAACAAACAAACTCTTCAGCCTAATATTATTAGTATAGATAGCTGTTGCCCGCGACTTCGTCCGCGTTTCCGTCGTTTTTCGTAAAAAAAAGTAGCCTATGTCCTTCCTCACGGTTCAGTGATTTTGATGTAACACACAGATTAACTTTCGTAATTTAGTCAATTTTGTCAATCTATAATACTGTCGAAAAATATCGCAATACGGAACCTCACCATATTATTGTTAATAGCTGTGCCCGCGTCTCCGTCAGCGTGTAACTCCTTGTGTGTTATTAAGTTAATGTATTGGTAATATTGTTTAGATCACGTTCACATGAGGCTTAAGTACCTATAGAACGACAATACTTCAGCGCAAAGCTTCCGGGTAAACTATGTTGAAAGTTGACCCGTCCGGCACGTGAACATAAAGATTTCTAGAACTGCTAACCCGGGAAAGAGCGATGTACAACTGACCATGCGAGAAACAACTGACACCGAGATCTACTCCAGCAACACGAAAAGTCTACCCTTGAGCCTTATTAATTGTCATTGAATAACACACCGATACTGGGAATCGCGTTCTTTTAAATTGGAATGGAAAATTATTTGGTATTATGGGAATTCTGGGAATAAAGACGGTTTCTCCTGCACCGCAACCTGTTAAAATTTGAGCCTCGATTATATTTTGTTGCAACTGGGTTACTTTTAGCCGAGTTCCAGTGTAAAGTTGTGGTGGTTTTAAATTTCGGAGCAGAATAATAATCAGAAAGCTTCGAACTGCTAAGCTATCGGGAGTTACACGTGTTATTGTGAGTCAACCATAAAAGATAGATATATGCTGTCGTTGGATATTTGTTATATAATTTTAAGGAGAACATTTCCGTCATGTATGATTTCTGTGTAGCTTTAACCATTAAGGTTGCACACGCGACGGAAGCTTAAAAAATGGAGTAACTTCTCCCGTTTTCCCAACATTTCCCTTCACTGCTCTGCTCCTATTGATTGTAGCGTGATGAAAAGTATACTATAACCTGCTCAGGAGTATGAAAAATAATTGTACCAAGTTTCGTTAAAATCCGTCGAGTAGTTTTTGTTTCTATAACGGTTATACAGACAGACAGACAGACAGACAGACAGACAAAAATTTTACTGATTGCATTTTTGGCATCAGTATCGATCCCTAATCACCCCCGATAGTTATTTTGTAAATATATTTCATGTACAGAATTGACCTCTCTACAGATTTATTATAAGTATAGATTATTTTAATATTTTAATAACTATTTTTTTCTGTTTTTATGAGTAGTAAGTACACTAATTTTGCCCTTCCCACTTTAATTAAAGTTTTTAAAGTCCTTCCAAAGGTTGTCTGGAAGATATCGCTTTCAGCGATAAGACCGCCATTGTTACCATATAATAAGCAATATTGTTAAATAGGTGTGTTTAAATTTTGGTGTACAATAAAGTATATTCTATCTATCTATCTATCAATACAGTGTGAAATTTAGATAAAAATCTGTATCGAGTACTAATCTGTATCACACATCAAAAATATGTATAAATACAAAGATATCTGTATTGTATGGCAACATTATCAGACAAAACGTGCGTTTGTTTCACCGCAGTGCGCGGTACTACATACATTCCTATGCGATACAAAATATTTGCGGTACAGTCACCACAATTTTGCAGCGAGGGGCCACTGGTGACTCTACCGCACGCGTTTATTCCACCGCAGTGCGCGCACTTCTATGACACTACATACTTCACAGATTTTGCGTTTTCAAAACGCAACGCAGGGCGCGCACGGCCTAAGTCCACCATGCTGTTGTCGGGTATTCTAAAATGTTTAAAAAACATGAAGTGACTTATGTTTCTTAAACCATAATATATAATTTGTCAGATTGTTAGTTGAGTTTAGTTGATAGTATTACGTTATGGGGGTGACATTATCACAGTGTGATAAATCGCTTAAAATAAATAAGGTAAAAAAACCATATTACCCAACTGCAGCGAAGCATGGAGGAAGGTCATTTTAAGTTAGATAGATAAATAGAATACTCTTTATTGTACACCAATAATTGAAACACACACTTGATTTACAATATTTTTCAATATGGATACAACGGCGGTCTTATCACTGATAGCTATGTATGTTAGTTATGCTTATTTTAAGGCCCTCATATAATTTACATGTCATTGCCAATTCGTGGCAAAATGTGTGAAAGCGCTAAAATTTTACATACCACCATCTTTTATTTCGCATAAATTACCTAATAATCAGCTTTGACCTTAACTCTCCGCGCGGCGAATTGTCGCGGTGCATCGAATATTTACAAGCGATCGTAAAACGTTGGTTATAAAGAAATACCTATATAAAAGATTTTATACGTCGTTCCTATCACGCGGAGTATCTTTGAAGTTTGGTTTTGTTCGTGAATTTCACAACCATTTTCATAGAGGGATAGTAGAGCGAATTAGCCAGACAATAATATTGCCGAGAGACCCTCGCTCGTCAGGTTGGCGCCTAACATTACAGTAGCGACGTGAACGTATTTCTCAACTTACACTGGGTGAATATCGTACTGTTATTTCCTTACATTTCCGTATTCATATTGAGATGAGGATAATACGGTTTGGAACTGGAATGAGCATTACCTACTTATTAAGCCACACATGTTTCAAAAAGAGGATTAATGAGCGCCTCGGTTTGTGGCTTGAGGAAGCTGCTGAAGACGTGTGAGGAATATGCTTGTGGCCACGGTTTATTGTATAACGTGCAGAAGAGTCAGTACATGGTCTTTGAGACCGTCAGAGCAAAGTGTCCCAGCGACTTACCACCAGTTAGACTCAATGGTGATAATTTAAAAAGAGTTGAACAATTTAAATACCTTGGGCATCTTTTAACTGTCGATCTCAAGGATCATGCTGACATAGAACGGGAGCGGAGGGCGTTGTCTGTTAGAGCGAATATGGTCGCGCGCAGGTTTGCGAGGTGCTCTAGAGAGGTAAAGATTACACTTTTTAGAGCATACTGTACGTCGCTCTACTCATGCAGCCTGTGGGCGCATTATTCTGCTAGAGCTTATAACGCCATCCGTGTCCAGTATAATAACGCTTTCAGGGCGGTGATGGGGCTGCCCCGATACTGTAGCGCCTCGGGTATGTTCGCAGAAGCGTGCACTGATTGTTTTCACGCGACTATGCGTAAGCGTGCCGCGTCCACGGTACGCAGAGTGCGGGCCAGCTCCAACACCGTTCTAACGATGATCGGGGAAAGGTTGGACTGCCCTTACCTCCGGCATTGTTCGAGCAGACATGTCGCCGTACCAATGCCGGGTAGAAAGTTATAATTTATAATATCTGTAGGGATTTTTATGTTAGTATTGTATTTCTTGTTTTGATTATGTATTTTAATTTGTATTTTATTTTAATTTTGTGTTTATTATGGCTTTATTTCATTTTATTTTATGTTACTTTTGTTTTGATTTTAATTGTATTTGTAATTTGATTAATTAATGGCAATGGGTGTAATTTACCTGAATAAATGAATTTATTATTAATAATAGAAACCAGCAACTTTTTCTTTTCTTGTAACATATAATCGTTTTGATTAAACTTCTTCCCAAATAATTGAATTCCATCACAATCTATTCCATCACAATCTTAATCTATCTAATGTCAATTTTGACTTCAGAACAATAAACGTAATATTCCGTGATAAATAGGTTAGACCCGTCAGCCTCTAAAATACAAACAAGACGAAGACCGAAACGAAAGGCTCACAAAACCCGAGTTTTAAATACACATCCCTAGAGGATAATTGTGGGTCTCGCAAAGGAATCAAAATACTCCTTTAAATATGCGGTGTACCGACATTACTTTACACCTGTTACATTTTGGTTAACATTGTTTTCCGAGTCTTGTTCATTAATTTAAATTATTTGCTTTGTAAATACAGTAAGAACATAGGTAAGGCTGGATGGATATGTTTATAATATAGTACAACTATGTTTTAATCATTGGTACGCGTCCTGAATAAGGGTTTTATAAACTAATGTACACGGTGGCGGCACTACGACGTTTTTTGACATAAGTCAAATTGACATAAATGTCATGTTCCCGTCAAAGTTCCTTTTACAAAAAAGAAGTCCTCTTGCCTCTGTGACGCCAACTAGTGCAATAGTGTTGTTAATTTTCTTGCCAACCTTATTTGAAACCGTTCGACAGTTAATCGAATAGAATGTAAACATATTGGTATATTAAAATAATCATGTTGTTTCATTGCTCTTCTGGGCGTACTCCTACTACATCATACATCTGATGTATAGCTTTCATTCGGAGACATTGCAGTCAAAGTTAAGCCTATAACGTTCTCACTACTCGGACACAGGCCTTTTCTCTATGAATGGGCCATCTCTACAGTGTGGCGATTAGGTTATCACATTAATTGAAATTGATTAATTTAATAATAAACAATATTATAGCCGTGGGACTTTCTTTTTCCATTTTAATATTTCACAACATCATGTATTGCATAAACGTAATTAGCTTACCAATCACTCGGTGCGTGTTCCACCGGCGCCGTGGCGTTGCCGCTTGTACAGGTCAGTAAACTAATATTATAAAGGATTATTTATTTTTTACCTATAACGCCATTTATTTCGTTAGAAAAATGCATTTTCTTAATTTTAGTAAAATTATTTATTTTAATATTTTAACGGACTGATAGCAACTTGTAATACCTGCTGTACAATTTAATGTGATAACCTAATCGCCACCCTGTATATGTTCCGTAATCCGCCACGCGGGACGCGGCCGGGGGCCAGTTTCCTCACGATGTTTTCATTCCCCGTTGATGATAGAAATAAATCAAAGTAATGCCGGTGGGCCACCGCTCCTTACTTGCTTGTCTTGGTAACTATAATCAATCAATCATTTTATTTATTTCAACTTGGCCCACAACAATACATAAATAATATTTAAAATTATAAGCATATTATACGAGGTATTTTTGATAACTGTCTAAGATGTATAAATGACAGCCGTGACCAGCGGCTTAAAGTGCTTTCCGGGAAACAGAGATAAGTAAATAGATAATGATAATAATCATAATGATAATATTTTGATAATATATAGCACAAATTGGGGGTTTCTGTGTGGAATTCCTCAGTAGTGGCCCAGTCATCGAATTTGGCCCGGTATGTGGTAAAAATATCCAATATCCCGTTGGAAGGCCCTGAGTAAGTAAGCAAGTAAGTGTAAGTGAAATAATAGTGTGCCTATACAATGTGTAACGGAAACCCCATATCTATCCAAAAGGACTGAAGACAACATCTGGTATGGAGTCTCTATGCAAAGTTTCAGCTCAAAATAAGTGTCTCACAGAATTGACCCCAAATTATCGGTTCCATTTATGTTTCTTGAATACCAAACGTGTCAGAGCACTACAAGGGTCAATCATCTATTTACATTGTTAGGAGAAAATTATTTTTGTACGACTATAATTTATTGATTTATTACTTTTACGACGGTCACGTCATGTTCACGTACACTGCGTAACACGAAACTTTACCTCATAGTCTATTATTATGAAGTTTCAGTTTTATCATGCATTGCACAGCATGGTAATTCTTTTGCAGACACGACCTTAAGTTCCCGAAAACACAAAACATCATGTAATTAAAAAACTTTAATCATAACTATTTCAATATTCAATACATATACATATATTATACTAATATAAATGCAAAAGTGTGCTTATTTGTCCTTCTTTCGAGACAAAACGGTGCAACGGAACGATGTGAACTTCGGTACGGAGATATTTGAAGGGCTGGACAGAGCAACAAAGGTATCATTTTCGCAGAAAAAACTATTCACTCGAGGTAAGCCGCGGGCAGAAGCTATCTTAACTACCTATAAACTAAACGAATAGTGATAGACATAAAGTCATTTTAACAAAACTTGATACTCTGATCGACAGTAATACATTGTCACTATATTATGAGTTTATTTACTTCAAGAGTTTAATGGTCATCTAAATGTTCGTAGTCCTAATTCTTCAGTCTTTTGAACGTAGTATATACCTAGGCTCAGACCAAAAAAAAAAGAAAGACGGAGTGTCGCGAACATCAAAAGTGAAGCCACAAAACCATGCTCCTGCAAGTAAACATACACGCTCACGCACACACCTACACTAAAACCATGCTCATCGCTCTTAGTACGTCACGAGAAATCGTCAAGTAAACTTAGATTAAAAAAATAGAATTATGCCTTCCGGTGTAGTGAAAAGTTGCAAAAACAACAGCAAATCACATAAAAAGTATCACGAAATTACTTTTCACTTGTAAGTACTTGAAATAATATCGTTTCTCTATTAATAAACTGTAAATTTTAGGTTACTTGGAACAAAAAACCACAACGAACGAAAGCAATGACATAAAGTGTGGGGGCTGCCATAATACGATTTAAATTTCCCCATTCAATTAATATATTATATAAATATGATTCCTTACTACCAGTTAAATTCCTATTTCCTATTTTTATGTATTTAATATTTTAGGTTTCCAATTAATAATGAAATAAAAAATAAATGGATAATAGCTATAAAAAATTAGGTTATTTTGTAGTTTGTAGTGGTATGTTTTTGAAATCGGTTTTTTTCCTTAGATTTTGATTTTGTTATGGTGGTCTTTTTGAATTTAATAAAGTTAATTGAAAATATAAGTTTTTTTAAATAGAAACCTTCGAAACAGTTGAGGTACAATAATACCATACTGAACTATTTACATCTTACTCGTACAATATTATCCTAATTCCTACACAGTACACACACAAATATTCCCAAATTATAAGGAAAAAAGTTAACAAATGGCAACTCCTTGATACACACATAGATAAAAAGATGGCTTCACTTTTGATGTTCGCGACGCGACGTCTATCTTTTTTTCTTGGTCTGAGATACCTAGGTACATTGACGCTTTCGCACCGCACTGCCTCTAAACTGAACTCGTTACTACCACTAGTCTCAAGGGGGATGTTAATGCTTTTACCGCTGTGAGACAAGGGCTTGAGCGATGTAAGCGCTGCGTAGGTGTAGATAGAAGAGCACGCTACTACGACATCAGTAGACTTATTTCTGCTACGGCTACTACGCTTGCTTGAGATTACGAGACTCATTTTCTGCTAAGCATTTTCCTTACTATGTTGGGGTCGGCTTTCAGTGTAACCAGATGCAGCTGAATAGTAGTGTTTTACATGGAGCAACTCCCTAGCTGACCTTTTTTTCCATGTGGGAAAATCATCGAATGTCTCCTCCCGTTCTGTGTGGAGTGAAAGGGAGTGTCACACTTCTACTGACTAAAAACCCACCCTGTTCCTTCGGCTGTCCTTAAGTTCCGAGGTCGTTGTATCTTGTTAGATCATTCCCGCAACCCCAGCTGGCAATGGCCCAGTGCTGACGACGCACTAGTGACGGGGCCTCTTTGAGCCTACATAAACTACTAGCTGGGTAATACGATACACGAATGACGAATGTCTAAGATATGTACAAATTGTAAATAAATAAAAAATTTATTCACTAAATAGGTGTTGTATTACAATCAGGAAAATATAATTAACTTATGTCCTAATGATCATTTACATTTAATTACAACCCTGACCAACGGCTTTGTGTACTTTTCGAGGCACGGAAGAATCTCGATATGCTAGTATGGTTACACATCCACGGACCGACATCTGCAAGTGTTTCTTAAATAAATAAAAATAAAATGCATTTAATTCAAGTAACGTAACTCATATAAGATTAACATAATCAGAAACACACACACCAAATATTATTTTCAAAGAATGAATTAAAATGAAAATGACAATTACAAAAAAAAAAGAATTGAATGAAATAAAAATGTCAATAAACAAAATAAAAAGAATAAAATAAAATTGTCATAATAATTTTTTCTATAATTAAATTATACTATAATTGAATACAACACAACACAACATAATTGAAATATACACATAATTAATTTTAAATAGAGCATTTTTTAAATATTTTTAAAAGTTTTATTTATGTAGATCTCCGCAATGTTTGACATACGGACTGTGTTAGTGCTGTCCCGCAGCCTGCGCACTAACGAAGCGAACTTAACTTTGAAGAACGACTCGTGTGCCTGTTTATTTAGTCACAAGATTAAGAAAGTAGCTTTATTATTATTGTAAAACGAGAGCATGTAGCATATAGGATATGTAGTCGCATTGGTTTAAAAAATAAAAATCGTAAATTAATAAATCAATAGTTTTTGATGCTAAGTTACCAAGCAGTAGAGTATTATAGCTTAGTATTATAGCTTAGCTATATAATATCTACTGTTTGGTAACCTAGCTAGTAACATGTGTACAAAATGGGAATATTTCTGTAAATCTACACTATTCCGCTATATTTAAATAAATGTTGGCTCGGTTTCCGCTCTTTTAAAATTAGGAAAGCCTTGTGTATTTTTTTTAGTGACGATGTGTGAAAAAAAAAGAAAAAAAAAAAAAACTTAAGTAAGGTACAGTTGCTAGAACTAGTAGGTACCTAGTATTTAGTACTGTATACCTTATGTGTGTTTATTAAAACTTATGCTATATAATATACAGATTGCTACGTGCTCTTAATCTAGACTCACTTAATCTTACAAACAGACCTTGCTTATTTATCTTACGTGAATACAATTAAATATATTTAGACATCTATGCTAATTAATTAAATACGTGATGTACGTGTCATCACACCACATCACACATCCAAAGGTAAAAGGAATTAATATATTTTTTAACTATTACAATTTAACTTATTTCTTTTATTATGAACTACATCCACCTTATTTTATTTTCACATTTAATCATAATAATTTAAAATAATAATAATTTATATAACGCTCAAAAATTAACAGCAATGTTTAGGGTTACTTCATTATCCAGTCCTTTGACCTGGATTTTCCCTATGTGAGTCCTGCTGCTTCGTCTGGTCGGGCGATTCGGGTTGATTGAAAGTCGGTGTTATATTGACCGAATATATTTCACGCGAAACTCTTAGAGAACCGTTCGTACCGACCAGTGCGCTGTAACTGGTCGTCCTATTCATACATCGCGCTCGCATACATTTTGCTGCCCTTGCACTCTGCCATAAATACTTAAATGTGTCCCTACAAATGTTTTCATATTTGACATTAGAATAGACGAAAGCGTGAATCACTTATTAACCTATTTCAATTTTGAACCGCCGTTTTCGAGGTTTTGCGGGGCTAACGTACGTAGTTGATTTTTATACATAATTATGTTCCAACTAATTTTACTAATCCTACTGAATATTATAAATGCGAAAGTTTGTATGTTTATTGCTCTTTCACGCAAAAAATACTGAATGGATCTCAGATAGTTGACATCTTGGAATAACACATAGGCTACTTGTTATCCTGGAATTCCCACGCGATCGGGATTTACGTTGGAAAACCCTCCCACGTGAATGAAGTGGCGGGCAGAAGCTAATAGATAAATAAAGCAATATACATAGATAGATAATTATTCATCCCCAACTGTTGCACGTGCCACAAAGCGGGTTTATATCAATTGACACATTTCTAACCCTCTCTAGGGCTAAAAGTAACGGTGGATTCTGTTAGGTTGGTATAAATAAACCGTTCACGGACAATGATCAACAAGTGCCACATTACTGGGCCATTTCGCTCGCTCGGCATTGTATTGTGTTCGCGACAATGTATGTAGATTGTAGAACTCGTGACGGCGGTAAACGTTTAGTTATTATCTGATACTTACGGTTCAGGAACTTCGATTACAGTGCCTGGCCGTTGAAATGGCACGTTGTGTTTAAAGATAGGTTGGTCTTTGTATGAAGTCAACTGTCACTTAAACTTTTTTTGTGTGGAAATTGAAATGAAAATGAATGAATGAATCTTGGGGTGGACGGAAGGCTTTATTAGCCACCTACTGACTAAAACCACATGGTGTTTCTCTTCGTCACTTCTGGGTTGCGGGGATACATTAGCATTCTCCACAGCAATGGAGAATGCTAATGTATTTCTTCGTTCGCGGTCACATAGCCATCTTTCATGGAGGTGTGAGCAGCTCTTCGCACTTTCATAATTTTTCAGAGGCGTGCGGGAACACCACGTGACTCTTACTCAGATCAATAATGCACATTTCTATTAGGTACTGTTATTTAAAACTGCCTAATGTCAGTGAGTCTTCGTAAAACTTTATCTGACATTTTTATGCCCAGGCAGTTACTCAGACTATCTACTAATACCTATGTTCTCTTATATGAAAATGTAGTAGACTAAGCTGTTATTCTATGACATTTTTATGTACTAACATGTAGATTTGATTAATTTATGTCTGACTTTAACCCGCAGGTATTCATCCTTTACGATATTTTATAGGTTTCCTTCAAAATGTAAGTAGTCTACGACTGACGGCACAAGTTAAAAGCGATAAGGTCTGTCACGAAAAAGAGGTGTCAAATATTTTTTGTTGAATTTGGAACCTTAAGACTACCTAAATTCATCATATTTTTTTGCCGGGACGTCCAAATAAAAGTAGGCTTACTGAATATCTAAATTGCTATATTAAAGTTATAATAAAAATGTTTTTCTACCGAGTTAGAAGATCCGTTTTAAGTTTAAACCAAAAGCTTTTAGTGTTAATTCTAGTTCAAGGGTAATTTCGTTGTAAAATTTTGGCTACAAATCACTGTGTAGAATTCTTTGCGAGCTACTTTTATCCAAAATTAACAGTACTTAAGCTAAACCAGTAAATGTAAACAATGCATAGTCACCGACTGGAATGTTGTCTGAGCGAACTTCAATGTTTACGAACTTGTTGAAAGGGCTTATTGTAATGAAAAGATAAAATTACAAACAGTACCTATTATTTAGTTACTTTGACATTTCATCATCCTTGTGAGCGTGGAAGTAATTAATTTAGCGAGTTAAGAAGTAATGTTTCTACCTGGTTACGTGTAGAAATTAGATTCACTGGATTATCCATGTATACAATGTGTAACGGAAACCCCATATCTATCTAAAAGGGCTGAAGACAACATCTGGTATGGAGTCTCTATGCACAGTTTCAGCTCAAAATAACTGACTCAAAGAATTGATACCAAATTATCGGTTTCATATATTTCTTGAATACCAATCATAACAAACGTGTCACAGCACTACGAGGGTCAATAACTTTCCACGTCACTTGCCAATAACACGATAATTCTGTTCGCTCTTCTTAATTTGAAAAATTCGGTCTCTGGTATCAGTGTAATGGTATTTGTAATAAGTTCTACACACGCAGACTTTATTTTTTTTTTCGGGGTAAAATCATCAAATAAGTCCTCCCACCCCGGGCAGGGCCGGAGGGACTGTCAGACTTGTACTGACTAAAATTCACGGTGTTCCTTCAATAGTCCTTTACGTTCCGGGGTCACGGTAATGGGATAAGTCCCACGACCCCGGCAGGCTTCGGCCCTCTACAGGGGGGGTCTCGTCATGTTGCTGACGCTCTTTGAGGCGCGCGTGGAATACAACGCGCCGTCGATCCGGGCATGGTCCATGGTCGGACAGCGAGTTGCCCTTTACTCGCAGTCCGCATGCCCGCGCCTACGGTGGCCGGAGATCGTCGGCCGACGTCCGACGCCGTGGGCGTCTACCACTGCGGCTGGGCTGGAGGGAGGACGCCATCCTCTCCCTCACGCGGCCCGCCTCCTCCTTGCACACGTAGACTTAGGATTACAAAACCCTTACCATATCGTTTGTTATCATCCAAAGAAGCCATGCACTTGGTATGTATATACCCTTTAAATTACACGTTGTATATTATTACTAAAGCTAAAAGATCTGCTTAACCTTTTTCCAACTATGTTGGGGTTAGGCTTCAGTCTAACCGAATGTAAATTAGCTTAGAACTAATTCTTTACATGGAGCGACTAATTATCTGACCTCCACAACCCGGCTGGGTAACACGATACCCTTTGGCTAGACTAGTGTCAGTTTCTGTCTTCTGACTACCCGTAACGACTGTCAAAGATGTAAAAAAAAGCCAACAGGACCAGCGGCACTCTGGTCCTAGCTTTCATTCTCTCTCGGACACTCAATATTTTAAGCCTGCAATACATGTTGGCCGAGCGTAGGTAAATAGGTACAAGGCAAGAAATAATGTCCACACGTTCGACAAGTTCGTCGAACGCCAATGCAGACGACCAATGTAGAAGAGGGTCTGTAGAGCTGCCCACACGTAGACCGAGCGCAGGCGAGCGCCTTTGATTTGTGACCAAAAACCGACACCGATCCGAAGTGAGGCAAGTGATCACGAGCAATGGTGAGCGAAGACAAGTTGCACTAAATGAGCTCTATACACGTTGGCGCTGGCCTTCACTCGGCCAACTAGGCAAGTGAAACCGAGCGATAGCAAGACAAGGCAAATATACCGTCTATATGTATGTTGGTATTGGCCTTCACTCGACAACGCTCGGCCAACATGTATTGCAGGCTTTAAGATGGTTCATGGGCCGGCCTCGGTAAGCGTTGCTTATCCTTGACTATCGACCCAGGTGGTTGGTATTATTAAGCCACGAGTTATATAAAAGCTAAAAGATACTTATTTGCTAATCACGCAATCCCAAAAACTGACATATGCCTCTCTATCTTAAAAGAAAGACTTTCGCATTTACAATATAAGTATGGAAACCTAAGCATGCACTTTCTAAAAAGATAGATTATCCACGTCCCGTTCACACGTAAAGTGCTCACGTAAGCAACCATCAAATATTGTTTATTATGCCCAAATTGATAAATAGTTGAACATTGATCAGCTAAAAATAGTTCCATCTGTATTGTGTGGTATAAATATTTTGTTAGTTGGTAGCGCTGCCGCTGTGAAAATGTTTAACGTTACATAATATTTCAGGTGAACACGTATACTCTGGTTGCATCCCGCTTACGCTACAATTTTTAGCGGAGGATAGTTGCCAATACAGTTGTCCCCTGAGAGGTTGTCGCAAATATACCTGTCACGCAGGCTCACGACGTGAAATATTTCTCCACTGTTTTATATGATCCTCCTTTTTCATGCACAACGCCCTCGGTCACGAATATTAGGGGATGTTCGCTTGTCTATCGCTTTGCCGACCCGCAATATTGCTCGCATCTTAATGAAAAAGGCCGCATCTGAGATAAAGATAAAATTTAAAAAAGGAATTCTTTTTTATTTTTTTTGCCTTTGAATTTTCAACGCTGCTCGGTTCTTATTTCTTATATCTCATTAATTATGTAAATCTTTGATGTTAATACATTGACTCACGTAATTAATGTAGGTGAAGAGAACATTGTATCTCCTCTGATGATTGTCCTTTATATGTTTTTTCGTGTTCCTTTCATCCATTTTTTCATATGTGCTGATGTAACAAATTATGTACTCGGCACGATTTGAGCCGTAAGGAATTCCCCGCTACATACATATTTATGCATAGCGCGTCGTACACTCTATGCTTTGACAAAAAGTACGTGTTGTTTAAAATAACTTTGTTTAAGGAAATTGAGTGTGAAAAAAGGGGAATTTTCTTTGCTAGAAAAGGTATGTACATTTATAATGCTGATGATTAATCTTGATGATACTATGAAGCAAGTTTATATCACGGGGCAATGGTTTAATATAGGCCAGTTAATTCAGATGTTATTACAGGAACAAGCTGAAACCTCGCTCGAAGCTCTAAATCAACAACACCTATCGCATTCAAGCCATATTTTGAGTTCGAGTAAATATTTACATCTATAAGATATCAATACATTTCGATGTGTTTAATATAACAGAAATCATGCAATTTTACGAGACTTGGCGTGCCACTATCCTAGTTTCGGGATTTCAGCGGACGATCTCGGATCGGATAGCTCCCTCGGAGGGTAAACAAACTATTTGTAGGTATGTGGTTAATGATGCGATTACTCGAATAGTCGATAATAGGGACGTGCATACTTCGCAACGGTTACATCAGTATAGATAAGGTCTAGCTTACATGGTGATGCAGGCGCGATGCGATAGTTCAATGCTGCTTAAGGTTATTTCATTGTGTTGTGTCCCGAAAACGCTATATAATTGCTGCTTATGCCGTTTCTTGAGATACCACCACCATTGAGGGTGTAGTGCGACGTCGCAATGTATATTGTAAAATAATGTGCTGAAATGTACGGTAAAAATAAAGTTTCAAATTCAATCACTATCTTTTAAAAACCCTTCGAGCTTCTAGGACAGAAGGGCTAAAGAGTGCGTAGCGTCACGCTATGTCATGTGCCAGTGTGAGCAGACCTAGTTGATTATAGGGGGTAAATTATTACATTGCTATATTCGTGACGAGAGTGAAATCAGGTTTAATAATAAATTATTAAGGCATTCGGAGTTGTACCTACCTACCTAATATTACAAAGAATGTTTTAACAGCGCTTTAATTTTGGTAAGTTACGTGTAATTTCTCTTACGGAATCTTAAAACAAAATCATTACATTGTTACGCTAATAGTATTAAGTGGCGCAGATAAGTTACTTGTTTGACTCAATAGGAGTCCAGTGTACTATAAAGAGTTTCGTTATAACCAAAACTATTTTTTTTTTAACTAGTTGTGTTTTTTTGTAATCTAACTCTTTGTTGTTCTTTCTAATAAAAAAAAGAAAAATCTTCCAACTTACACAATAAAATTATCCATTAAATACTGCAATAAAACAAATAGATTACGTATAAAATGGAAATCAAAAAGTGATGACGTTCTTAATTCCTATTTAATATCGGCTAACCTCAAAGGATAAATTCTTTTCTTAAAGTCGTATAAGCGAAAAGAAATTGGTTTATATTAAAGGCAGGGTATCCTGTGTCAAAGCAATACCCACGCAGCGCGTTGTTCTTCAACTAAAGTTTCACCAAATTGACAATATGGGAAGCTTCGAATACAGATTTCAGTAACTTTGAAAATCTTAATTCAAAGTTGGTACATTAAATCTCAAAAGACACACTCCGTCTTAGTGAAATATCAACCATATGAAATATTGCTCACAGATTTAATTGAAAATTACATTGCCACCCTTTCCGCGTATCATTACGGTCTGAGAAACAGATTATCAGAAAATTTAAGATCTCAACTGAACTTCCGTATAACACATAAGTGTTAACTGAACTTCCGTATATCTAACACTTGTGTGTTGTACGGAAGTTCAGTTGAGATCTTAAATTAAACTGACGATTTATATCGTCAGTTATTTTAATACATTTTTATCATTCTTTGTTTGTTCTTTAGTCTTGTTGTGTCATCTTAGTTCTTTAGTCAGTAGAAGTCTGACACGCCCTTCCAGTCCAACACCGTAGAACAGGAGACCTGAACTAAAATGGGTTAGTAGTTTATTTGTGTGAATCAAAATTAAATTAATTGATTCAATCACAGCGTTATTTCTGGCTATTCCGTGCTCGATAATCTTGGGCTGGTCTATGCTTTGACAAAAACAAAACCATTTATTTGAAACCAATTCTGATAAAATATCTATGGCTCAACATAAGTCAAAGATTTTAAAGTAATGTGAGACAGATCTCTAATATGCTGCTAGCATTTCTTGATGGAGGGGGTTCGCATCGGCGTCGGGAGGACGATGAAGTACCTGGGACTCGTCCTCGACAGCTGGTGGAACTTCAGGGAGCATTTCCTGAGTTTGGCCCCAAAGCTGAACCGGGCAGCAGCCACCTTCAGGCGACTCTTGCCTAATCTCAGCGGGCCAAACGCCTCCTGCCGAAGGCTGTACGCCGGCGTCGTGCGGTCCATGGCCCTCTACGGGTCCCCAGTGTGGGCCCTGAGCATACGGACGCGACCACTGAAGTTGGTCGCATGCCAGAGGGTCATCGCTATCCGAATGATCCGGGGATACCGCACGATCGCCGGCGAATCGGCCAACCTCCTTGCCGGATTGCTGCCCTGGGATCTGGAGGCGACTGCCCTCCAGCGCGTCTATGAATGGCGCGTGGAGGCGCAGCGCCGGGGCGTATCCCCGCTGCCTCGAGAAGTCGAGGCGCGGCGGGAAGAGCTCCGGCGTGATCTCAGGGCAGTATGGAGGGAACGACTGTCGCAACCGAAGGCCGGGCACGCCACAATCGCGGCGGTAAGACCCCTCTTTGAGGAGTGGCTAGATCGGCGTCACGGCGTCCTGACCTACCGCATGACGCAGGTCCTCACCGGACACGGAAGTTTCGGGAGGTACCTGTGTCTGATGGGAAAGGAACAAACGCCTGGGTGTCACCACTGCGAGGGTCGCCCTGAGGACACAGTCGAGCACACGGTGCAGGGCTGCCCCGCTTGGGCAGAGCACCGACGTGTCCTCACGGCGGCAATAGGCGGAGACCTCTCGCGCCCGGCATTGGTCGAGGCCATGCTGCGGAGCGAGAGGGAGTGGGAAGCGGTCGCCTCCTTCTGCGAAGCAGTCATGCTTCCTAAGGAGGAGGCGGGTCGCGTGAGGGAGAGGATGGCGTCCTCCCTCCAGCCCAGCCGCAGTGTTAGACGCCCACGGCGTCGGACGTCGGCCGACGATCTACGGCCACCGTAGGCGCGGGCATGCGGACAGCGAGTAAAGGGCAACTCGCTGTCCGACCATGGACCATGCCCGGGTCGACGGCGCGTTGTGTTCCACGCGCGCCTCAAAGAGCGTCAGCAATATGACGAGGCCCCCCCGTAGAGGGCCGAAGCCTGCCGGGGTCGTGGGACTCATCCCATTACCGTGAACCCGGTACGTAAAGGGTTATTGAAGGAGCACCGTGGATTTTAGTCAGTAAAAGTCTGACAGTCCCTCCCACCCTGCCCGGGGTGGGAGGACTTATTTGATAATTTTACCACGATAAAAAACAAAAAAAAAGCATTTCCTGATCGCTTTCCATTGAAGTTGGATTGACTGTACAAGTTTTCAAAACCAATATATCACCATTATCAGCCCATAACGTTCCCACATTGCTCGACATAGGCTTCATCTCTATTAGAGGGAATAGGCTGTAATCCGCCATGCGGGTGGGTACCAACCAACCATGATTAATATTATGTACGCACATACCACTCAAAAAAGTTAAGAAGCATAATTATGCAGATCGTAGAACACCAAGCTGCTCGTTATTTAAAAAAAAAATCTTCCAATTGTCCTACTACAGGATCTTTTACCAGTTTTTTCAGCTACGTATCACTCGGCCTAAAATTGGCCATCGTTACATGGTGTACATCTCATCCATACGCACAAAACGATTTGGGAATACTTTCATTGTGCTTAAAGCTAAGGAGTGGAGTTCTCTGCCAGAGTCTTTGTGTTTTCTGATAGCCATAACATCATCATTAAGTCAATACTGAATAGGTTATTTCTTGGCAAACGTGTTTCATCTTCGACCACATCATCGCTTTATATCGGGTGACATATTAGTTAAACGCAAGACTATCAACAATATAAAAAAATATGATAGACTACCTGTAATCCGTGAAAAAAAAAATATGCACTATTCACGACTATAATCTATCTCTGTCCCTTTTATCGGAATTCGTTCGGTCATTTTTGCGTATATATAGATTTTATAACGCAGCCGGTGGTTGTCGGATTTTCTATGACTAAACTTCGAATATATCACTCTCAGATACTGATTGGCTGTCGCATACTTCTAGAACTGCTTCCTTTTAGGCTAAACATGTGGCGCGGGCGTGATATATCGGATGGATAATGTCTTTCGCCCAAAGTGGACACTTTAAGTTCAGACAAATGATTTCTCGACCTTTCTCAACCTAAATTTCTCAGGAACGAGAACAAATTTCCCGAATAAACTACTTACGCTAACCACTAACGCTACTTTATTCGGCACAATTTGTTTCTAAGGAAATAAGTAATGTGTGGCTCTAGGCTCTAGGCCTATGTTAGTTGTACTGTATCTTAACATTTTTAATTATGTTCTCATATTACTTTTACAGTAAAACAACAAATATTTATTCCTAATCTAAATATATATAACTCAAAGGTGACTGACTGACTGACTTACTGACTGACATAGTGATCTATCAACGCACAGCCCAAACCACTGGACGGATCGGGCTGAAATTTGGCATGCAGGTAGATGTTATGACGTAGGCATCCGCTAAGAAAGAATTTTGCGAAATTTCCACGGGATCAGGATTTACACGGGAAAAACTTCCCACGCGGGCGAAGCCGCTGGCACAAGCTAGTCACCTTATAATGTTCCTGCTGTATAGGATCTGGCTCTCATTGTCAGAGAGATACAGTGGAATGTAAATGAACACGCTGGCCCAGAGGATCCAGTACTTTATCATCCATCCTTACCAAGTATTTAATGGGGAGGTATAAGCAAGCTCTCAACTTCAAAACACTCAAAGTGCACTTATATTTTATATTGTAATTATTTCCCATGAGGCTACGCTGGCAATTACCGGAGTACACGAGATGCGAAATAGCACATCTACATAATTTCTTCCGTAGTATCGATGATATTCGGCGAATATACATTACATAGGGATCGACGTAAGGCAATGCACCAAAGGTACATTCATTGCGTGTACAGCAATGGAATGAGAGAATTCCCAGCCGGAGTCTGTTTCCTTATAACTACAATCCGGTTACTTCTAGGCAAGCGTTATCCTTTGTTGGTCAGATCATCGCTTTTCATCTAGTAAGATATTTAAATAATCTTAAATGCGTATACATAAGTAAGTGTAGTTTAGGAAATACACAGAGACCACGTAAGTATTGTTTTATTCCTTTGGTCAACACTGTCCCATTGCTAAGCAGAACCCCCCTTCAATATTTCCAATCTATTCTTTTCATAGTCTCGCCCAGCCAGCCGTAGCGGAGCCATCCATTAGTTTCAACAATCCAAATCACCGGCAAACGAAAGGTAGTCAAGTAAACGACGGTAAAATTGCCATGCCTAATCCGTCGATCTAATCCATCAGAGGTTCTTGACGGGCGTTTGTTCCGTGTGTTAATTATTTCTACCAACAACCTCTACTAATCAGGATTATTTAATTAATTTCCACGTATTCGTATCCTTCGTATTCGGTGAATTAAGGTTCGTTTATCTGTTCTGAAACAGGAGCGGTGGTCGATAACGGGTGCAGACAGAATCGTGTGACATTTGTTTATGTTTATTGTGGCAAAGCTTTCAGCGTGTGTTGTAGTGTTGCTCGTTCCATTGTTCTTGTAAGATAGGGGCTACATATATTCTTTACGTGCAGTGTGTGAGTGTCTATCCTTTTTAGTTTCACCAACTTTGTACAACGTACCAACGTATAACATGCTAGATAACCGCTAAAAACATACCTGTTTGTCATGTGGTTTTTATTAATGACATGATGATACTTGTAAAGGGATTTTTATTTAGAATCGATGCACCACACGCATTTCATTTACTAAAAGTACCTATAATATTCCAGAAGATTCGATCACGAAGGCAACATAAAAGAAAAGTCAAATTATCATTGTTATAGGTTAGTAAAACAGATTCTGTGGAAGAGAAAATGCCGAATAACTGGCATTTTTCACCGAATATAAGCTGAAACTTTTCCATCGGTACGACTAAGTCAAAGTCGCTAGATTCCGCAAATTGTGACCGTTCTCGTTATGTACATTGCAAAAATGTTCCAACTTTATAAACCCTTCATCAAACGGGCCCAGTATGCCGCGTGGTCGGCTCCGGCGCGATCTTGCAATAATTGGCTAATGTGCCATCGCTACTCGAAGCGATTAGCGTCTTTACGTTTAGTTAAATAGGGGCTATAATCGTGTTCCATTTTCCAACGCTCCCTTGTTGTCGGTGGAACACACTATGCTAGGTATTATCTCAAAATTGCAATGTGCATATCGTCTTCTGGTTGGGGTTACTTGGTATGTTATGCCCGAAGTGAATAGATATCACTAGTGGTTGACATATTTTAAAGAGCAAATCAAACAGCATCTGAGTATTTAGGTCTGGTTGTAATATCATTGTGTGAACAGTTGTTGAATTGAGCTTATTTCAACGGCAATAACATCGATTCAACAACTGTATAAATATTAATACATACGTCATACTTGGCAAACTGATGTAACTTATAATATATGAGCTTCTGCCCGCGACTTCGTACGCGTGGGAAGGTTTTCCCGCCCAAATCCCGATCCCGTGGGAATTTTGGGATAAAAAGTAGCTTATGTGTTATTCCAGAATGTCAACTATCTACTTACCAAATTTCATTCAGATCCGTTCAGGAGTTTTTGCGTAAAAGAGTAACAAACATCCATCCATCCTCACAAACTTTCGCATTTATAATATTAGTAGGAATAGTAGGAATGAGCTTCTGCCCGCGACTTCGTACGCGTGGGAAGGTTTTCCCGCCCAAATCCAGATCCCGTGGGAATTTTGGGATAAAAAGTAGCTTATGTGTTATTCCAGAATGTCAACTTACCAAATTTCATTCAGATCCGTTCAGTAGTTTTTGCGTAAAAGAGTAACAAACATCCATCCATCCTCACAGACTTTCGCATTTATAATATTAGTAGGAAGTAGGATAGTAGGAAGTAGGATTAGTAGGAAGTAGGAAGTAGGATAAGAGTAAGAAGATTAGAAGAGTAGAACAGATATTAATCATCGTTTTGATATAATTCTTAGTGAACCATAGTATTGGCCATGAGCAGCATGGCTTATAACTCGAAACTATCTTTTATTTTGGGGGGATAATCGGACGAGCCCTCAAGCTCTGGTTGGAGTAGAAGGGAGTGTCAGACTTCTACTACCGTTAAACCTACCCTGTTACTACAGTTGCCCCTGCGTTCTGGGTACGCGTAATGTCGTTAAAGTATGCCCGCAACCCCGGTGGACAATGGACGTATCGGGCCCCATAATTGCTGCTGACTGCTCTTTAAGGCGTACGTGGAACAGGACACTCCGTAGACTTGGCCTGGTCCTTACCTTTTAAACTCTCAACTCCTAAGTATTAACCAATTATCACATTTTCGCTTTTGTAAAATTGTCTTTTTGCACATTCATTATACGCTCGGTATAAGCTCCGCCTACGCTGTACAACTTTTCGCATTGATATCAAAATAACAATCAAATTCAAGTTTTAAGGTTCGTTATGAACGGAAACGTCATTAATTTAATGAATTGCCCTGTCCTTCAATGTTTGTTTAAGGTAAAACATATTTTCTGAAGAAGACTTTCAACTAGGTAACCCTACCTAAATGACCCGGGGTCGGCGGCGCGGCGCATCGTGTTCTACGCGCGCCTCAAAGAGTCGGTATCACTAGTGACGGGGACTCCATAGGGCCATTGCCTGCTGAGGTTGCGGGAATGTTCTAACGAGATACCGCGGCCCCGGAACTTAAAGGCAGCTGAAGCAACAGGGTGGGTTTTTCGTCAGTAGAAGTCTGACGCTCCCTTCCACTCCACCCAGAGCAAAAAAAGTACTAAGTTTTGAGGTGTGTTATAACCTTATGACCTACATGGTATCTACTATATAAACATACATAATTTTCCTTTTCAGAGTTTTCCTAGCAATTAATACTTGGTTGCAGCCAACTCAATCGTGGAAAAAAATGGCAATCGTAGTGAAAGCAATTTCCAACCTCCTTGCAAGCGGAAGACAGAAAGATTAAACGAGAATTGGAACTAACTACTAGCTGTAATATTAGCACGACTAGCTGTAAAATACTTTGTTATTATGATTTTGCGTAATGCACTTTGTAATATTGTAGTTAATTAGCATAAGAGGTAACATCTAGTAGTATGTACAACTACTTATACCTAAACATACTATAAACTAAGATTCCTGTTTACCTTAGAACGCTTCAACGTCCTTCAAGACGGACTAAATTTATAAACCGAGTCGGTCAACCCATTTCTACAATTAGTCGTTCGGTGTTAAGAAATACCATAATTATAAAGTTCTACTTTTAACTTTACGTGTTTTAATCCGATTAGTGATTTCTCAACACGCTGGACGTTTGATAAATGGTTTTGTCACAATTTATTTAGTATCTAGGCGCTTGGTATAGTATAATAGACTATGTCAGCTCTATTCTGTATTCGGATTTCGGATAGTTAGCCAATTACCCTAGTCTCAACAAAATATTGACATCCTTATTAAATATCCATTATTTTATTGCAGACTACAATGTACGTTTGGGTACAGAATTTCCTTAATTAACGTTATGACGTAAATTATTCAGATTAATGAAATTCTGTACTTAAGTGAAGTTCTATAATTTTTTTTCTTATTATTATTAGTAAGTATAGTGTGTACAGGTACACCCACAGAAAGATTAAATTATTCTACGTTACCCGATTAGCCAAATATGTAAAAATAGTGTCTGACTATTTTGAATATAATGTTTTCATTATTCCAACCCGACTTAAATTAATCAGTGGGGTAAATTATAAAAATATAACCCGTCTGGTTTTGCCCAGCTTGGTCTTGAGCCCGGTAAACTTATTTGAATAAATGTAATGGATTTTCTCCTGTAGCATAATTATGTACGTCTCTACTATATTCAGAATAACCTTGGAAATTTTTTGAAGCGTTGGCAAATTAATAATACTTTCCCGTCATTAGAGTGGTCATTACTGCTTGAAGTTTGATGAGCTGTGTTTATTTATTTATTTTTTTATTTATTTGGCTTACCAACAATTGAATACACTGATACAAATATAATATAATACATTTATTTTCTCTAAAAACTTATAAAGTAAACGTACATACGCTGTTAATACCTTTCTATATTCTAAGGTTAATACTATGCTAAGTTAACAAATTTGTAAGAGACTGGTGCCCATGGTAGGTATATCTACCTGTATTACAGGTCACCAGGTCCCCACTCCGCTGACAAAACTTGGAAAGCATATTGTGAATGATAAGTTCATTTATCTGAACAATTAAATACAATTACAATTAGTTAAGAGAAATTCAAAACATAAAACGTTAAATATAAATAAAACAAAACAAGCATGCTAATTGGAGTGAGGGAGTTCATGTATGTGGGTGTTCTGGTTTTCTAGTGTGTGCCTGTATGTTGTTGTGTTCAAGTGTGTGCGGTTGTGTCTGTATGTTGCTGTGTATGAGAAGGTGAGTGTGCGAGTCTCAAGTTATCTTATTCGGTGTAACAACTTTTCAGTTGCATAGTAGTCCAGCTTTCTTAACCACTTAGTAACTGATAAATAAATAAATAAATAAATCTTTATTTCAGACCATTATCCATAATTATTACAATTTTTTTTTTATAGCATCTGAATACGAATAAATTGTTTCAGGATATTTGAGTCCTGTTTATCCGCAATGACCTGTAGGATGCTGTTAGTGCTAGCCCGGACTCTGCTTAATAATGATGCGAGCCGCTTGCGTATGATGGCATGGAAGCTGTCTACCCTGGCGTCCGCAAACATACCGGAGGCACTACAAAAGCGGGGCAGCCCTAACAACATCCTAAATCCATTGTTATATTGGACACGCAGGGCATTAAGCGTCCTCTGCGTATACCTGAACCACAGGTTGCACGTGTAGAAAGTCTGACAGTAGGCTCTAAATAGTGTGACTTTAACTTGGTCGCTACAACGCGCAAACCTGCGGGCCAGCATATTACTTCTGACTGCCAATGCCCTACGTTCCCTTTCTATGTCAAGTTGGTCATCAAGGCCCTCAGCAACGTAATGTCCGAGGTATTTGAACTGTTGTACCCGCTTCAGTTCAGTACCATTCAGTTTTATCGCAGGCACATTTGACGGACACTTGCCGGAGGCCTTGAAAACCTTGTACTCACTCTTCTTACAATTATATATTAAACCATGCTTATGGCTATATGTTTCACATATAGCTAACAACTGTCTCATTGCGCTTACTGTTGGGGTCAGCAGCACCATGTCATCCGCATAACTAAAGTTGTTCATACATACATTATCAACCCAGCATCCTACTGATGCTTTACGTTTACAGCTAAATTTTAACGGCGAGTAAATGTCAAGTGAAGAGTTAGCAATATTATACAGGTAACTGCCCAGAAAATAGTAGAACTTTGGGATAGTCGGGTGTTAAGTTTTTGAGCCTGACATATTCTTCCCTTCCTTCTACTGTCTCTTGCTAAGTCAGGATCGTAAGCTAGATTGGAATGTTTTCTTAAAAATCACTCTTTGCGCTCTCTCCACTTCTATAATATAGGTTTTAGCTGCTCCTCCACATATAGTGATGCAGTAATTAATAAGGGATTGGCAGAGAACGTAATAAACCATCTTTGTTATTCTTCGATCAGCAATGTGTCTCCAGGTTTTAAGTATATCAATTTACGCAATCTGGCCACAAGTGCGTCAAGGAGTGGCTTAAAACTGAGAGTTTGATCTACTATAACACCGATGTATTTAATGTTTACAACACCCTGCAGCAAGGGACACTGGCAAGCGGATGCTACAAGGTGAGGATAAGAATGGGCAGTAATTGAAAGAACTGCAGGCGATAGATCAGCAGATCTTTCCTGTGCAAAGGCCATGAGTTATACGAGTGCCTACTTACAATTTTTTTTTAAATCTTCTTTATTTAAGGGATTTTTGTACACTTGTGTGACATTGTCAATCCCATCGTGCTATTTACAATACTTTATAAAAAGAACTTAGTCTAATTTGTTACTTAGCTAATATAAATGAATATAATTTTTTTTTTGGCTGCCTCACAAGTAGGTTTACCTAATATGCCATGAAAAATTCCTAGATTCATGGTTGACAATTTCAACGAGCGCACTAGTGCCTTTCTTTTGTTACTATGCCGGACACATTCACCCAACACATGCTGTGCGTCCTTTTTCTTCCCATAAACCTCACAGTTCGGGGAGTCTGCTTTCCGCATAAAAAAAGCAAAGTTGTTTAGTGGAATATGTCCCGACCGCAACCGATGCGCAGCAACAATTTGAGACCGACTCAATTTGGACCCAGAGAACCTAGGTATGTGAGGAGGTTCGCTCTGTATAATTTTATACCAGATTCCCTTTGATTTTGACCTCTGATTAAAGTACTCCTTCCAGGATAGATAACTAACTTTTCTAAATTTAATTAAAACTTCTGAATAACTAGGTAACACATCGCATGTTTGCGTACCTAAAAGAGTGGTCTCTTTGGCTAATCTGTCAGCCTCCTTATTTCCTAAAAGACCAACATGGGACGGAACCTATTGGATAACAATGTCATAACCTATTTGTTTTAAATATTGTAATTGTTTTATAATAGAGTATGCTATATATTTAAAGCCTTATATCCACTACGAACACATCTAAAAATATGCTGTAGAGCACTTTTGCTGTCGGTACATATTACCACTTTATTCGCGTGAAGTTCTAAAACATATTTCAAAGCTTCAAAAATAGCAAATAGCTCAGCCGTCATAATGGTGATGTAAGTATTCATTTTATATATTCTGTGATATTTATTAACTAAATCATAAAAAGCTGCACCTATTCCACCTTGTGTTTTGGACCCGTCCGTCTATAACAGGTGCCAGTCTGTGTACCGTTCTCGTAATTCAGTTAGGGCGTAGTACTTGAGAGAAGTAATGTCATAATGCGATTTTGGTGCACTGATGTTCGATAAATTACATCTTACAACATCCTTAATATCTATGTTAGACATCCATGTATCTAAAGTAAACATCATGACTGGATATGAGGAGGAAACTTCCTCAGACCCTACCATGCCAGGAGAATTTACAAGAAGAGGTTTCTTTTTTCTATCCCAGTACCTGTTTTCAGTCATGTTACTCAATTCTGAAATCAAATTGGCTGAAATATCACTAGTCCTGTACTGCAATTTTAAACAAAATTTAAAGGACAGATACTGTCTTCTTATTTGTAAAGGAGGAATACTTAACTCATTCTCCATCACATGTATCGAAGTCGTTTTAATAAAACCGCCAACTATTCTTAATGCAAGATTTTGTGATTTGTCTAATTTATAAGTGTGACTATTTGCAGAGTTATCGCACAGAAAACTTCCGTAATCCATTTTACTCCTAATAAGGGCAATGTAAAGTCTACGCATTTATATAGGATGAATACCCCATGACGATCCTGCCAAAACTTTCAGTAATTGAATTTTTTAAATGAGTTCTCGTATATTTCGTTAATACGCTTTCCCCATCTTAAGCATTTATCCAGCCACACTCCTAAATGTTTAATTTGATCTACCGCTTCCAAACTTCTGTTGTTAACCTTTATATCAACTGAAAGACTTTTACGGCCTCTGGTGAATAAACATAATTTTGATTTGTCACTTGATATTTCTTATCCTAAATTAATAATCGAGGTAACAAAAAAATCCAAGGCTCTTTGCATGTTGACTACACTATCCTGTAATTTATTGTAATTACAATATAGGACAAAATCATCAGCGTACTGAAAGACACAAACGTTTTTTTATTTTGGCAAATATTAGCCGTTACTATGTATATTAAAGAGTAGGGGGGGAGGGGGGGGGGGGTAAAGGTCACCCTACGCAATACCCTAACTAGTCCATCTCACATACTGTATATTACTTTCATCCGCCTTTCTTTTAGAAATTCCCAAATGTAAGCACAGATGTACTTCCCAACCTTCAACTCGTTCAAGGTGTGTATAACTCGTTTAATAAGAACGCTGTCATACGCTCCCTGTATATCCAAGAATGCGGCTAAGGTTGTAAAATTATTGGTATATCCTATTTGAACTTTAGTAACTAAGCGTGCTAAACTATCGACACAGGAGTGATCTCTACTGAAACCAGTTGTACTAGGCGATAGAATTTTATTATGTTCTATAAACCATTCCAGGCGCTTTTGAATCATAAATTGAAATATTTTACACAAATAGGATATCAACGCTATCGGTCGTAACTTACTATCGGAACCACTGTTAGGTTCAGGAATTGGTACTATGCAACGTGTAACGGAAATCCCATATCTATCCAAAAGGGCTGAAGACAACACTGGTATGGAGTGTCTATGCACAGTTTCAGCACAAACTAACTGACTCAAAGAATTTATACCAAATCATTGGTTTCATATATTTCTTGAATACCAATCATAACAAACGTGTCACAGCACTACGAGGGTCAATAACTTTCCACGTCACTTGTCAATAACACGATCATTCTCTTCGTTCTTCTTAATTTAAAAAATTCGGTCTCTGGTATCAGTGTATTGGAATTTGTAACAAGTTCTACACACGTAGACATACGATTACAAAACCCTTGCAATATATAAATTACACGTTGTATAAATATCTCGCCATTGAAAGGGAACAGATGAGGTTTTAAAAATTAAATATTATAATTTAAGTAGATATGTTTTATCTATTGTTGGCAAGTTAGAAACCATTGAATATGTTATATTATCGATACCAGGGGCATTTAGTTTTAAAACAGGATTCGAATTCTTGCTTTGAAAATTCACAATTTAAGTAGAATCTGCAGCTGAATTAATTTGTGTAGCAAGAAAATCATACATATTTTGAACGACACCCGAGGGTGGTGAAGCTTCTAAGAAATCGCTGGAAATAAATTGACTGTACCATGACTGTACCTATACTAATCTGCTTTTTTAAAATTTCGCTTTAGTGTGATATTGAACGAATCTTCATATTTAAACCGAATGATTATAATTAAATAGTCACTTCCCAAGTTTTCACTACTAACACTCCAAGAACTATTAATTGCAATGTCAGTGGTGCAAAATGAAACAGCAAGGGAGGTTTTTTGCAAAAAAACCATTTCCGAGCTTCATTCTAGTAGGATTGCCATTGTTTAATGAGATGTAGTTATTTTCGATTGCCGCTTCAAACATTTGTTTCCCCCGAGTATCATTCTTATTAGACCAGCAGGTGTGATGTCCATTGAAATCGCCTGCAATAATAGTATTCGTTGGAAACTTTGAAAAGATATACCTACTCCCAATCTACTTGGGAAGTACGCACAGAAGACGGACAGTAGACCAATATCATATTACTGATTAATTTACAGTTAAGGATTTTAATGTGTTATATACCTGCATTAGTCACACTTATAGGAATACAGAATGTTTTTAGTGATTCATGAGTAAAAATCAAACATTATATCCACTTATGTTTTTGAGCTTTTCTGCATCTAACCATGTTTCGCTTAACATGAATATTTTCCCGATTCAGTAACAGCTCTAAATCAACTAGCTTTGGTACAGATTCTGACCATTCCATTGGTATACGTTGATACAAGTAATATTTTTATTATCCATTGATAAATAGCATGCATAACTTACTACATCTAAATCCTTAAAATATGAAACAAAATATATCATAATTTCTTCTAAAACTAATCTTAATCCTTTCTTCACCTTTTGTTCTGTTGATAAATCTGAGAGCCATATGTCTTTTACCTTGTTGTACAGCTCAGTCAATTTAAATATTTTTCCGCTATTATCCATCTCTTTTGGATTTCTTTCTTCTTAATTTTCTCCTGAATTTCCTGATAATTGTTTTGATTATCGCGCTCTTTTTGTTGTTTTTTTCTTCCCATTTTGTTTTCTTTTTGTTTCGTTGTTTTGTGGACATGTAGAGGCTCTATTTTCGATAATTTCTTCTTCACTTTCACTAACTTCTTCGAAAGAACCACTTATATCTGACAGGCCTGTCGGTATAGTGGTCAGTGGCCCTGACTGCCATGCGGAAGGTCGTGGGTTCAATTCCCTCCCAGGACAAATATTTGTGTGATGAGCACGATCATTTGTTCTTTATCTGGGTGTAATTTATCTATAATATGTATGTATTTAAAAATATATACTATATCTATGCAGGTATTTACCACGCTGATTACTGGCTCCAGGAGGATGAGAGCATCCCTATAACTTTTGCTCTGGGAGGTATTGTGAGGTAGTATTCTGTTAATTTCAGTATTGGCAGACTCTTCTTTGTTACTATTTTTTTATTGTTTTAAATATAGGTCTAAGGCCATCTTATAAAAACAGCTGTTTTTACTCATTATTTCTCTTACTGTTTTCTCTTTGAGATAAGCTGGGCAACCTCTATTTAGTGCCATGTGCGGGCCTTTGCAGTTTATACACGAGAACTCCATAATTTCACAATTTTTATGATCCTTTCCACACTTAGGGCATTTAATCTTCTGGCTAGGACAAAAGCGTTACATGTTACCATATTTCCAACAGCCGGAACACTGGGTGACCGGGAACACATATGTGTCAAACGCTATGTGAAGTACCTCATTCTCACTTCGCTTTCAAAAAACGCTTTTCTTACTACCTTGCACCCTCCCTATACAACAAAATAAACAAATTGCTCCCTATCTACAGATCTTGTAATGCTATTTGTAAAAACAGACAACACAATTTCTACTACAAAGAAACTACGATGACATCGAAAATTTACTTAAATCTTTTATTTAAACTTGTTTTAACTCCTACTGTATGTTTTGCATATACACACTAAAACACACACACATACACACACTCACGCATACACACGCGTGTAAGTACAGCAATCATGCTTGAGTATTATTATATATATTTCTTTATTTTTCTGTTTAATTTTAGTTTTAGATTGTAATTGCTCATTATTTTTATTTTTAAGATTGTTTAGTTTGTATTTATTTTCTTAGCAGCACCTACGTATTTTGCAATCTTCTTTCTTTTCTCTCTCATTGTAGAAATAGGCTGCCGGTCCTTAACACAGATTATTCTGTAATCTAAATAGGACGTCAGAATTCTAAACTGTTATTCCTTATTAAGATTGTAATAACACTGTAAAATTATATTAATGTGAAGATATATAAAGGCAGTCCATAGTTTAAGTAAATATTCTTCGTTGTACCTACTTTAAGAGCGAATAAATAAATAAATCATGAAATCATAATAATATAATATAATATAACCTTAAATCGACACCCATACCCAAATATATATATATATATATATATAACTTCACTATTTATCCATCGCTTAAGTCTTTTAATTGCACAAATAACCGAATCACTTTGGAATAATCTTGTGAGTTCGTTTTCTTCTAATTCCAAGTCCATATTTCTCACAATACCATAAATAATACTCAATTAGTCTGTTCTTTGACATATAAATTCTAATTCTGTAAACTTTTGGCAATTAGGAATTTGATTCGTGTTTTCATTATTTTTAAGTGTTATAAATATCTTATAGGGACTTTTATATTTAATCTTAATGATATCATTAATATTTTGTGACTTCAGTAATTTGACCATACCAACCATTTTTGGGAGTACTGTTTTAGATGTGAGACATACCTCAAAGTATTCTGGTTGCGGAGAATTATACTCGTGCATCGTCCTCGAGATTAGTAACCTGAAAACGTTGAAATATATGTAGTAACACGCTAGTGACACCACTCTTACACTGTATGTTTAGAGTCCTGCGCTCTTTTTTTTTTTTTCTTTTGCTGGCATCCCCAGCGTCTCGGTCTTTCATTTTCACGTCACAGTGCGCCACCACTCGCACGTTTTATTTTAGGAAAAAACATAAGTGATTAGTTTTATAGTAAAAATACGCAAGCAAAAGTGCCAAAAAGGAAATTCGAAATAGAGTACATAATGTGGAAAATCAAAAAACTGAAAAAGAACAATAACAAACAAAAAAGCGGCACGCCGTCGGCGCCAATCGACCGCCAATTCTACAGGGACTATTTCGGAAAACGATGATAAAGATCAAGGTACATATATAATATATTTATTATAATATAATAGTAAAGTGATCAAGTGCTATTATTATAACAAAAACAAGCCCTTATTAGTAAATTTACCAAAATAACCTCGTATGTTTGCCTTCGTGCAAAACATTTTCCACGAAATTGTGTACAAAACATATTCCACGAAATTGTGTGCAATCTGATGTGTCAAAACGAATTGCTGCAAAAGATATTTATACAAGATCCTTGCTGCAAACACACGAACTTTTACGTAAAGTTGATAGACGCTAATAATTATATATTTTACATGGCATTATGATCAGTATTTCTGGAAAACAAATGAAAAACAAGCAACTGCCTACATACCGATAGATTTACCCTAACTAAAGTTATTAGCAATCAGTGCGGCTTCTGGGGCCGTATCGCCAGGTAAAAAAAAAAAACAAAAAAAAAATAAGTGTACTGTAATAACCAACACCTAATACCTATCAGAGCGGCTTTTGGGGCCGTATCGCCAGGTTACACAAAATAAGTATACTGAAATAACCAACACCTATCAGAGCGGCTTATGGGGCCGTATCGCCTGGTAACACAACATAAGTATATTGAAGTAACCAACACCTGTCACGTATCAGAGCGGTTTTTGGGGCCGTATCGCCAGGTTTCACAAAATAAGTATACGGAAATAACCAATACCTATCAGAGCGGCTTATGGGGCCGTATCGCTAGGTAACACAAAATAAGTATACTGAAGTAACCAACATCTGTCACCTATCAGACATTGAGGTAATATGTACTCTATCAGAGTGGTTTTTGGGGCCGTATCGCCAGGTTACACAAAATAAGTTACATACTGAAATAACCAACACCTATCAAAGCGGTTTTTGGGGGTCGTATCGCCAGGTTACACAAAATAAGTATACTAAATAACCAATACTTATCAGAGCGGCTTATGGGGCTGTATCGTCAGATAACACAAAATAAGTATACTGAAGTAACCAACACCTGTCACCTATCAGAGCAGTTTTTGGGGCCGTATCGCCAGGTTACACAAAATAAGTTACATACTAAAATAACCAACACCTATCAGAGCGGCTTATGGGGCCGTATCGCCAGGTAACACAAAATATTTCTTGGGACTGCATTGGCATATCATATGGGTAGTTGCTGAAACTACACCATAACTGATGTAATAAAAATTCCTTACTAGGATAATCTGGTTTCAGTTGGGGTGTCATTGGACAGCCCACGGACGATACAACTTATAGAGGTTTTACCGTCAAATAAGTGCGTCAAACCTATTGAAGAGGTCACACAGCCATCCACCTCAGAAAACTTACCACAGTTGACGTTGGTTAAGGAAAAAGTCTTGGAAGTAAACCATAATGAAAAACTAGCTGACCCGAAATACCCCGCTCTTGAGCACAGGAATCCAGAAGTGCCTCTGCGATTGTTAACTATGGGATTGACTTACACAAAGTTTTAGCAACAAGACTGCAACACATAGACACTCTGGGACATAGCAAGGAAACCCGCGAAGAGCTTACAGAATGGTACCTCATCCCAGCTAACAGTATCTTGATTGGAGCACCCTACTAAATGTGGAAATAAAAGCAGCTGTAACAGAAACCGTATTAAAACGAGACAAGGTCATCAAAGAGCGCCAAAGCCAGCTCACAATGGCAATTTCTGGGCTAGCGAGTCCTCACCCAAGAACATGAGAACAAAAACAAAAATAAAGAGGGCCTCAAACAACTCATGGATGTGTACTGGATCTTGTGTGACACACAACATGCAGGGTCAGTCACTAAGCGAAACTTCACCATATTCTCCATAAACAAACATCTGAATGACACAAAAATTTACAAATAGTGATAACCTAGCAAAAGCAGAACCCAAAACTTTTTCCTCAACTTAATAACAAGTTAAGAACAATTTAAGGTGGAGAAAAAAGGTCCCAGTGCGCAGGAGTACAACGAAGTTGTGAAACATTTCTTCCGCCGGTGCCGGGTCCCTCAGCGTGAGACAGTCGCATCAAGTCACCGCGAAAGCATCGTGACGTCCGTCAAACTGGAACCATCGCCGATAAATACGGTAAAATACAATGGTCGGTAATCACTGAAGACCAAACTATGTTGTCATAAGTTAACGCGTATAAACTAACAATATTCTTCTTTTCATGCTCAATGGCTTCTAAACACCGAAGACTAAACTATGTTGTCATGGGTTTAAGGTGTATAAACTGGCAATTATTTCCTTTTTTATGCTCCACGATCTCTAATCAATGAAGATCAAACTATATTGTCATAGGTTTAATGGATATAAACTACAATTAAGAAAAAAAAAGAAACCTAATTAGATTACCTAACGAAAACCTGTCAAACATAAAGTCTGAACTAATAAGATGTATTGCATAAGGTGTAAAATTTGCGAAATTCTTTGGACTACTTGCATGGATGAATATGAGATACTTTACACTTAAGAAAGAGTAAATACATGAATAGACCTAACTCTATGCAAGATTCTTTTAAATGATGAGACGCATACTGCTCAGGAATATAGACTGACGCCTCAACTATGGGGGGGAGTAGCCACATGTGGGGGTGAACGAGCCAGCGGAAGATGATCGCGAGATGAGAGAAAAATCCATATAAATCAGCTCGAGCTGCTGGTAGCTTATTTTGGCCTTAAAGTATTTGCCTAAGACCTCAGAAACTGTGAATTCTTCTTCACATAGATAACTCCATAGCCATTACTTACATAAACCGCAAGGGGAGCATCCAATACCTACATCTATTTTTTTATATATTTCATATATTACAGATAACAAAATTGCGGATGCAGACTCTCGTCGAGTACACCCAGATATAGATTGGATACTGGCTGGATTGGATTCGGCCGGCGGACCTCTTCACAAGTAGAGTAAATACAATCCAAACACTTTGGCAGTTAATGCATTCATAATCAAATGGACAACAATTATTTTTTAGGCCCCTTGGTCCTTTCATAATAATGTTAAAAACCTTGAGAAAATTTATTACTAAGAAGGCAAGGCAATCATGGTGGTTTCTAAATAGCCCATACAACCGTGGTTGCTCATATTCCAACCTTAACCTAACAACATTATTATTTTACAAGACAACCTCAAACTGGTTGCCGGATCATTGTGCGCTGCGGCGACGCAGGGTATCGATCATCCACAGCGGACATCATGATAGGCTCGTTGTCGGAAAATCCTTACCAGCAATATGACGTACCTAGCACTTGAAAAATTAAATTTTGTGCTCAGAACAATATAATTTTGAGTTATATGAAGCGTCAATCCCAAACATTTTATATTTTCTCACAGGTTTACTCAATCAGAAAAACCAGTACGGCACCTTGAATTCATGTAGGTTCTCATTACGAGGTTTTTTTCAGGGGAGCTTATCGGCTCAACCACGGCCTAAATATAATACCACGTGGTATACTTCGCTTGTACTAGAAATTCCAAAGGAAAATTTGCCGTTAAAAATTAACTTAAAATGATGATAACGTCGGCATAACGTATACAAAAATTAATATAAAATAAATAAATTGTAATTAAATAAATAAATAATAAATATACCCGACCAGTGACGATTTTAAAACTTCCAGGGCGGGCTCAAAACAACCAACCTTGAGCCAACCATTCTTTGAGACGAAAATGGAAATGTGCCCAAAACCTTACTTTTTAATATTAGTACAAAACCAAGCCAGGTCTTTTTGTGGGAAACACATAAAGCCGTTCAATGGTTTTAAGAAACCGCATAAACGGTAAAAATACAATCCTTACGTCCGTCGGTGGATTATAGCCGTCCTTAAAGATAGCGGGATTGACACCTCTGAGTGCACACGACACAAGGCACGCTGCTACGTCCAAACCTAACCAATGCGACTTCTCATCGATCTTATCCGCGACAGGGCAAGCTAGAGCGGAAGCTCTAACGTTTTTGGAAAATTCTATAACAGAGCAATGATTAATTCTAACAAAAAGTAACTGCCACGATAGTGCTAACTCATTTATAATTAGTTCATTACCCTTAGATATAAAACTAGGTTTTTAAGGAGAACAAAATTAAATTATAACTAAAACAAAAAAAATGTGATACTAATTAAGTAGTTTTAGAAATAAACCAATTGATTAATACACAGGTATTTTTTGGTAGTTGACATTTCCTCAGCTATCTCTCAAGGTCTACATATATTTCAACGTTTTCAGGTTACTAATCTCGAGGACGATGCACGAGTATAATTAATGATTAAACGAACTTACCTGTACGTGAAGTTCTATCATAATTATACAAAGTGCATCGTCCGAAGAGATTAGTAACACCCACCCAACCCAAAGTGTCTCTCAGTTTGCTGCAGAAATGTCAAAGCTGAACATGGTGGCTTCAAACTCTAAACTTAATGAAAGACCGAGACGCTGGGGTTGCCAGCAAAAGAAAAAAAAAATAGAGCGCAGGACTCTAAACATACAGTGTAAGAGTGGTGTCACTAGCGTGTTACTACATATATTTCAACGTTTTCAGGTTACTAATCTCTTCGGACGATGCACTTTGTATAATTATGATAGAACTTCACGTACAGGTAAGTTCGTTTAATCATTAATTATTTTCATAACTACCTACATTTCTATGATTATTTTGTGAATTACTGCGTAATCTGGGGGCACTGCCGTGCCCCCAGATTACGCAGTAACGCCGAGTCGAGCGCAAAGCAAACACTGCCGTACCATCCTTTTCTGAAACCATTTCGGCGTATTTCCATTTTTTATTTGGGGACCTCTAGATAGATTTAGAACGCTGAAATTATCGTTATCTAGTAAGCTACCAGCACACACTTAAACCACAAAATTTCATGTTTGTAGCTTGTTTATTTCGTAAGTTATGCAAAAGCAAAGTCGTACTATTTCGACATATATAGACTCACTGATCATCAAAATAGAACTAGTACTTCCCATAAACCTAGAGAGCTGAAATTTGACATAGAGGTAGGGTTTAGTGTCTGTATGAAGAGAAAACTATCAAAACTAAGATCATGGAAGATCTGGAGTATCTTATGACCCTGAGGAGAAACCGTAACAGACCAGCGAAACAATTGAAATTATCGACATGCTATGTTCACAAAGTTTATTGAGCGTGGTTAGTCCTTTCATTTGAAATTAAAAAATTGAAGGTCTGAAATATCTGATGAAGAACCCTAAAAGCTCAGCTGAACTATAGGAGATATGGAAATGCGCCTTGACAAAAGTTATTCAGTGTGACGAGCCCTTTCTACTGATGTGTATAAAAAATTGAAGGTCTGAAGTATCTGATGAAGAACCCTAAGAGCTCAGCTGAACTATGGGAGATATGGAAATGCGCCTTGACAAAAGTTATTCAGAGTGACGAGTCCCTTCTACTGATATGTATAAAAAATTGAAGGTTAAAGTATCTGATAAAGAACCGTTAGAGCTCAGCTGAACTATGGGAGATATGGAAATGCGCCTTGATAAAAGTTATTCAATGTGACGAGCCTCTTCTTATAAATGAATATGAAACTGGAGTCTGAATAATTAAGAAAATAATCAAGTATAAAATAGCTTTCTGCAAAAAGAAGTGAAATCCCATCAAAAAACATCCTGTAAAAAAATAGCCAAGTCTCGCCTAAGCTGCTTGTTTCTCTATAAAAAGTAATAAAATCTCTAAGCAAAGCGAAGCCAAGTCTTGACTTGGCCGTTGACTTCGATGTATTAACTAGTAAAAGTGCATAGAGTATGTTCAACGGCCGGTTACATAAAATCTAACTATATTAATAAAGAAATCGCAGTAAAGATCCTTAGACTTGGCTTCGCTTTGCTTAGAGATTTCATTACTTTTTATAGAGAAACAAGCAGCTTAGGCGAGACTTGGCTAATTTTTTACATGATGTTTTTGGTGGGATATTCTTTTCGGTTTTCTATTCACAGTAGTAAAAGTATCATCTTCTTCGATTATTTCGTCGCTATCTTCTCTCGCTCTTTTCTCAGCATTTCTCTGTCTTTCCTCTTCTACGTCCATGGTGCAACTCTCAATAACTGTTTCTTCTCTGGTACTTTCATCTGATATACGTATACTTGACCCCAAACTTAAAGACCTTCCAAAACTATCCATTATCCAAACTGTTGAGTAATATTAGCGTTAATAAGTTGAAAAATAAGAGAAACGATAATATTACAAGTAAGACGTACGCACGCCTCAATCGTCAACGCGGCACTGTACTTACAATTTGATGAGTACTTAATTACTCGGAGCATAATCAAGTTTTTAACCAAAATCATTATTAAAATCGAAATTTGAAAAACAAACCATAATCAAAATAATTAATATCAAAGAATTCAATAAAGTAATTAAAAAAACTGCAGATATTTGTTTTTTCTACTTTTAACCGATTTCAAAAAAAGGAGGAGGTTCTCAGTTCATCTTGAACTTTTTTTTGTATGTTTCCCGATTACTCGACAACGGCTAGACCGATTTGGAAAATTCTTTTTTTGTTTGAGAAGGTATAGGTTCTAGTTGGTCTCGTTGTCATGAAGTCAGGATCTGATAGTGGAAACCTTGAGAAATCGAGGGAAATCTTCAAATATTATAGGCACACCTATAACGATTTGGGTATTTTTCATAGTAACTTGTACAGTTGCTATAGAAAAACACACAGACTAACGTTTTACCAGAGAAAAACCACAGATCTACTCAGCGATAAGTATTTCATTGGTTTTGATTCGAGTACTTAGATATGGTTATTAGGATTTGTCAGTGACCGCAAAGCAGTGACAAGCTAACCCTTTACCAGCTTTGAGTATTTGAAGAGACATGTGGGAGTTTTTCCCTCATTTCATTCGTCATTCCGTCTCCACAAATGCTGAACGTCACATTTGCAGAACTGTGTTCTTCTCAATTTACTCCTTATTTACTTACAAAAGAGATGGAACTCGTGGCTAAATAATAACAGCCGCACGGGTCGACCTTTAAGGATGAATGATCATCTTATGGATGGGTGATCATCTTAACATAACATTTCTTGTACAGACGCCAACACATCAAGCTACAAAAATCTGTCAAATTTCTTTAAAAGATTTTCAACTTTATTGTTAAAGAAATTAGAGTCAAGGTTGATTGGGAAAAATTAAAAAAAAATCTAATTCCACCAAGCCCGTTCCATCATCGGACTACGAGACAAACGGCGAAGCGCCGTCGTTACATGGTGGACATCCCACCCATACGCACCAAACGTTTTGGGAATACCTTCATTGTGCGTCCGGCTTAGGAGTGGAATTCCCTGACGGAGTCTGTGTTTCCTGATAGTTATAACCTGGGAGTCTTTAAGTCAAGAGTGAATAGGTTACTTCTAGGCAAGCGTGCTTCATCTTCGACCACATCATCGCTTAAGATCAGGTGAGATTGTGGTCAAACGCAAGCCTATCAAATATAAAAAAAAAATTGGTTATTAAATAACACTTTTACACGTCATTTTATTCCGTAAATATTAACTAGATGAGGATTGCACCAGGGTTGCGGGAATGTTCAGAAAAAGTTAAAAAAAGAAACAGATACCGCGGCTCCGGAACGTTAGGGCAATGAAGAAACAAGGTGGGTTTTTAGTAAGTAGAAGTCTGACACTCCCTTCCGTTCCAACCAAAACAGGAGTCATTAGATGATTTTCTAGCGGAAAAAGGGTTGAACGTCAAGGCAAATTACCTTAATAAGACCGCTAGTACTAGTTTCCTGATAAGCTGACAAGACTGCTTTGCTGAACCATACTGTCAATTGTTATTTAGATTAATTAAGGATAACATACTGTTACGAGCTGGGGTTCGGGATATAAATAAATAACGCCAATTAAACCAAAATTAACACTTTAATTAAATAAACACAAAATAAAAATTAACACAGTTATCCGCACTACAATACTTGTCACTTAACACTTAAATCGCACTGAAATTCACTTGTAAAGCTTCGATTATACGCCTCGTATCTTGAAATAAGACTGCTGTCTGCGTTCCTCTGCGATTTATTTATACCCCGGTCTATAAGTTCTAGAACATTCTTGTAAAATTGACTCACTGCCTATATGCCAGGAATGTTCCAGAAGCTACTTGAGATACTCAGTACTGCTACTCGCCGACAGATGGCGTTAGTGTCTCGAACGTATTAGAAGTCGGTCGAAGTTTCTCAATATACGCTACTCGCCGCTAGGTGGCGTTAGTGTCTCGAACATTCTAGATGTCGGTTGAAGTTTCTCGACGTACTTAGCTAAGCGACTGGCGTAACAATAGGTACCTAAGTCGTCAGATGGCAGGAAATTTGTCACACATTTTACCAAGAGCGGTCGTGTTAGCCAGTTATTGAGAAGTCTGGAGAAAAGTTAGGCAGGTGCTTAGCGTAAAATACTGATGTTTGGTCTAGATTCACAGCCGTATAGTTCGTAAAGTGTGACGCAGATTAATTGACTTTTTAAGTAGGTACCAGTACTTAGCTCAATATGTAAGCTACAGTTTATATTAATTGGATGCTCTGGGATTATGTTAATCCACACTGTATGATCAGGTATTAAACGAGTGGAGCAAAATTGCGTAAAATCTGCGGGAAAAGCTCGCGATATTATGTTTTAACTTATTTTCTACTTTGTCTTGATCAGTGATCACGTCTTGTGGCTCATTAACTAAGCTAAGGTGTTAAATGATTGTATAGAGATTATGAAAGGTTTTGACTGGTCTATAATTTACTTCTTAAAATTGTATGTACAGCAGTAGCATGAAGTAAAACTTAATGCAACAAGGCATTATTTGTTACTAATATTTACTCTTTATTTATTTTTCTTTCTCAGTTATAATTTATAAAGTAATTTTAATATCAGTATGTTTAATGCATATTATTTATGTTGTTCGTTCATTGATAATTCTAAATCTATCTCCTTTCTTTTTGTCCCTTGGTTGTCCTCAAGATATAAACCTACACGTTTAGACAGCTCATTGTAAACTTGTCTTTTTATTTTATTTTATATATGTATGAAATAAATAAATAAATTATAAATGTTCAGATATGAATAGTAATGATTGTTTTCTTTGGCTTATAATTTATTTACATTTACTGTTTTTGTTTTTCCGATACGAATATTTGCAAATCTGGAATCATTATCATAATTATTTTAGCCAATACTAGTTGTAGGTGTAGTACAGGACATATGAATATATCCCATCGTCACCTCAACGACCTGTCTCATACTTCTCGATTCATTGGATTTAACACACTATGAAACGATGCTTGTATTCCTTTTTCAGTAGGTAAGCCTTAAATAATCATAATTTTGAGTAAAAGGAAGCCCTACAGCCTCCAGCGGTGGTCTATCCCCTTGTTACTGAGATCTTAAACATTAGTGCAAACACCCAGACTGAACAAATACGTAAAGGACGAGTAAATATTTGTTTTGTGCTGGTATCGAACCCTCAACCCTTGACAAGATAGCCAGTGCTTAGTCACTGTGTCAATCGGATCAGTGTCGTTTAAACACTAGATAATTTCGCTAACCAATTGTATTAATAAAATAAACCGTGTGAAGATAATGTATGTTGTCTAAATTTTCTATCTCACTTTTTACTTATTTATTAACTTTGTTTCCTCCAGCGAGTTCACTCTCATTGCTTAAATTACAGGAATCGTCTACAGTCTAGAGAACGAATTTTTTGATCGAAATAGAGGGTCTAGTTAAATGTACATTCTATCATCAATCACGATTGTCAAAATGGATTGAAATGGAATACAAGGGATTGACTAGGTGAAATTTCGAAAAAAATACACCAACGTTTTAATAAAAATAAAATTAATAAAAGCATATATTCGTAACGTAATGGGAAGGAATCCACCACGCAGGACCAGTGCGGTTTGGTGCATGTCACCATGCCTTCGAATTTTTGGTTCTAGTACATGGCGGTTTCCTAATGATGATTTCTTCATCGTTTCAAGAGCAGTGGTGAGACGGTGTAAATCACCCAAAGTAATGTTCCTGACTGGGCTCGAACCCATGATCTTCAAATCGTAAGTCGGATCCGTGTCTGCTGGGACACCACACTGATAAAGGATGGTGGAATTACTTTTCCCACGACCAATTTATTTGACGTGATTTTTCATGACCATTTAAAATTTCTTCCAGGCATTAAGACAGGTTAAAATTTGCAAAAAAGTAGGTTTGAAACAAATTTAAAGGTAATAAGAGGTATTCTCTAACTGATGTTTGTACGTAAAGAACAAAAAAAAAACATACTTAGTATGATTGAATGTAATTACTTCACAAGAATGAAAGTTTCGGATGAAAGTTTCAGTGGCATGGCCTGCATCAGACAGCTTGAAAAGACCCTAATTATCTATTTTTGATACTTTTTACGGACAAAGGTTTTTAAGAAAAATATTTATTTTTGCTAAAAAAATACTTTGAATCAAATTAAACTCTTAGAATTGTATTTTAGGTAAAGAACATTGCGCAATTCTTAAACACCCTGTAGACAAACTTTTACCCGATTCAAGGATCGAATACGGAATTCTAAATTCGTCGCTCAGCTTAAAAAAGGCCAGAGTCCAATTTCAATCTAAAATAAATTGTTACTCAAAATGTTTTCTTTTTCACTTACCACCTTTATACAAACAGTCAGAAAGTCAGCACATTCAGTTATTTCTGATACTATGAAAATAAATACCGTACCGTTTGCTAAAAACATTTTATGTTTGTATTTTTACGAATGCGTGCGGAGGACTCGTGACGAGTCCTGTAAGACAATAAAATAATAGATATATAAAGTGGAATATTTCTTTATTTGAATGACTGACTCATAAAGGATATGTAGGATTTACTTAAAAACTACTTTAGTACCTAAAATTTGCTTACACGTAATATAGGATGTATCTAGTTACGAGAATGGGTCACCCTTCTTCATTCCATGCGAGATGGCAAAACAACGACCAATGTAAGCGCAGTCCAGTCATCCTGCTATCATGTTTAAGATGCTGTTGGAGCTAGCCCGATCACTACGTACCAAACATATAGAAATTGTGTGATTTATTCTAGTTCTGTTTATAAAGTCTTATTATATCTAGTTCAACATATATTAGGGAAAAGACGCGAATTGTTCTATAAAAAATATTCTTACAAAGGTTCAGTTGTTTCTTAAGTGGCTAAGTCAAGTTGTCTCGACGGTAAGGAAGTGTGCTCCACATCCCTATTGGAGTGTATCCAACGATGATGATCGGTTGCCGCTTAGCGTCATTTTCATCCTCGACATCTCTTTGTGGGATCCGCCTGATCCGCCACAGTAAACAGAGCAACAAACGCTCCCTTCATTAAACTAGGATTATATACAAGTAATATATACTGCAACAAAGAGTAAGGGTATAAAATTCTACCTTTTATGCATAACGCTTTTGTTCCCGTGGGATGTTACATTTCTAGCAATCTCTAGTTTGTCAGAGTTGTATTACATTGGGGTGTTTTGTCCGTAAAAAAGCTGCAATACAATTGCAAAAATAGTAAATAACATTTTTTATTGGTTGTAGTAATATTGCTAAAAGCAAGAAGCCTATTTACCAATATTTTTAATATGCCACAGCTGAAGTAAATAGTCTATCAGCGTCTTCATCTACTGGAATCACCCATACCATCGTAGATATCATAATTATATTTCATCATGCAGATTGAGGTTAAGAACTGTGGAAAAACGGCTGTTTTCACTGTCACGGGGAGGACTGTCTTCATGAAAATTTCTGAAGTCCAAAATGTCCTCATCTATCATACTTTTGAGTTTGTTCATCACAATAAACGTTTAATCAGTTGATTAAACCGTCTTAATCTTGTTTTGGTAGATTGCGATTGTACCTACCATATAATGTACACTTGTACAGTCACGCAAAACATCGACTCCTAGCCCGTTTTATTACCCAGGCGTTTTCTTCTACATACGTGTTGCTTGTAAAAAGCAATAGAAAACGCGAGTGCCGTCTTACCTTTCACACGGTAAACGTACCGGAAGGAATTAGGAAATGGAAATCAAGTTTTCGTATCACGATGCTATCTCTTTGTTGCAGATAGGTATCTTATTTTCTAACATCTATAGCTGGCTTTACTATAGTTGCGACACTGCGACAAGGGTTGTTTTTATTTTATACTCACTTGATTATAATTTATACTCAAACTGACCATATTTTTTAAAATTCAAAACGGGTCTTCCACGTTACTAATATTAAAGGCGAAAGATTACCTGTCTGTCTGTAGCGCTTACAGTGTGAAACCGCTGAACCGATTTTGATGAAATTCAACATGAAGATAGATGAACACGCTAGGTTAAAATCAGAACCATGACTCAAGAACCCACAACAATTAATAGATTTTGCGGGACGCCCGATAACTTTCGGGCGTTAAACCGAGGACAACGCGGGTGAAGCCGCGGGCAAAAGGTACATACTGGGATTTTTTATGTTTATGCCAGTTGCCCTTGATCATGTCTGATGTGCACCGTAATTTTAAATTTTCGCGCGGTTTCGGAAACCTGGACTGTATCAGTTTAGTTATACCTAGCATGCACGTAGCTATAGATAAAAAAATTGCTATATAAATATCGATGCTTGGAGGTTTAAAGCCAACTTTGGTTGTTTTTATAAAGTCAACACTTACTCAAATAAGCCACTTGACCAATACACACGGACTTAATTGCTAACACAGATATTTATCTCGTTTTTACAGGAAACAAGTGACTATCAGACAATATTGTAAATCGAATACATTTTCTTCCTTCTTAAACTGCACCTACATACGTGTCGCATTGTCAATAGTATACCTATGTATCGGAGATATTTTTTCTTTACAGTAATCTGAAGAAAATGTTGAGGCTTGTGTTTTACATAAGATTTTTAGGGTTCCGTAGCCGAATGGCAAAAAACGGAACCCTTATAGTTTCGATATGTCTGTCCGTCTGTCTGTCTGTCTGTCTGTCCGTCCGTCCGTATGTCACAGCCATTTTATTCCGAAACTATTAAGACTATACATGTGAAACTTAGTAGGTAGATGTATTCTGTAAACCGCTTTTCAATTTTAAGAAAAAATATTTAAAATAAAGAGGGGTTCCCATACATGGAACTAGAACTGAAACTTTTTTTATGAAATCAATGCGTGTGTGGTATCTATAGACAGGTATTTAAAAATGATATAAGGGTTTCTAAAACCACTTTTTCATAAAGTCAATCTTTTAAAAGATATAAGCTTCCATAGTGATAAAATGTGTGTCCCCCCCTCTAACTTCTATAATAATGGAGTGAAAAATCTAAAAGAAATATATGTCTATAGACCTTAATGTAAATTTTCAACTAAAATTGGTTTGAATGAAATCGGGTCAGCAGTTTTTGAGATACAGCATATTTTATAAAACCGCAAATATAATTTTGTAATTCATACAAACACTATGAACAACAAAGTTATTTAGCGTAGTTGTAAAAATGTAAATAAGCTACTTTTAAGAAAATTTTAAGGCTTTTTTTATTCGTCAAATAAATATACATATTATATTATATTATTATACTTACTACGGAACCCTTCATGGGCGAGTCTGACTCGCACTTGGCCAATTTTTATAATCTAATCTAGAAATTTAGTTATATATTTAAAAAAAAGGCGACCTGCTGGCTTACTTTCAAACAACCTACTTTATTTTAGTTTAAATTTCACACAATAGTGTTCAAATTGAGACTTTAAGCTCAAGTTCAAGTATTTATTTCAAATAGTTCTTACATAATTTTTCTATCTTTGACAAACACAGATAATTTCTTTCTTAACGTATAAATTAAGTACAAATAGAGTAAACGACGGTGTCTGAACTAGTATTAACTGTGTGACAGACACCGGCGCCTTCCTCCTACACAATATAAGAACAAGTACCTACAGAACAATGTTTCTTAGAGTTAATAAATTATGTGCTTGAGATCTGTCGAAGTATCAACTATGTAAGTATGTACACTTAAAATTGTAATAATATAAAAAGAAAACGTGTATAAAATTGTAATAATATATGTGTGTGAGTGTGGGTGGGTGTGGTAGTGTGTGCGTATTTGTAGTGGGAGAGTGGTGTGAGTGAGTGAATGTGTGTGTGTAATTGTAATTAAGATAACCTCCTGAACAAGCCTTCAGTCTCATCATAAGATAAATTCTGTAAAAAATTTGTTACTACACATATACATTTACGTTTGTTTAAATGGAACACATTACAGAGCCCATTAATTTTATTATAAAGAAAAGGGCCTAGCGTGAAGTATTGACGTCTTGCCAAAACTGATTTGCATTGGACGCTTGGGCATACAAAATCTTTCCGCCGTTTGTTCAGTAGCCGTTCCGGATCATAGTGCAGTGATGAGTGCGTACGTAAAATTATGTGGAGCACACTGAGCTGTCTCACTGTTAGAACGGGAATATCTTTGTATAACTGGCTAGTATGATAGCGATATGGTTTCTTAATCATTACTTTCAAGACAGCTCTTTGAGCTCTCTCTAACCGAAGCATGGAATTCTTAAAAGTGCCACCCCAAACCGCTATACAATAAGCTACAAGAGATTGGACAAGTGCAAGGTATATAGTTTTTAAAAGCGGTAGGTCTACCACCCTCCTCAATTTCTTCATCGGAAACATGAGCTTACGAACACGCGATACAGTTTTATCAATATGCTCGCGCCAGCTCAAGGTATTATCAATATAGATTCCCAAGTATCTGACGCAAGACGTTTTTTGTATATGAGGACAGTGGCAGGTATCGCGTGGAGCGAAGTTATAGCTGTAGCTATGTACCCTGATATTTGATAAGGATGGCTGTGTCGCATTGTTTGCTGAGAAGGGGATGTAGTGGGTTTTTGTTACATTTAGCGTAAGTAAACTAGAAGCCAACCAGTCCAAAACAATTGTGAGAGTCTTTTCAGCACGAAGGTGAGCTGAGTCCCACGTCTCACCGCCGCTGACAAGAAGTGCCGTGTCATCTGCGTAGACAAGAATTTTGCAGTTTGGTATTGACAGTTGGCAGAGCTGATTAATATATAATGTCAACTTCAAGGCATTTGTGGTGCGCATACCAACATGTTTCCTGCCTCAGGTGATGGAAGAAAGCTTTTGGCCGCAGGATGTGGTATTCCGCCGGTTTCGCGGACAAGTGCCACCAGAACGCACAAAGACCTAGTGCAATTTAGTGATACTAACATAGTATTAAGTTTTATTTACTAACACTATTGTTATTATATTATGTATACTTTAGGTTAAGGTATATATCTATGGGTCTTTGTAACCTGAAAATAAATAAATAATAATTATTATTAATATATATGAGGAAAAGCGTGGGACCCAGCACACTTCCCTGTGGCACCCCAAATGTGAGGCTCTCATCACAGCTAATGTAATTCCCTACTTTTAGACATTTGCTTCTATTCGTAAGGTAATCCTGAAATATTTTTAGTGCAACTCCTCTTATTCCAAGCTTCTCCATTCTCCGTAAAAGGATGGGAACAGATACCGTGTCGAAGGCTTTGGCTAGATCCAGGAAAATGCCAATAGTTTTTGTTTTATTATCAAGGTTCCTAACAACGTGGTTTGCTAATTCCAATACAGCATCTTCTGTTGATTTTCCAGACCTGAAACCGAACTGATTTTGGGATAGTAGTTTGTTTTTCTCTAGATAACTGAGCAGCCTTCTATTCATAACTTTTTCCAGTATTTTGGATAGAATAGTCAACGCAGATATAGGCCTATAGTCCTCGACACGAGCTCTGTCCCCAGCCTTGAAAATTGGAGTTACTAACGCTTTTTTGAAAGCTTCTGGGAATACTCCACTTGTTAAGCAGAGATTACATAGGTGTGTGACGGCGGGAACCAATATGTGTCGAGCTGATTTGACTACAGATACGGGAATTCCTTCGTACCCCAAGGCGCAGCTAGTTTTAAGATCCATAATTACAGAATTTATTTCGGTATGGTCAGTTTCTAACAGGACAAGCGAATTACCTTTCGGATTTGTAACATCGTCATTACAACAAATCCGCATACGACTAGCATGTTGGCAAGATTGTATTTTTACCGCCAAATTCATGCCAACATTTGCAAAATATTTATTGACGGCATCAACCGAGGCGTTGGGTTCATCGCGTAAGCTAAGAAGGGCAGTAGAATCGCTGTGTGATACACTGTTTCTATAACTGATTGATTTTATAATATCCCACGTAGCTTTTGGATTACCCCTGGCTCTCCGAAGTTCTTTTTTATCGTATTCAATTTTCATGTTCTTAAGGAGTTTATTGCAATAATTTCTGTACCTCGTATAAGTGACTTTTGCAATCATGTTATCAGGCTCATTTTTTATTTTAGGTGAAGATGGTCACGATTTCGAATACATCTTAGAAGGCCAGGAGTAATCCACGGTCTAATAATTTTCTTTCTGTATGTAATTTTCTTTATAGTAGAGTGTTTGTATACGACGCTTGACAACAAGGAGATAAGGAGATTTGCGCAACGGTTAGGATCCATGCATTCGAGAATAGGATAAAAATCGAATTGTTCTATGCAATTTACGACCGCTGGTAGGTTTATATGTCTGTACAGACTTTTCGTTTTTTCTACAGAGTTCACAGTAATATAGGGGCGTGATCAGTAAAATATGAATCAATTACAAGAGTTGTAGATTTTTTATTTGTTCTCAACAGTACATGATCAAGGCAACTGTCACCACGTGTGCGAAAGTTGTGGGCCGGAAGCAGACCGTGAAAAGCAGCGGCCAACAAGTAGTCATCTGAATGGGTGTCATTATTATTGGGGACAATATTGATGTTGATATCACCCACTATAGCCACCGAGTTATATGTTGCTAGTGATGGCAAAATATCATTTAAAGAGCTTATGAATCTATCAGTTCTTCTAAAAGAGGGAGAACGATAAATTGCCACGATTGCTGTATCTGAACCAAGCCTCAAAAGAAGGCAGTTGGCATCCTCAATCGAAGGCTCAGATATCGTGTAACTTAGTTCGGTTCGAATATAGATAATAACTCCATCGTTTTGATTTTCAAAGCCAGACTTTACAGAAGTGTATCCGGCCAGAACGGGAATATGCGACACTTTGCTTAGGCAACAGTCTGAAAGAATAATTACATCGCACCTAATGTACATTGAGCTTAAAAAAACTTTTTACCAAAAAATTAAACCGACTCCCAAAAAACACTGCAAAGTGAAAAATAACTTTAATTTCGGTAGTCGGTGTCTTTAGTTTTGTATTTTCGTTTTTGGCACCGACTTCCGAAATTAAAGTTATTTTTCACTTTGTAGTGTTTTTTGGGAGTCGGTTTAATTTTTTGGTAAAAAGTTTTTATTTCAGACTTTTTAGTTGGTCTATTTTTAATTTACCTAGTTACAAGAGCCTAAATGTCAAATACTTATAACCTTTTACAAAATATTGCTTTTCCCAACGCTGGGCCGTTAATTTTTGAGGAGTTCTCCTGGTACTTCACCATCAGCTCTACATCACCATATGCATTGTGACGAGCATAAAGTGCTTAACATCCATATTCAAGTAATCGAATCGCAATCCACTCAATACTTATTATTGAGTAGTTTCGGCGGCCATCTGTGGTCTTCATCATCAGTTCCACTTCCTCAAATGGTACTTTTTGAGAGCATCTGCACAAGTTACTATAAGAAATACCCAAAACGTCATAGGTGTGCCTATAATATTTGAAGAGTTCCCTCGATTTCTCCAGGATCCCATCATCAGATCCTGACGTTTATGAAAATGGGACCAATTTCGAAGTATACCCTTCCAATCAAAAAAAGAATTTTCCAAATCGGTTCAGCCGTCTTCGAGTAATCGATGATCATATATATAAAAAAAATATATATATACGCGTTGAATTGATAACCTCCTCTTTTTTTCGTCGGTTGAAAATACGGTTAAATGATCGAAATTACAGTTGATACGTCGTATATTCACCTGAAGAGAGAGAGAGAGACTTAAACCATGTCAATTGTATAATAATTAGCTTAAGATTGTTTGCCTCCGGTGTATAGTTATTAAATAGAATCATGTCACCCTCATCAGTTTAATGGTTAGATTCAAGACCCCTTTGCTATACCAGGGCTCCACTAAATGGCCACGTTGACCCACAGATTAGACGGTACATGAATATTAATAATTATTAATTTGACACTCATGCGGTTTCCTTGTTATGAGGTACTGTGGTTAGATTATGTAAGGAATATAAATTTTATGTGACAGTTAAACTGTTATTGTGGTCCTAATTATTAATTAGTGACTAATCGCTGGAACCACATTTTCTAAAGCATGTATTAAAAAAAAAATAGAATAATAAATATTTAGTATTAATCGGTCACACAGCTAGGCACTATGTTAAATTCGTTTCTTAATTTACTCGGGGTGAAAATGTCAAATGGCTCCTTCCACTCTGGATTGAGTGAAAAAAAAAAAAAAACTGACTAAAAATCCACGCTGTTCCAGTTGCCCTTACGTTCCCGAGCCATGGCATCTCGATGGAACATTCCCGCAACTCCAGCAAATTACAGTTATTTTGAAGCAGCGGCTAAGGTGTTATGATAGAGATGTCGCGGGTTAGTAGAACCTCAACCATTGCACTATTGCCGTGAACCCAATCCAGACATATGCATATTAATTTAGCATAGTTTTGCTAGTTATGTGAATTACACCCACATTGCTATTTCTTTAAAAAATCCTGAGCTGGATATGAAAGCTAGTTCAGTTCTGTCTTCTCCATCAGATTTCCGTCTATTGTCAGAACAAAGAAAAGCCCATAAATAGAATGCAAATAACATTTTCATCATGTCTATTTGTAAGGCTGAACTAACAGCTAAACGATCAACATAATACGATCATATAATTAGTCTCTACGGCTACGTGACTGCTCCGGACAATATCAATAGTTTGCTCTGATTCGTCATCTCGGAAAATTCGTGAGTGATTCTCTCGATTTTCTTACGTGGATAATCTCCGCTTACGGTCAAATGTTATTACATTTTGAAAGGCTTAGCTTTACGATATAATGAAGTTCCCTTTTATATTTTTTTCATTTCTAGTTTATTTCATGGGTTCTTAATGGTACTCTCTGATGTACCTTCATTTAGATTTTGTTCATATTAGTTTTGAGATCCAACAGTGTTTCTTATAAAAAAATACTTACGCACTTACCTTTTTCTCGTTTCAGCTATATAGCAGCAAAGAAGCAGGCCTTCTGGTGTCAAGACAAATAAAAAAACCGACCATTTTATGAAAAAATCTTTCTATCGATGACCTTGAAGTATCTTAAGTAGTTAGAGACATTCTTCACGTAAAATCACTATATAATGTAGCAGAACGAATTCACTTCCGATTTCAATTAATTTAGACAGAACTTACCTGGTATTTAGTTTCTACTTAACATACTTAATGGCAGTCGTTAGTGGCCCGTAGCCTGCCAGGTCAACTAAGGAATGCCGATACACCTGTAATTAATTAGCGGGGTCTTTATTTATAGCTGTCACACCGAGCTCTAATAGTGATGTTTTAAGTCCATCTGATTGGACAAAACATGTCCCTATCGAAGTTTTTGATATGTTCTGAATAGAAAATATTGAACCAAAGATAGTAAACAAGTGTAGTTTCCCTTCGGGTATTTTTTTTCCTATTTTAGAGGTCGTTGTGCAAAGGTTTTGTGGAGATGTGGTACTTAACTGGTGTATACATAACAATATGTACCTATGTGGCTTAAATGCTATGATTATCTGCGATATTTAATACACATTTTGAACACTTCATAAGGGTGTGTCTAAGGTTTGACAACTCCTTGGCAAGTTGGAGAGGACACCATAGGCAGTAGGAACTAGGTATGATAATTCAACTAGCAACCTAATTGCGTACTACAAAAATGAAAGAATTGGAATAAAAGACCGTATCTATATCGTGTTTATATTGTCTTGTCGACGAGATGAGTTTAAAATATATGAAGCAATGCAGGTCCTATGTAAAAGGAGCTGCATTTTTATTTAAGCTCCATGTTTGGTTGCCAGGGTCACAGCAAATTCAAATTTTGGTTCCCACGGTTCTTAAAATAAATATTGTATCGTAAACCACTACGGACTAATTAAATAATTTGAGCTTATGATAAATGATATAATAAAGTGGCTTATGGTCCCCAATTAGACTCATTAACGACGTACAATGGATGGTCGACGGAGCGGAACTGATCTCTCAGTCGAGTGTGAACTACCCTTGTACCAGCGTCGATACTAAGCTACGTCAGGTTGATTGTTACTCCATTGTTTGCATTTCGAAAATCAAACTTATATTATCATTAGAACTCAAAACGGGATATTTACTATGTGTATCTTTTGTTTTGAGTTTCCGATATTTCGGCACTATTGGCACGAACGAGAAAGAAGGTAGACCGATTCGTCTGGTCATAAACGTCCACCCGTAATGACTTCAGTTCATCCATGATCATGGCGCTTGTAATAGTGCCGAAATATCGGAAACTCGAAACAAAAGATACACATGGTAAATGTCAGTGACCATGTTAGCTTAAAAACTCTAACTTATATTGTAAACGAATGTAGGTATTGGGATTTCGTATTCGCGTGAAATCAAGCTGATTAGGTCACACCGGTCTTAACACTACGATCAGCATTTAGTGAATAATACATTTGGGTAGATTAAGTCACTAAGTACACAAATAAATGGCGTGGGTTTGTTTTGTAACGTTTCATTTTACTTTCACTAAACCAAGCAATTATATTATCAAATTCTTCGTTATATTTTTAATGAGGTTTTATTATAAAAAATGGGATACGTGTTTTTTGTTTCCGACAAATCGAGAATAAACAAGAAAGAAGGAGAAAGTGCTTGAGCGTCACTTATTAGTACCTAAAATATGGTACATATAATACCCCACACCCACATATTACGTGGACGTGACTTAATTTAACTTAATCTATTGTCAACGTGACAAGAGAAAAATAGTTCCCAATATTTTTTCTAGCAATCTAAATAGGTTTTTTATTCACCCGGGACAATCTTCATGGTTAAGCAACGTTAGCCAAGGTTACTCTGTGGGTGGGTAACGATCTTATCATGTCAAGAGTACACCAGGCCGTGAAAACACGAGCTGTTGGTCCCTTTTTTCATCTAATGACTTCTTCCGCTCTGGGTGGAACGGAAGGGAGTGTCAGACTTCTACTGACTAAAAACCTACCCTGTTCCTTAAACTGCCCTTACGTTCCGGGGCCGCGGTATCTTGTTAGAACATTTCCGCAACCCCGGCAGGTAGTGGCCCTGTCAGGCTCTTCAATACTGCTGACTGCTCTTAGAGGCAAGCTGTATGTATTTTAGCTACTGGATCGTGGAAGTCTGATAAACTGTGTCTCTATGTAAAACACTGGTACTTACGTAGCTGCAAAGTGTTAGACTAGAAGCTAGCAAATATGGGGAAAGGCTAGAAAATGATGATGGTCTAAATATATTTTTATAAGGCATCCCTATTTTGGGGTTGGTCTCGAAAATATAACGACTCGCAAATAAAGCAAAGAATTACATGTAGAGAATATAGTACTTAGAGACAACATTCCCATCGCAGATTTTACTCCCGTAGGTATAGAGAATACTGTTAAGAGATTACGTGTAGAGGTTGGGTATAAATCCGTTTGCAAAGCGTGGAAATCATAACAATGCTCTCTTGAGGCTGCACATTGAAACAGACTACGAGAGTAAGGGTCAATGCACACTCGTCGGCGGAGTGCAAAAACTGATATTATGAGAGCATTCAATTGTACCACAATTAGAATACTGTATACTCCAAACTTTCCTAGAGAATTTTTCATACTTTGCAAAATATTCGGAATTCTATAGAACCTACAAAATGTGCCCGAGGCTTATTTCAATATTCGTAAAGAGGTTGCGGTAATTGGGCTCCTTTCTAATCGGCCGCTTATTGTAGTCGCCTATCTCTAGCACAAATACACCCACTTACCTTTAAACATTATAAGTAGGTGCCTATCTGATAAAATAAAGGAATAGGAAGATTCATCCCGAATATATCTTGCCTCTAATAAGATATGAGCTGGGACCGCAGTAAAATAAAATCGTTTTAAGATATAGTCAAGAATATATTATTATATTCAGATTTATAATTCTACGAGAGAGCTATGAGGATACCCATTAACGTAATTGTGTACATACTTTGTAACATACGTACTTATTTACATGTCGATCCCCTCAACCAAGAACTCGGTAATGTGCTATTATGGGCTTTATGCTGTTATGTCAAATTTGGCATCTATAGCATCATATACACCTTAGCAGTTCTTTTTAGATTTTTCCCAATGATATTTTACGTATGTAAACTTAAAATTCTATAATTAAGTTTTTTTTTTCTTAAATAACTAGGTTTGGAATAAAAGGAATTTCACATCAATGACACAGTGAACATTTCGCAAAAAAATTGCTTCCATTTAATACAACAATGACTTCAATAATCCCACTAGTTAAAACATATTTGATAAAATCATTAAATCTTTACTCCTGTAAAATTTTGATTTGCGGCGCTGCGTCGCATGTATATGTTACGTATGTACTTACCATAGACACCATGGTATAGATCATGACTTACATATTTATACAACCCTGTGGTACCTATTTTAATTTGGACGTGTTGACTCGTTTGTAATTAAAATATTTAACTTGTGATGTCATGCATTTTGAAATAAAACAAACAGTTTGTCGTGAAAACCAAAACATTAAGCTCCCGTTTGTGTTAACGGTGAGCAGTCTATTATTCAATGGTTGTGAGTAACATTTTATATGGTTCATTTTAAATGGTTAGGTAATTTTGAGTTTTGGTAACAATTGAATGAATTGTTTGCTCCTAAAATCTAACGTGAGGAAGAAAAGTAAATTACTGTGAAGTCTCAAGTTTAAGTACCTGTATATTTAATTGTCCTTATATCAAATTTTATATGACTGTTAAAATTCTAGTTCAAAATCGAGATCAAAATTAATCGTGACGTTCGGGCGATTCGATTTATATTTTGCTTTGGTAGACTGTCTTCATGTAAATTTTTGTTGTTCAGACTAGTTTGAATGATTATTAAAATGCGTGTCACATGTATAAGGTTTTCTCCCTTTAGTAACACGGAACTACTACTACTTGCTTCAAAAATCTTACTTAGTATATGACGATAAAATATTACCACTTCTATTTTAGTTAGAACTGCTTAGTAGGCGAGCTCTTCCAAACTGTCTACGAGGTGTAGAAGCGTCTATATGGATTGAAAGTTTTCCAACTTAAGAACATATTCGCACCGGGGTGACTATAACTTGGAAATTTTCAACAACTTTCTTAGACATTGTGTAAGCCTTCAGAAAATCTACACTAAGAACGTTAGTTTTTCTTCTAATCGAACATAAAGGGAAGTCATGGTTTGTTCTAAACCCTTTCCTTAAGTGAGACAGCAAACATGCGAAGGAAAAGTTTTGTAATACGTCCTTTTTACAAAAGAACACATTATTAATATTTTTGAAAATCATATGTAAGTAAAGACATGGACCATTTTTAACACATTCCTAAGAATTCCAGACTTTTTAATAATATTGGAAACGGGGAGTTTGCACGCACATACGCGCTTAATGCAGGTTCACCGACGATATAGAAATCTATGCAATCAATTATTACAAAAGGTAAAATTTGTGTGTATTGTGTACACAACTACGAGTAATTTAATAACCCATAGGCTAATTGCACGTCAAATAAATTCCAGCACACCTTAATAGCGAGGAATCATTAGCTTGAAAGCATTGTACGCCCACATTACTTTAATAGAAAAAGTTTACAGTTACAGCCGACGTGTAGGTAATTTTCTTTCTCAAAATGTAAATACAGAGGAACATACGAAACTGTAGGCAGTAAAATAGTTCTAAAAACAATGAGCTGTAACTGACATCCATTTCACGTTTAATCCACTTTGGGCTTTATGAAATTTTAGTTTTGACACTGTCAGACTTTGTTTAACATGTGTTTCTCACTATAGTAGTAACCACAAAATCATAAGAGTTCAAATTAGTACATGAATTTAACCGCTCAAATCACGGAATGTTAATTCGTGAAATGTAAGCTTTAAACGGATTAGGTTAAATTTCTGACGCGCTAGATTTTTTCTGCATTTTCTCTTCTATTTTTGGATAAAATTTAGCACATAATTATAAATAGTAAATACGTCGTAACATTTCATCAAATGTAATAACTATCCAGCCAGTTAGAACATTTGTAAGTATAATTGGAACTGGAATTAAAATTTTAAGCATAGTAATGGTAAATTTTTAATATTAACCTGTGTGACGTTGATGTTTTAAAATACGTAAACTCAAAATATTTTATTTCACATATACGCGTAGCATACATAATATATACTTACACTTATAAAACTTCAGAAGCTAGTGCACATATATTATTAACACAAAAAAAATCAGCCCTTAAACATTGTGCTTAAAAAGAATTTTCCCTTTATTTTAATAATAATAATATTTTAATAATTATTGGGGTTTGCAACCAGAATAATATAGGTACTGCACTGCTGTTTTTTTCCTCACTTGTCACAAGTAATAATTCAAGGTCAAATGCCCCGTGTTTAGTACCAAACGTTTCCGAACGCACCCTTTTGACATAAAGAAATTTGATCTTGACATTACTCTGACTTGACAGATAGACTTTGCTTGGAAAAAATGCCGGTCGTCGGGACCTTCTTGTAATTGTAATTGTAATTAAGATATCTTGTGAAATCGCCTGTTGAAACCGATAATTGGGTCGCGAATTATCTATTGGTTGAAGTGTAATCCCCATTTGAGTGAAAACCCCGGGATATTTTTGGAACATATCGCCTTATTGCGTCACCTCGTGGCACGCGCTTGGTGGAAACGAGTTGGGTGTGATGCTGAGTTGGAACCGCGCCATCTGGAGACTGGCGCCTTGTGAACGTCCACACACTTGACTTACATCACACTTTTCAATTACTCATCTCATATTATATACCTACCACACGGACGCGATCAAAAGGATCCTTGCTTGGCGTCCCCAGCACAGAAGGTTAGTGGTAATAATGTATTAGCAAAAGCCTCAGAGGCTATAGGTTTTCGTAGGCCGAGGAGCCTGTAGATTATTGTGTAACCTTGTTTATTGAAAAAAACGGTAGGGCTCCACGAACCGTGGACAAGTTCAGACCGTCCGGTTATCGTTGGCTGGCCTATTGCAGTCTTGAACAAATTGGTAGCAGGCGTGGCTCTTATAAGATCCACTGATTCATTCTGGTATAGGCGTGGCTCTTATAATGTAAGATCCACTGGTTTAATTGGAAGTTTTGAAAGTAACTTTGGTTTGATTACTTAACACAACTTATAACTTAATAAGTTTTGAATATATTACCATGTCATCCGGGCTATCTAATTGAAGTTGAATCAATTGAAGTTGTATTTGTAATTTGTACTGTAGCCCCTTTTATTGCATTGACAGGTAAGATTTATTTGTGAAATTGGGAATTATTAGGTATAATTTGGTACATAGTTTGGTATTGTTGCAATTAGTAATTGAATGTCACTGATCTGAATTTAAAAGGTTATCTAAATAATAATTACACATTTGTTAATATAACAAGACTTGAATGGTGTGGATTGACTTATTGCTTGTAGTATTTATTGGATTGTGCGTTGGTGATTGTCCGCTCAATATTGTACTTCAATTGTTGTATTTATTTGGTGTGATCCTGCACAATATATACATTGAATTGTTATTTATTTTATAACTAGCCATCTGTACCAAGCTAGATTCATACTTGAAATAAGTACAGGGTCGGATTTGGACTTGAAATAATTGAATTTGAATTTTTATTTTGTTGAGATTATTTGGTCGGCTAACAAGTCATTGCTGTTTGTTTAATATTTGATTGTTGGTTGTTGATTGGTGTTTTGTAATTAATATTTGATTGTTGCAATGGCCTCATTAAGGGCAGTCAGGGAGGCTGCTGCCGGATTGACCTCACAGTTGAGATGGTTCACATCGGCAGCTGCAACGGTTGAGCGTGTGGAATTGGAAGAGCTCACCCTTGCTCGGTATGGGCAAGTGATTGAGAGGATCAAGTCAGCTGATGCTGCGCTCACGCGCTTCAACGAGTACATCATGGACGTGGATTTGGGGGTGATGGATCAGACAGCCCGCGATAAGATTTTGGGTGACTATGACCAGATTGTCCACCTGGGGGATGTCATATGTCTACGAGCGTGGGAAATGTTGAAGAGTCGGGTGCCTGATGCGGCCAAGCCGCAGACCCCCGTTGTTGCAGGCCCTGGACTATTGAGTAGGCTGCCCACCCTGGAGCTGCCACATTTTGACGGTCGCTTGGACCACTGGCTGGGCTTCCTAAATCTCTTTGAGAGTCTTGTCGATGCACGCTCGGACCTCGGACCTGCCCAGAAGCTGGCCTATTTATTGTCTGTCCTGGAGGGCGAAGCCAGAGCCTTGGTGCAGCACTTGCCGGTGACGGATTCCTCCTATCCGACCGCTCTGGAGCTTCTCTCCCGACGGTATCAGAACAAGCGCTGCCTGGCTGATGTGCACATCGACCAGATTTTGGGACTACCGGCCATTGCCAGCACGTCGACGTTGCGCACTGACTTGCTGAACCCGTTGGTCTCAGTGACCAACGCTTTGAGACGCCTGGAGTTACCGGTAGAACATTGGTCCTACTTGTTGGTGCACATAGTGCTGCAGTTGCTCCCCGCGGAGTTGAGGTCACGTTTTGAGCAGAAGTATGGTGGGGATAGTGTCACCCATCTTCCCCCCTTTGACGACCTCCTCAAATTTTTGGAAGACGAGTGTCGGTTTTCGGATAACACTCGTGGCGCCACGGGGTCACCCCCACTACCTTCTCACCCTAGAGACCAGGGACGGACTAGGGCTCGGGGGCCTGTTGATGTTCGCCCCACCCCCCGTTTTGCTGGCGCCCGGAGTCCTCAGGCTAGGGGGCCTGTTGATGATCGCCCCGCCCCCCGTTTGGCTGCCGCCCGGAGTCCTCGGGCTAGGGGGCCTGTTGATGTTCCCCCCGCCCCCCGTTTTGCTGGCGCCCGGAGTCCTCGGGCTAGGGGGCCTGTTGATGATCCCCCCCGCCCCCCGTTTTGCTGGCACCCGGAGTCCTCGGGCTAGGGGGCCTGTTGATGATCGCCCCGCCCCCCGTTTTGCTGGCCCCCGGAGTCCTCGGGCTAGGGGGCCTGTTGATGTTCGCCCCGCCCCCCGTTTTGCTGGTGCCCAGAGTCCTTATCATTGTGACTTTTGTAAGGCAACGGGGCATGTCATGGCGCGTTGCCGGGACTTTTTGAATTTACACGTAAGTTCCCGCCGCCGCATTGTCAACGCACGCCGTTTGTGCTTCTCGTGCTTGGGGGCCCACTTTCATCGGGACTGCCCCAACCCCCGCCCGTGTAGAATTTGTGAAGGGTCCCACCTTGAGATTTTGTGCGCCAACGCGAACCGCTCCAGCAGACCAGCTTCTGAGGGGGGTTCGCGCAGGGGGGGGTACCCCGGAGACGAGCACCGGGCTGAGACCCGCAATTCTGTACGCCGCTCTCCACCCCCCGCGCAAGTTGAACGGGAGCCCCACGAGCGCCATTTGGTCTTCCCTCGTCAGGGAGAACGCGCATTGGCTGCTAGGCAGCAGTGGCCGGGTCGGCACCGCTGCCTTTCCCCTCCGTTGGCGGAACGTCCCCGGCTGGAGTCGCGCCCTCCGCCATTCGGGCATCCGGTGGGATATGCCCCTCCAGTGATGGCGAGCGGCTCGGGACACCGCGCAGACGAATATTTTGATTGTTGGCCTCGTCGTGAACGAAGGCAGCCTGGAAGCGGCGATCGGTCGCCGCCCAGGCATCACTAAGAGATTGACGCCTGCCCGCTAAAGGACCCCCGATCAAGACGGTTTTGTTGCCAACGGCCTCGGTCAAGGTCTGGGGACCCTTGGGTGACTCGATTGTGGTCTGTGTCATTTTGGACACGGGAGTCCAGGGTTGCCTTTTGTCGTCTTGGTTAGCGGGACAGGTTGGCCTGAAGGTGAATGACCTTTCAGGCAAGATTTGGGGAATTGGCGAACCGGCTGACACCACTGTTGAGGGAAGGACCTGGTTTGAAATCACCCTTGTGAGTTGTCCGTACCCTAAAAATTGGTGCTCCTGCCCTTGTTATAACTGAACTTGGTTGGGACGAGCCACTTCGGGAAACCCTGTTGGAGGACGGTTGAGGCACTCAAGCCTTCCTTATGGGGCTCGTCACCCCCTTTTGTTGCCCAAGAAAGGCCACTTGGTTCAATTGTTGGTGACTGATCGTCACACTAAGAACTCGCATGCCGGTTGCAATGCGCTGTTGGCCATTCTGCAGCGAGAAATTTTTTGTCGGCTGATCGCGTCAATGAGGCGAGGCCCTTTACTGGCGTCGTAACGGACTTGTTGGTCCCCTTTTGTTGAAGACGTCCACCCTTCGTAATAGTAAGGCTTATTTGTGTGTTTGTCTGCCTGTCAACCAAGGCAGTGCATTTGGAGCTGGTAACCTCCCTCTCGACAGAGGCCTTTGAGGCGACTTTGGAAAGATTTGTGTCTCGCCGTGGGTTACCTTTGATTAGTTCTGATTGCGGTACGAATTACAAGGGTACAAGTAACTATTTGAAGGAGGTACACGCCTTCCTAATGAGAGCCAGGTCGATATTGGTAATAGTTTGTCCCGCCGAGGGGTCACTTGGTTGTTTGACCCGCCAGCCTGCCCCCATTGGGGGGGTATTTTTGGGGCCGCGGTGAAAGCGGCAATGGGACGCTGGCGGAGATTGTTGGGAGACACCGTTCTCACATTTAAGGAACTAGCTACGGTATTTGGCCGCATTGAAGCTGTGTTAAATTTGCAACCTTGTCAAGACTTCCAATTGATTAGCGGACGGGTAGGCCCGTCCGGGGGGGGGGGGTAGATGTTTAGTACCAAACGTTTCCGAACGCACCCTTTTGACATAAAGAAATTTGATCTTGACATTACTCTGACTTGACAGATAGACTTTGCTTGGAAAAAATGCCGGTCGTCGGGACCTTCTTGTAATTGTAATTAAGATATCTTGTGAAATCGCCTGTTGAAACCGATAATTGGGTCGCGAATTATCTATTGGTTGAAGTGTAATCCCCATTTGAGTGAAAACCCCGGGATATTTTTGGAACATATCGCCTTATTGCGTCACCTCGTGGCACGCGCTTGGTGGAAACGAGTTGGGTGTGATGCTGAGTTGGAACCGCGCCATCTGGAGACTGGCGTCTTGTGAACGTCCACACACTTGACTTACATCACACTTTTCAATTACTCATCTCATATTACATACCTACCACACGGACGCGATCAAAAGGATTCTTGCTTGGCGTCCCCAGCACAGAAGGTTAGTGGTAATAATGTATTAGCAAAAGCCTCAGAGGCTATAGGTTTTCGTAGGCCGAGGAGCCTGTAGATTATTGTGTAACCTTGTTTATTGAAAGCAACGGTAGGGCTCCACGAACCGTGGACAAGTTCAGACCGTCCAGTTATCGTTGGCTGGCCTATTGCAGTCTTGAACACCCCGTATTATTTAGTCCTTGATTTCTGATGAACACTTCTAAAAGGTTTTGTGAAGACACGGTAGTCTTCATCTTATATATCTTAACTGAATTCCCATATATTTCTTCCCTTTCCGCTTTAAGTCGGTCGCTGCGTTGCAATGACTTCTCCATGTACTACGGTTTTCAGGTTGATGAAGAGCCGGGGATACTATATTCCATATAACCACATTTGTGTTTATGTAATATGTGGGAACCATCCTCATCGGCTTGATCTTTTTTGAACTATGTTGGGATCGATTTCCAATTTAACCGGGTGCAGTTGAGTACATTTTACATGGAGATACTACGTACCTGACCTCATTTAGCCAGTTGCTGGGTAACACGATATTCCTTGGCAAGACTGGTGTTACATTTTCTGGCTTCTAACTACCCATAACGACTGTCAGAGATGTACAGATGACAGCCGGGGCCAACGACTTCACGTACTTTCCAAGGCATGGAACATATGAGATTTATTCCCAGGATCATTGTTAGATAATTTAACTTGTTATCTAACAATGATTCTAAGGAAGAGCAGAACTGCCCAATACAAGCATTACTACTTGCTTCCTGGGTAGCTCTGTCAACTAATTAATATTGTAAAAACATGTTAAAGGTTTAAACTATTTGATTTGATATTTGATTTGATTCCTATATCCCAATCTAATTAATCACATCCTAAATCATTCTACCAAACACAACTTAATTTAAAAAAATACTCTCGAATTGTTTCATTTCTAAACATAGCGATAAATTATGTGATTTTGAGTATTTCTAAATTACCCGAGAAGTTATGAACCGACTCACAACCGTCATAAATACATACGTACATATGTAAATGTATGTTGGTTTACTCCCGGTGTAATCATAACTACACCGAGCTACATGAATTATTTCGTGAAGAATGCCTGTACTTTATAACGTGAAATAAATGTTCCTGTTACTTACCTACTCGTCGTAAAGTTGTAGTCGTAATCCTTTCAACGTTGAGTTGAGATTTTGAAGCAGTGACCTTTAAATATTTAAATAATGAATGTATTATCATTTATATTACATTTATTCTTAACTATTTTCAGTCAGTACCAGAATCTTTAGACTAGTGATACGTATTCAGTCTCAACTCTGTCACATTGTCACGTGATAATCCCATATGTTTTAGTATTTTGACAATCGTATTTGCTGATAGAATGGTACTTTGTCTATGGTCATTAGAAAGCCGAACAAATATTTTAAAAAGTTCTCGTGAAATGCATTTCTCTTCACCATTTTAACTACGAACTAATCTTATAAATTCAATAAGCTTTGTGCCGACAAATATAAACTGGTTAACTTCATTTACTCACCAACTACCTAAAATTTTATTTCAGCGTCAGTTGCGAGCGCTGTTCAAAGTTTTCTTTCATTAAACGACATGCCGACGGGAACTGTCAGAGGATTATTAAAATATCATTTAAATGTGAGGTGTGAAGGTATTAACTAATGTTTTGTGCTGTCAAACTTGCATGCGAACAGTTTAATTTTGAGCCGAGTGTAGCAAGTTTGGAGTACAAATTGTTTGGGAGGCTGCATGGTGGCAACAGAGCGGCCGCATAGTTCGGAGGGCGGCCCGGGAGGAATGCCACTCTCTCTCTCTGCCCCACCTCACCAAACCCTACCTTTACACAACTTGTAGGTATACATTGCACGCTTTTGTGCACACACCAACTTAACATATTAACCCTTCGACGCTTCGCACAAGACCCCGACGCTATATAAATAACGCACCCGCCGAGCAAATAATACAACCGCTTATTTTATAAAGATATTTTATTAAACATTTTGTTCTGTAAAATAGATTAATTAAAACTGACATTTACAACAAACAACTATAAAATTCTTTGTATCTCCCTCTAAAACTAATTACGTTAATAGGTCCAGTTTAATATTTGGAATTGATCTCTAGTATAGCCGAATGAATGCATTGACAGTTCTCGCTCAGTGGCGACCTCTTACAGATAATCAAACGATAACATCTGAACACGTAGCATATCGTATCACACGAGGATGGGAGGGGATGCGGATCGCAATTAAACTAGTACATATATTTAATTGTCGATACACATATTCGTAACTAGTAGTTGCACAGCGTTAGCCTTACACCACACAGGGCGGAATTGCAGCCTGTCGTAAGCTTAGGATCCTTTGTTGAAGCACCGGCGGTATGCCAGACTACCTCGGCTGTAGCTGGCTGTCTAAATATATGTTCCAGATGCAACCTGGACGATCGCTGACAGGCTAGCAATGAGTCCTGTGCGGGGTACACACACACGCTTAGCTCACATTAAACATTATATTCGTAACATGGAACAGCAATGTTCACTCAGTGTTTTCTTGCTACCAGCATTATGGTTAGTTCTAACGTCCACAACGGTATCTAACGTCCACATTTTAATCAAGAAGACTCATATTTCCCAAAATAAATTGTTATGTAAAATTCGTACTATATAGATATACGGAATGAAGTTTAATTATTACTGGATAGTAAATAACATTCGACCCGAGTCGAATAGTTTAAGATTAAAATCATGTTCAATATCGCAGATAGTTGTTGTATAAATCCGGATTATGTTCGCTAGCGACCAGTCCCGGCTTCGCATGGAGGTTGGTAATAAAATAACGGTAATCCCTATCCCGACCTACTAACTTTATTCATTTTATTATTCACACTTGAAAGATGTTGCAGCAGCAATGTGAAATAGAAGTTGTCAACATTCAAAGTTTAGTCTTATTTAGTTCAGGTTCAATGACAGGAGGTTATAGACGTGGTGCCGACAGCTGGATAATTTGTTATACTGGTAAGTAGAGATTGATGCAGAAAAACTACTGGACGGATCTCAGTGGGACTTTTACATTGATCCATAGGGCTTTGTAATCAATATAAATGTGGGAACAAATAAAATATAGGCAGAGACAATCCAGAATTGTGTAAGTAAAGGTAGTAGAAGAGTAGTCCTCCCAATATTAATAAAAATGTTTGAAGTTTTATTGAAATAGACTGTAGTTTTGCGGACAGCAAATATTTGATTTACTGATCGAATAGCTTGTAGATCCACTTCTCAACATTTTCTAAATATTCTCCAAAAACACATTGAAATTTATAGTTTACCCAAAATATAAATAAAAAAACATATGTCGCGAGGAAATACTGTAAGCTGGCAGCATTTGTGCATGTTTTATTTGAAAATCTATTCGTTAGATACAAAAAGAAAATATAACACCGTTACCCTAACAAGACCGGCTTAATAAATATTAGCGAAGCTGGGAACAGGAGCCGTGAATGAGATACCTATATTTATTGTAAATTTACATCACGCGAACAGTAAACTGTTCCAAACTAGTTAGTATTTACAAAATCCATCATGGATCTTAATATTACATAGAAATATATAAGTATATAAGGGCTTTTAAGCCTAGTAGATTATTTTATGCCAAGATACTTTTAGTTGGATAGTTAATTAGTCTAATTTTATATTTTATGTTGGTAGAAAGAAAACACTAAGTTTGCGGCAACGGCCCGGTTTGCTACCTTAACTTGTAAGATAGAGATTGGAAAATGCAGCTCCAAAGACTCTTCAACTAGTAGAGAATCCATTGATGCTAATTAATATTTTCAAGTCATTTAAAGATAAACATATAACATAAATAACATAAAATTTAATTGAATTGCTTGTAGATTAATTAGATTACATTTATACCGTACTTCATTACTTGGAGAGACAGCCATCCATGATTTAATAAAGGCAAATGGTTTGACATAACATGCTGTATGCTTGACACGTATAAAGTTAGACAGGCTGTCTTGAGTCTTCGATCGCTGATATATGTATACAGTCTGAAGCGTGAGGTAGCACACGTCATTTTCAGAGCAAACAGGGCCGCACCGAAGAACACTAACATATTTTATATAATTTTATTATATTCTACCTAACTGCTCTCGACACTGCATCGATGTTATTACTTACAAACGACAGAACCTTAAGAGCGAACGACACAGATTTTCGCAGCTCTATTTCACATACAAGAATGTTCTTGTCGTAAGAATAATTCTACAACAACTACTATACAAAAAGCTCTTAATTTATAACAGATTTTTTTATTATTTTAAGCGCAGTTTCGAAAGCTCTTGATTAGAATATTGAACGAGAAGTTCAATATTAACAGTAGTAACTCAAAATTATTGTGCTCAAGCTCAGTTAAGTCTCACTTAGTGATATAATAGAGATACTAGATTGGTAAACAGTAAGAATATAAGTTACATTAGTGTGTTGTTCTGTGATTAATAAAATAATACTATATTGTGCTCATCGATTAAAATTATAGGCTTTTTAGTTATACATACATACGAGTACATACGTCAATAAAGGTGTCGATTGAATTCATCGTCAGGTTAGATAGCTAGAGGAGTTACCTAAAAATGCGGGCTTTAAATTACTCCTTTGTGCATATAATGGCACTATTTCCACACCACCAAATATTAACATTAATTTATAATTTTATTCAAATAAAGAAAGAAATCTAACTTGTCCTTATTGTATTGATGATTGTTCCCGTTTGAAGTTGGTACTTTTATCATTATGTTATGTGTCGCAATACACAGTTATAGTATCAAATCTACAAACATCCGACATCGTAACCGCAGCCTCTTTCACAGCTCAGTAACACATTGATTAATGGCTTTCTTATATGTTAATGTATTCATTCATATAATGTAATTTAGTGTGCCAAATGCAGTGGTGTTTAGTGTGCAAGTTGAATTAGCAAATTATATTTCTTCCTTTAGTTCCGCATAATGTAGTCTTAACATAGACAATTGCATATTTAATAACTATCGTGGATTATTGACTTCCTGTCTTTTACATCCTATCCGATGCGTTTTAACAATAACATTTTCATTCTTTACTATTTGTTCACAATTTCACATTGGCTACCTACACGTCCATTTCGTCACTCTCAAATTCTCAATTCACGAACGAGTAACTTATCTATGTCTATATTCTCTCAGTTCACATACCGGTGCGTCACAGCCGTGATGCGTCTAGCGCAGTTAGTGTGGGGCACGGGGCTCACGTGGGGCCCGCGGGCGCGGTGCTGCTCGGCTGGCGGCGCGCGGCCGGCTCCGGCTCCGGCTCCGGCGAGCTCGACGGCTCGGGGTCCGGCTCGGCGGGCTCCTCCGGCGGCGCGGCGGCCGGACGCACGTTGTCGAGGCGCGGCCGCGGCGAATAGCGCGGCGTCAGCGCAACGCCGACGACTGGGTGCGATTTAAGACTCCCGCCTGGAGGGCGTCGTGCATCATGCGCTCGTTCTCCTGGCGAACTGTGAACAAACACGAGCACGGCTTAATCATGGTCACGATGCAAGCGAGTCGGGGATGGAATTTGCAAGGGACACATCCCTACATAGTCGGGACCATCCGCTAAGAGCTACGGTGGAAGGTACATATATCGATACTCGGGTTGGGATCACCGAAAGTCAGTGCGGTGGCTGACCTACCAATCAGGTCACATGGGAATCACTCGATCTAATAAGGAAAGTACACATACCGTGGAATTGTGATTTTAATTTACTATTTGTTTGAGGTCTATTTAATTTACTATTTGTTTGAGCTCTAGGGGTGATATATGTTTACAACAATGACGTCTCATATTTCTGATTAGAACGCAATATTAGACTAATTTGTGAGTAACACAGGCTGGCGTAGAAAATTAGTAACGGTTGTGATAGTTTAGTCAAATACATACATAATGGTTTAGTTAGACACATAATTTAAAAGTTGTTAAGTAGTTTCATTCAGTTCTGTTTCGGTCATTCGCTCCTTGTCAGTATTGATATTAAATACACAAGCTAATACATTACCTTAATGTAATACTTGGTTGCTTTACATAATGCTTGTATTATTATTATTGTATTATTACAAAGTAATGTCATAATAATGACATTACTTTGTGCAAGCTGCCTATGGGCACCATATTGGCACAATACTGTTCTTTAGTATGATGTATGTAACTGCATATTGTATTAAAGTCGTTAATAATGTCAGATTCATAGGTTACAAACTCTAATAGATACCTACGAGTATCATTTCATATTTTACAGCAAGTTTCTCTAATAGCTTGGGGTTTTTACCCATTAGCACAGTCATCAATTTTGTCATAATTGTGAACTCTGTTGCAAAATAGTTGAAAATCAATTCTGTTAAATTCCCCTGAAATAATGTAATAGGCAAAGAGTATCACGTTGAATTAACACACATTAGTAGTGTATCATTCAATGACTCAATTCCAGCGTCCTCAAAATTGGGAACTAGTAGTATGATCGTCCTAAACAAATAAAGAACGAGTGTCTTCCCAACACGGACGGTGGCACCTAATTCTGATGAAGGATAACAGCGTTAAAACTCCCGCTTTGAGAACGCTTAAATTATTAGACATACATATTTAATAAACTACTTAACGTTTTTATTTTCACTCAAAGGAATATTCTACTTAATATTAATAAAGGATTCGGAGAAATTTCGGGATTCATGATAACGATATTGTTAAAAAAAGTTTAACGTACAAAATCTTTCAATTAGCTGAAATTTTGTTACTGTATTGTTTTGTATAGGCTCGTAGTTGTGAATATGTAGGCTGCCGTTCGTCTTGTTATGAAATACAAAAGTTTTTTCTCATGCAAATGACAAATCTTACATTTGAGAAAGTTTACCCAGTTTGCGTAATACTTCTTCGAGGCGTACGCTTTTTCTGTTTAGATTGTTTTTCTTGGATTCAATTCCTATTTGTTCATTTATTTACCTTTTTTCTTAATCCATTTTTACATTATGTGCGATCCGATGACCGTAAAAATTCTGGATAAAAGGCAAGGAAAAACAAACTGTACTTGTGTTCACTGCAAGCTGAAAAATATACAAACCAAAATAGTTTTGAAGCGGAACTATTTTTTTTAAGAAACTAATCCGCACGAAAATTGCTCCTCACTGCAAATCGTCAGAATAAGTAAAATACATTCTCAATTATTTAATTCGTATATCTTTCGATATTCTCCTTTCTGTGAGAGAAATTAGGCCTTAATCCACCAAACGTGTGCAGTGCCGGTTAGTGGAGGAGGGCACATTTTTTACATTTTTGGTACCTACTAGCCGTTTGCTCATGATATTTTGCCTCACAAGTCACAGAGCAGTGGTGATGGTGTAGATTTCGCAAACTAATGTGCGCAACACGTCGGGACTGTAACCATTTAGATCAAGTTCTTATTTTTGTGTAAAACAGAAGTTTGTTTTTGTTAGAGCATGGTACGAAACTCTTGGTTGGTAAATCGACTCGCACTTGGCGTTGTAGTAAACTACGTAAACCTACATTGTTCGTGGCTAGACACGCGCTTGGTCGGGCTCCTTTTTTAACGTTTCACGTCTTATGAAGAGAGCAAATCATAATATACTTTTCAATACACTTCCTCGAAAACTGGCTCTTATTGCTCTTACGATTAGGTTCAACATCAGATGTATTTCACACTAGTGGAATTTTTTAATTTTTCACACACGAGGGTTTACCATTCCAGATTTTGCCAGAGATAACATTAAGCAACTATTCAATTTTCCCTATATTTGGCGGTGATTGCTTTTTTTTTTTCACAGCAAAGAGGCGCATGTTTTGAAGGCCTTATATTTAATGAAAATTAAAATTGTGTTTATGGACAGAATATCAGAAATAAACATTATTATTTATAAAATAATTTTGCTTTTATCAACAAATTAGCATTTATTTGTGCCTTGGAGCCGCTGGCAGAAGCTAATATGTGATTCAATTAAATAGATGTCTGACGTTCATCCTAATTGAGGCATAGACATAAATAAAATAGCATTAGGTTTATTTAATACAACTTTGTAACGTAAAAAGAAGTATAAAGCGGTTAAACCAAACTCATAAAAATTAAAAAACCTGCCATAGAACTCGCAGCATTAACAGATAGAGTGCAGACAAACAAGGAAATAAATTCTGTACAAGATTTGAGGTTATTATTTTCGCTATAGGAAAACTAAATTGTTCTCGAACAAACATTTGTTATCTTTGTTTATGGAGAACTGTACAGTTATATTGGTCTTTATTACATCAGTTTTTTAATCCATTTGCACACCAAAGTCGATTCCGATGATTTTTTCCGGGTTTATGGCTCGGCGTCGAAGCTTATTCGTTAGTATCTTTTTCATTCATGTTATTGCGGGATTTTCCTGCTATATGGAAATGAGTTGGCGATGTTTCCAGTGGGGAAATGTTGTTGTCAAAACATCACTTAGATGTCTGATTTAATCCCTTACTAGACACTAACAGCGTCGACGGGAAATACAGAGCACTATTCTGGAGAATGTTGTAGCAGGATGACAGACATTTTGGAAAGACTAAAACTTCAATATAAAAGAATCGAACAATACTTTAACTAATATAACTTTAAATAATAATAAACTTACGAACTATGTAAGCTTTACTTGGATACTTGTTACTGTTCCATTACCAAATAAGAAAAGTTTTGTAAAAGTGTTTAAATTCCTAAATATTAAAATTAAGTCATTTATTCAAACTCAGCTGAAAACCTGTACTTTTTAAACTGCTAAAACTCCCAGGTTAAAGTTCCGTTCATTACCACCGTTCTTTTAGCTGTGATGATGAAATGGCGCAACAAACTCCCCAGCATATTATGTATGTATATTATAATCATAATAATGAGCCTGATTAAAAGAATTTTTAATCAATATCTAATAGTTAAAAGAGAACGATAGACATTGATATATTTGATTATACAGCTTTATTCATAGTTGATAAGGATAACTAAGAGACTTTCATTTGAAGTGCACATTTACGATTATATTTTCTTAAATCTTCAATGCACTCTGTATTATATTTGTCTCTCTTCAATGTCACTTACTAAACCTTATATTTGCAATACTTTTTCGAGAAAATCATACAGACAACTATTTTACCTGTTAGAGTTGACCCATATTGTAAAACATATACTGAAGTTAACCAGCCTCTCCAGATACAATAAGTACCCCCATTTATATTATTAGGAATGTAAACAATTTGGAATATATCCGTCTGAACGCACTGGCGAATCTCCAACCTTCTATTATTATGTCTCATGACGTAGATTGATACTTGTTCTAATGGATCGACGGAGCTTAATTACTTAATGTCCCCTCGTGATCTTACAAACGTAAATGATTCTTGTATATTTTTTTGTCCCTAACTAGATCAGCTTTATAGCATCCGAATGGACGGTGCTACTGGGTTCTCCGAAAGGATAATCCATTTTAGTTGCTGCTGAAACACGCGTCAGGTGACATTATTGGTCGATGTAAGATTTTAAAAAGTATCACACTTGCGTATATTGACAAGTCTGATACTTTTTAAAATTTTCGTCAATAAGCTATAGAACAGCTATTTTTGCGAATATATCTTTGTTGACTAGTACTAGTACTAAGTTCGCCTTTGAACCCATGTGCACGAATTATAAATAAATAAATAAGAGTGTATTCTATAAGGGCCCTTAAACATATAGTTAGCCACCCAGGTATATAAAAGATACAATAATTTAAATTCATTTAAAAACCAATACAAGCAAAATCTAATCTATAAAATCTTTTTTCTGTTAATGATAATTTAAATGATAAATCTGTTTTCTGGTTCTGGTTTCTACCCTTGGTTGACTGGTAGAGAGTGCCTACAGCATGAAGTGTAAGTATAATAAATAGTGCAGTGTAGTGATAAATAAATAATTAAGTATATAAATAAAAGTTTTATAATTTACAATTAAACAAAGTAAGTTGCACATCCCTAAGGTAGAGACGACTTTTTATGAAAATGTCACCTTGTTTAACCGTACAACATAATATTATGTTTAACTTCTGTCCATCTAAAGGCTGTCTGTAACAGATAGCCCTGTGCGGTAAGACCGCCCATTATACACTAGTTTTACTTTTTATTTCCATAGAAATATTGTAAGGTGTACAATAAAGTATATAATAAATAAAATAAACTATGCACAAAATATTTTGCTGAACTAATCGTAAAGCAGATGTTTGTCAGGGTGAAGTACTCATATCAGTCACGTTTTTATGACGGTTGATTCCAAACAAACTGTTCGTTCGTCGGTCGCCGAAACTCAGCCTTCTTACAACTCATGATCTATTTGCCATTAATTTAAAGACAGTATTTGCGTAAAGCCTTTACTACTGAAAACTTTCCTGCAATGTTTTCGTTGGCCGTTTGAAGCTGGTAATAAATTTAAATTGTGTTTGAAACATTATTGGTACACGCCCTTGTACAACTTCTCTTAGGAACCATTACTTCGTTATATCAATAAACTTTACTAAGAATATTTCTAGAAGTGTGGTCAAACTCAATAAAGGGATATTGCATTATATATTCAATAGTGTGAATGTTTATTTTATTAAAAATAGTAAAGTAATATTCTGCATGTGGTTACGAGAATGTTTTTTTTTTTTAAGAATTCAGAAATATAAAATGGTTCGAGGGTAAAAAAATATACAAATTTCTGAGTAGTGGCCCAGAGTTTGGAAGTTGGTTGTGTGAAAACCCTCGTGCCTCGGAAAGCACGTTAAGGCTGCGTTTCCACCAGAGATGTGCGAGGATGCGTAGCGAGGGATGTGTTTGTAAAGAACCAATAGAATCGCTTCATTTACCTCGCCTCGGTCAGCACAGCTCTGGTGGAAACGGCTCAGCGGAGCTAGATTTTTGCACATACAAAACAAGCGAGGGATGTGTGCGAGGGATGTGTGCGAGAGATGTGTTGCGAGGGATGTGTTGTGAGGAATGTGTGTTGAGAAGGATGTGTTGTGAGGTTTGCGCATTCTTGCACCACACATTAATGCGCATTTTCACAGCTCCGCTACACATCCTCGTAGGCACATTTTCATCGCACAGCTTTGGTGGAAACCCCCACACATTTTCACAGCACAGCTAGACACCCCTCGCACGACACATTTCCATCGCACATCTCTGGTGGAAACGCACCCAAAGCCGTTGATCCCGACTGTCATTTGGACATCATTGACCTTCGTTACTAGTGTCAGATTTACTGGCTTTTGACTACCCGTCAGAAGCCAGTAAATCTGACACTAGTCTGGCCAAGGGGTGTTCTGTTACCCAGTTACTGGGTTTTGAAAATCAGATAGGCAGTCGCTCCATGTTAAACAGTAATACTCAGCTGCATCCGGTTAGACTGGAAGGCGACCCAAACATAGTTGGGATAAAACTAAACAGAGGATGAGTAATATACAATGGTTATGGAACATTGGTATGAAATGCGAGTGATGAATCTTGAGCATTCTACTTTTTAACCGACTTCAAAAAAAGGAGGTTTACAATTCGTCTTGAACTTTTATTTTTTATTTTTTTTTTGTATGTTACCTCATAACTCGGAGATGGCTGGACCGATTTGGAAAATTATTTTTTTGTTTGAAAGGGTATACTTTCTAGTTGGTCCCATTGTCGTCACGTTTGGATCTAATGATGGGATCATGGAGAAATCGAGGGAAATCTTTAAATATTATAGGCACACCTATAGCGTTTTGGGTATTTCTTATAGTACCTTGTGCAGTTGCTCTCGAAAAGCACCTTTTGAGGAAGTGGAACTGATGATGAAGACCCCAGATGGCCACCGAAACTACTCAATAATAAGTATTTCGTTGATTGCGATTAGATTACTTGAATATGGATGTTAAGCACTTTATGCTCGTCACAATGCATATGGTGAAGTAGAGCTGATGGTGATGTACTAGGAGAACTCCTCAAAAATTAACGGCTCTGCACCGGGAAAAGCAATATTTTGTAAAAGGCGATAAGTTGTTGACATTATGGCTTTTGTAACTAGATAAATTACAAACCGACCCACTAAAAAGCGTGAAAAATAAATTTTTGCAAAAAATAGAACCGACTTCTATATCAAAACACTACAAAGGCAAAAATAACTTTAATTTCGGAAGGCGGTGTCTTTAGTTTTGTATATATTTTCGTTTTTGACACCGCCTTCCGAAATTAAAGTTATTTTTGCCTTTGTAGTGTTTTTATATGGAAGTCGGTTCTATTTTTTGCTAAAAAGTTTTTTATATTTACTCATACAAATTAACTCAACACCGTGATCGAAACTGAGATGCTAAAACCAGCCATGAGCGATAGAATATGCGTGAAGACAATGAAGTCTTTCACTACAGCTTCTACGTGATTACTAAACCTAAACATGTGGCGCGAACATACATAAATCCGATTATACTAAAACCACCTAAGTTTATCGTAGTAGACAGATCCACGTATTATTGGGCCAGCATGTGAGGCTCAGATTCCACCTGAATGCACTGGCGGTTCTCCAAACTCTTTCGAATGATATCCGCCGCGTGCGTCGGACATTATTACATCTCACAAGCTCCGGGACACAGATTTATATACATGGATTGAAAATGTATTACCTATCGTGTCTACGTGAGAATTATGTATCGAGCTTATTCACTACACTGCTTACATGTAGATAACATATTCAAATAACTCCAGTTACATTCCGGTTCCACATTTTCAAGTAATAACAGCCGCACGGCTCGATCTTTTAGGTAAACAATGCTTGCTGCATGGGCGTGCACAGGATTATGACCAGTGATCGGTGTAGGTAGATTGATTTTTGGTACTTGTATCATAAATGCACACAGAAAGAATATCATGGATAAGCCATTTTCCCGGAAAGTAATTCCGGTATTTCCGGATTCAATTAAACATTGTTAATGTTGGTAGTGATATTATTCCTACTCAATTCAAAATTTAAAGGAAGGTATAAAAACTAAATTAATTCATTATTTATCTGTAATTTTTATTGTTTATATGTAATTTTATTTTTATCTGTAATAATATTGCTCATTTTATTACAATTCCTACCTTTTTTTTTCGAGGATGGCAAATCATCAAATGACTCCTTCCACTCTGGCAGAATAAAATTCCTACATAAGTTCCGGTTTTTTTTTAATAATCCACCAATTCCGGAGGAATGTCCATATTAATATATACGTTTCGGATCAATGACCCCATTTCAATCTACCTACTCCGATCACTGAATTTATGACAGGGTATGCGGCGGAGTAATCGGTCGGAATCGGATTTTTAGCATAGCCACAGCCACGCATCGTTGCATGGTGGCGATGCGTGGCTGTGGCTGTGCTAAAAAACTATAAAAGAAAAAGTTTTTGTGACCGATTACTCCGCCGCATACCCTGTCATAATCCTGTGCACGCGCCTGGCTTGCTGAGGTCAGTCTGTGGATGGGTGACCATCTTAACATATTAAGATTTCTCCAAGCCTCGGAAAACACGTTAAGCAGTTGGTCTCGGCTGTCGTTTTTAACCGACTTCAAAACAAGGAGGTTCTCAGTTCGTCTTGAACTTTTTTTATGTATGTTACTTCATAACTTGAAGACGGCTGGACCGATTTGGAATTTTTTTTTTCGTATGAGAGTGTATACTTTCTAGTTGGTCCCTTTGTTCTGAAATCAGGATCTGATGATGGGATCCTGGAGTAATCGAGGGAACTCTTCATATTATAGGCATACCGAAACTACTCAATAATACGTATTTCTGGATTGCGATTCCATTACTTGAATATGCATGTTAAGCAGTTTATGCTCGTGACAATGCATATGGTGAAGTAGAGCTGATGGTGAAGTACCAGGAAAACTCCTCAAAAATTAACGGCTCTGCATCGGGAAAAGCAATATTTTGTAAAAGGTGATAAGTAGTTCACATTTTGGCTTTTGTAAATAGATAAATTACAAACCGACCCACTAAAAAGACTACAAAGCCAAAAATAACTTTAATTTCGGTAGTCGGCTTTGTAGTGTTTTGATATAGAAGTCGGTTCTATTTTTTGCTAAAAGTTTTTTTTCACGCTTTTTTACACCCTTGAATGTCGTTACAGGTAGTCATGTGCCAGAAAATCTGATATTGTATAGGCAGTCACTCTGAAAGGATAAAAGCCGGATGGTTGCCACGGACGGACACATGCCTCAGTTCCGAATGGTCTATGATGCGCTTGTTGATAGTATTAGCGGTTGATCATAATTTAAAGTGCCCCCCGCGAAGACCTCAGTGCCACATAAGCCGTTGAAATAAGTGCACGTATTTTGTCTGTGTGAGCAAATATCTTCCGCGGCTAAACTTTGACGAGCGTTGAAATTATATAAGTACCTAAGTAATATTTTTCTTACTGCTTAAGATTTCAGTAAAATGTTTGTTTCTTTGCTTGCATTAGGGTTTAAATTACACTGTACATTACGATTTTTGTTAAATAGTTTTTATTTTTTTTGCAAATAAAAAAGGCAAGTATCCTTACCAAAAAGGATAGTTGCCCTATTGAATTTTGCGGATAGATGCCCTGGAGCAACTGCACTTATGACTGGCTGTAAACAAACAGAAACCAAATTAATGGTTATAGATCGTACTGGCAATTGGCAAGCTGACAAGTGCCCATGATTGTATCCAGGGTATCCAAAAAGTGAATACTTTCATCTATTTGAGAGCTCAAATAAGCAATGACGGTAGTAGTATCCCAGAGATGAAACGTCGTATTGCTATGGCTAAAGATGCCTGCGTGTCATTTGGAAAAACCGTAGCCTCAGTTTTCAGACTAACTCAATTGGTAAGAGCTCTCATCCTTCCCATTTCCTTGTACGGCGTGGAAACATGGTCCATACGAGCCCGAGAGAGGCAAAGAATAGATTCATTCGATATGTGCTGCTGGAAGCGAATGCTTAGGATACCTTTTTTTAGGATGGGAAAACATCCAATGACTGCCTTCCGATCTGGGTGAAGCGGCAGGCTGTGTCAGACTATTACTGACTTAAACCCATCCGTGTTCCATCATATGCCCTTCGTGTACCGAGGCCACGGTAACTCTTTCTAACAACACGCGTGGAACACGACGCGCCGTCTACACAGACCTGGTTACAATCGGGCGGCGAGCTACCCATTGCTCGCAGCCCGCGCCTACGGTGGCTGGGAGTCACCCTGCGACTCCTGACGCCCGGAGCGTCTCCTGCAGTGGCTGGAGCGCAAGGGCTAAGAGGGCCTTCAGACCCGCCTCTCCCTCGCGCGTCTCGCCACCTCCTTCCTATATACCATCTGTCTACGTCGCCTCCTTTCATACTTTGGCCATAATTATAATACGGAGAGGGGATGACAGCTTGGAGAAACTGGTCATTGTTGGCGGAGTAGAAGGCAGGAGAGCCCGAGGTCACTCGCCAACCAGATGGCCTGAGCAAGTAAAGGATGCATCAGCCTCAAAAATTTCACCTGGCGGTGAGAGTGGCGATGGCCAAGGACCGGTGTAGGACCATTATCAAATCAACAGAAGCCCGATTCTCAGTAATGAGGGAACGATCAGAGAGAGAGAGAGAGAAAGAGCTTAATAAAAGGTTGTAGTAAATAGTAAAGACTGATTGCTTAAATTAATACAAGTTTGTTTCTATCTGAAGAAAACCATCTATTCTCACATGAGGCAAGTATCCCTCGAAGCATTTTTGACGTTAGGCTACTATCCGCTATAGTAGGCAAGTATCCCTCTTTTCAGAGGTCAAATAAAACACAATTTATTCAAAAACGGGCTAATATAGACGACTAGTACTCACGCGGGGCTTCGCTCCCGTGGATTCTATCACGGTAAAAACATAACTCTCCTTTTTTGCAGTCGGGTAAAAAGTAACCTATAACCTTCCTCAAGCTTCAAGCTACATTCATACCAAATTTCATCCAAATCCACCCAGAACTATCGAAGATTAGCGCGTTCAAGCAAACAAACAAACAAACAAACAAACTTTTCCGCTTTATAATATTAGTATAGATTAATGACCAATGATTCAATATACACTTTAAATTCAACATTAAAAAGTACATATTTTTAATAACAGGGCTTTTTTGAAAAGTGGTGCACTATCAGGCTACTCTACTACTAACTGGATCCGGTTAGACTGGTATCCGATCACAGCATAGTTAGGTAAAGGCTAAGCAGATGATGACATTTCAGTTCCACACATAATACATAGTTTCAAATTACTGGAAAAGTTTTTGTTCCCAAGGTACTAATGTAAACTATGTTTTATAAAGCAACTACCTGATTATACCCGGCACAATATTTATAACAAAGCCAAAATACTAAAACTTTATGAATAGAGAAACAGTTCTTTGTTTTCTCTTTATAAATTATTATTCTCTTTTTGTTCGACTTGAAAATGTTGAGCGAAGTAATATTAAAATTTGAGGTATTCCTCGAAGCGCTACCATTTTGAAGCGCACCTAATGAAGCGCTCCTTTTTTATTCCTAGGAGCGTTCCTTTTAGTAGCGCTCCCGATACTATGTTATCGGAAAAGAAGCGCTCCGAGGAATAAAAAAGGAGCGCTTCAAAATGGTAGCGCTTCGAGGAATACCTCTAAAATTTGTTTAAAGTTTTATGCCTCATTATAAGTAGTTCTACACCAAAGCCTATATGAATATACATAGTTAGCAGCAGCGTCCAAGTACCACAATATAATCAGCCTGTAAAGTTCTCATAGTTGGGACACAGGCCTTCTCTCTATGAAAGGCCGTAATCCACCAAGCGGGCCCAGCTAGGGTTGGTGGATGTCGCGTGTTTTCGGTTTTTGTCCTAAGACATCTTTTAAGCGGTACTTTTGATGAAATGTACAAAAAGTAATGTGCCTGCCTCGGCTTGAACACACACACAGTCTCACTCGTAAGACTTGCCTGATACCACTGGGCCACCACTGCACAAGTACATGTAACGTAACAATAGTTAGAACAATTCCAGCATTTTTTTTTGGTAGCTGTCCATTGCCGTGTATTTAATCTTTTCCTACCGAATAATGTATGTATGTACGACCTTAGTATAACAAAAAAATAACGAAAATCATATGCTGCGCTCTGGTCTTTCTAATGGTATTCCTCCGTACATGCAGTCCTCAGGGGTGGAGACAGAAACTACAGAACCAAAAAATAAATCCTTTAATACTACTTTAGCTTCGTTTACGCTCTCTCAAGTGTTGCGTGATCTGTATGATCACAAAACTCTTACAAATCAATTGCCTATATCAATAAATAATGGAAACACCGATCGAATTTAACATTTAACCCCATGAACTTTTTTAAATCGAAACGCTAACGACATCTTAACCCTATAAGAATAAACGACATCCAATTGGTGGAAAAAGTAGGTGATGGGCCATCCAATAAATGTTTACGATCTTTAACATTTTTTCCATGCCTATTGGGTGTTCGGCACGCTACCCCTGCAATAAGTATTCCAAGCCCGGGGCAGGAAATGACGAAATTATTTGTGTAAAATACCTAATATATTGCGGAATCTATCACACCATTTCATTTTAAAAAAATATAGTCCTGCACAATGATTAAATCTTCACCGTGGGTGTATTGGCACAGTAATAACAACTCAATTACACACAGCCCTAGAAATTTATACTAAAAGAATTCGCCTTAAAAAATAATGGAAAATGTTATGACTGAAATATCTGTTTCTACTGACTTTCAAAGGTTCATTCAATAGTGTCGGATGAAATTCGTATTTACTGCCTATGCTTACAATAAATATAATCAGATCTTTTGCTGTCTAAACTTTTTAGGAGTGGAACAAAAAAGAAGCAGAAGAAAATGAAATACACTAATACAACAAAATTCGAAACGATTTTCTTAGAATTCGCTCCTGGTTATATTAAATGTTTTGGTGCCCTATTTTATAAAATGCTGGCTACCTTTGGTCGACTCTACAGTATGATACTACCTTATTTCAGAGTTGAAAATTAGGTGGGACTGCTGAGAGCGAAAAGTGAACACAATCACAGAAATCGTGATTGTCCTGGCGGCATGCCAGGCTCCCCAACAGAAACTATCGTGTTATGCAAAAATCTGACAATTCAATTAAAACTAAAACTGACCTCAAAAATTGTCATTACACTCTCATAAATTTACAAAAGGCCGTCTCGTAGAGGATTTAGCTTAAATATAAGTATCCAAATGAAATTGAATTGATCTAATTTGCATTTTCATTTTGTTCAACCGTCCCGTGTTGCTAGTAGATTTAAATAAACGTATTGCTGAGTGAGGTCACGGTTCTGTCAACATTGTATTTCGCTGGTCTGGTACACGAATAATAAAATGGCGTTCCCGAAAGAAGGAAACGATACACGTGGTTTGAAAAATGTAGACATCGAAGCCGCTAGTAGTTTAGTGAGAGTAAACAGAAAAAAACCGATCAAGTGCGTGTTGGGCCACGCGCAGTGTAGGGTTCCGTAGTTTTTATAACAGCCAAGTGCGTGTCGTATTCGCTGACTGATCGTTTCGTACCATAATCTAACTAAAAGCCAAACATGACTACCTAACTAATTTGACTTCCTATACAAATCCTCACCTGATCCGACAATTTTGCACGGAAAGTTTTAATTTTCTTTAGAGATTTGTATAAAACTTGTCATAGCCGGTGTTTTGAATTTAAATACGGACTCAGAGCTATACTACTCAATAGTCACAAGAAGCTAGCACGATACAACTGGCGCTTAGCGCCATCTATCGACATTTCTATAGAGTTGTTCGAAATTTTCGAGTCAAATACAATTGGTCGACTATTACTCGTAAACTTGTAAAGCCCACTTATGTGTGATAGTTTTCCTTTAAATTTCGTTATATATAGGTACTACTGCCGTGACATTTGAATTTCTAACTACAACCGTTTAGTTGATAGAGGGGAGGGACACTTGACTCTAACGAAAATTGGTACTTTAAAGCTTTATAAGTTACGAACGGTTTACTTAATCAAAAAACGGTCTTACCAAACCCCTAATATTTTTGAAAGACCTATCTAACGATATCCCACACTATGGGAAGAACGAAAAAAAATAATTATCATCCCACTTTACATGTATGGGAGGTACCCTAAATATTTTTTTTTTTCAAAATTTTATTTTACCACTTTTTAGGCGACATTAACGTGTATACTCATGCCTAAGTACAACTTTCTAGTATCAATAGATTTTGAGCTAAACCGCGGACAGACGGACAGACAGACGGACATGGCGAAACTATAAGGGTACCTTGTTGACTACGGAACCCTAAAAACAAAACCAAATACTGATATAGATTCAATCAAACCCATATAGTTTTATTATATCATAAATAAATAATTTTAAAGGTAAACGGGGAGGAAAATCTTGGAGACACTTCAACAAAAAAAACTGTGATGAGGAATGAGACATCCATGGTGAAAGTGACAGAAACGGGTAAAAAATCGCCATATAAAAGAGTGTAAACGTAATATTTTTTTTGTAAATACTAATTTACTTAAAATTCTGTTTACTAACCAATATATTATTACTACGCAGAAGCTGAACTCCAATCAATCTACCTAACCTTTCTCAACTATTTTGGGTCGTTTCTAGTTTGACCTGATGTATATAATTACTACTATTTTACAAAGAGTTACTGCATATCAGACATCCACACACGATCTAGTAACTAGGAAAATTTTAGAGCTTCTAACCAACCGTTTTAACAATGAAATAAATAAGCAAATTTTCGCGTTTTTTTTTTCTCGGCGAGAAAATCATTAAATGACTCCACCGTCTCTGGCTGGAGCGGAAGGGAGTGTCAAACTTCTACAGACTAAAAACTCACCCTATTCTTTCAGTCAGTCTCTTGTGTTCCAGGTCCGTGGTATCTCTTTAGAACATTCCCGTAATCCTGATAGGCACTGGCCCTAGCGAGCTCATTGAGGCGCGCGTCAAACACTACGCAAAATTGTAGGCTTAACGGATTTTCGGAGACACGGAGGTGTCTCAGGTCAGGTGGATGATCAGGTGGCCGAACTTGGAAAGAGTGGGTTAAACTTGGAGATGGACCCGTACGTTATTATACAGGGTTAATTGTAAAACACCGAAAACCTCTCAGGACTATGTTACTAACATCATAATGAACAACTTTTGTTCTATGACTTTTAAAAATTCGCTATATTTTAGTTCACCAGATTTTCATACAAAAACAAAAATATTTAAATTGAACGCTAGTCTAGCTAGCAAGTCTATGCGAAGCAAAAGAAAGCGATAGACTTCGTAACATTTAGGGCGTTTAATTTAAACATTTTTATTTTTGTATGAAAATTTGGTGAACTAAAATGTGACGAATTTTTAAAAGTCATAGAACAAAAGTTATTGATTATGATGTTAGTAACATAGTCCTAAGAGGTTTTCGGTGTTTTACAATTAACCCTGTATAACTACAGACTCCTCTTACATACGGGCTAAGGTGTCGGATTTGTGATCGAAAGGTTGCGGGTTCGAACCCCATTACACTATTGCCGTGAACCCAATCCAGACACAAGCGTATTTAGCTAAATATAACTAAGCTTAGTTGGAGGGGTTAACAAGATTGCTGGTAATGTGAATTCTTCCCACATTGCTAGTTCTCTTTTAGAAAATAAAAATATAAAACAAGTTTTCAAGAATCTTCAGACCGAAAACATACATTTTCTTCTTAATCTTAACATAGTATAAAGCAAAGTCGCTTCCCTGTGTCTGTCCCTATGTATGCTTAAATCTTTAAAACTACGCAACGGATTTTGATGCAGTTTCTTTCAATAGAAAGAGTGATTCAATAGGAAGGTTTCGAAGTATATAACATGCATAATATAGTAGAGAAACACTGATAATTTTTGAGGTTTCTAATGTGATGTCGCAAATAAACACATTTTTTTGCGCTTGCTTTGCAAACGCTGGCTGAACCCTACGAGATAGATCAAAATAATGTACAACAGTATTGTACACCTTAAAAAGGTCAACAAAAATGTCCTCGATGGCATCTGTCTATCTCTTATAGATAACCCACAACAACCATTTTTTATCCTTTACTTTTTACGAGAAATACGAGCATATTTTACGAAGCAATTTTAAGCAATACAGCATTAATCCTTATCCAATTAAGTACCATAAATACATTGTACATTTAATATAAATCAATATTGCCCTTTACAGAATATAATTTAAATAAATAGTTTCGAAGATATTACAGATTTAAAATGCAAGGACATAGCGGTTGCGGCGCCGCGTGCCTATGTTGCTTAGATTTGAGCGTTGAATGCTGTTGAATGTTTTTCCCATGGTAAATTATGTGTCGCACTTTCAAGAGAGAACATGTATGTCGAATGACAAAAAGGCTGTCAACGATGTATAAAAGACATTCTATAGTATATTTTATATAAATATTGCACCCGTGCGAAGCCGGGGCGGGTCGCTAGTTCATAATAACCCAGTCATATCATATGCAACTTTGTCACCCACGGCCACGTATTACTCGCAATTAAGCACTTATATGTTTTATGTACGTAGGTATATAATGGCTTTGATGACTATGGTGAATTTTGAACTAAGTATCAATTAAAAATAAATGATAAGTTGACAAAACGTAGCGGGTAGTATATTGGATGATAACGTAGTCAAGTGGGATATGACAAGTAAATGGACTATGTTTATTGAATGACCATTATTTCGTGTAGCTAAGCACACAAATTGGTGTGCCAAGTAAATATTGTTACATGATACCTGAAGCCGCGTGTAAGCGTATGAAACTGAATATGTTACATAATCCTTCGAACCTAAAATGACTAATTAATCAACACACTATAAAGCCTGCTAGAAATTAGTACAGACGAAAACTGTTGGGTTGGCGCAGTAGTTGAGTGATTAGCTGTTACGTATCGTGGGTTCGATTCCCATACAGAACAAATACTTGTCTGGCTTACAGATTTTGGCTGTTTTTATATGTATCTAAACGCAACAACGATAAAAGAGTATGTAATTTCTTATTAAAAAAAGAAAGGAGTGAATTTTGTGTATTTATTTCATATTGTTTTTCAGTGGTGATATGTAGTACCTCCATAGGCAGACATGTAGAACTCTACAATCCAACTTTTGTTTTAAAAGATTACAATATACTAGGTATGTATACTCGACAATGTGTAAGCTCATACGCTGTGGTTGCATAGGTATACATGTGTTTACATTACGTGAAAATACGGGAATACGGGACAGTTCTCTCTAATTGATTCACTTATTCTTTTCTAAGATAAGTAGTCAGACTAACAATAAATTCATAACCAGAGGACCTTTCCTGTAAAACGAAAAACAACTCCATAAACAATCACTCACAAATGATTCACCAAAACAATAACAGAAGCTAATATTCGTCCCAATCTGACTTTATATATGAAGCCCGCAGGTTTACCAACTACATGGGCATTGGTACTATATCATTACGTATCATTCAAATATTATCCAATGCAACCTACATTACCGGTAACGATGGCCATCCATTTATCTGCTCAGATAATGTCAGTATTATCAATTCATCAATTAGTACCTACGGATCAGAAACTATCATTAAAATTAAGGTACGCAATGAGATGTAGAAAAATAATTCAGCGATAAATTCGTTAGAATGACATCAACATTTTCGTTATAATTTTTCAATTTTAAATCAATCAATCGGTAAAACCTATCCTACCTACCTAGAAATGTTGGCCTGCTGTTGCGCAAGTGAGCGAGCGTAACCCACCATCAATCCATCATCCAAGAGATTCAAGACCCCACTGTGTGTATAATATTGGATTCTGACGGAATCAGCTCTCCATTGGTGTAATTGTTGCAAGGCGTTCCAATCCGAGGATAAATAAATAAAATCCTATATTTTTTTACTGAATGCGTCAGGCTTGTTTAAATTAAGAGTGTTTATATGCTTTACGATATTTTGCACAAAGTTTGTATGAAATATCGTAAAGTAAGTTCATATCGTAAGTTAACAGACAGATATTTTGCTGGGAAGTTTGTTGTAAGACTACTTCTTATTACCTAAAAATTAGGAAGTGGTGACAGGCGGGCCTTTTAATGGACTGTCTTTAAATAAAATTTGCGTTTGCAAAAGTTGTTAAGTAAGCTAAATCTCAACCTAATTGAATAATGGAGTTTTGATTTTGAAAACATTATACTTTCAAGTTGAAACCTGAGTATAATAGGTACATTATAACTTTTCAAACAAATCCGTCAAACCGCTATCAAGTGATAAAGCAAACATAGTTATGTGTTTATAATCTCAACCTCCAACTCAAATATTGATTCTCCTAATAGGTTATTTCCTAAAACTTGTACGTACAAGTCACTATGCTAGCTTACTCCGGCATTAACTGGAGTGTAAACATCGCTGAAATGTTTCTGTTGAAAACCGTGGACTATATACTTATTCATCACGAAAATGTAGGTTATAAGTAAAACAGACAACCTGGCAGGAATGTATTACTAACATCGTAAACAACAACTTTTATACTATCAGTTTAACAACATTACCTACTAGCGCTCCGCTACCTTTTGTACTATCAGTTTACCTTCATTATTACCGATTCATCATCGGACTAAAGGACGAACACCGATGCGCCATCGTTACATGGTGGACATCCCACCCATACGCACAAAACGTTTTGGGAATACCTTCATTGTGCGTGCGGCTAAGGAGTGGAATTTCCTGCCGGAGTCTGTTTTTCCCGATAGCTAGGTATAACGTAGGGGTATTTAAGTCAAGAGTGAACAGATTGCTTTTATACTCTCTGCTTTTTAACCGAGTTCAAAAAAAGGAGGTTCTCAATTCGTCTTGATCTTTATTTTTATTTTTTATGTATGTTACCTCATAACTCGGAGACGGCTGGACCGATTTGAAAAATTCTTTTTGCGTTTGAATGGGTATACTTTCTAGTTGGTCCCATTGTTACGAAATCAGGATCTGATGATGGAGTCCTGGAGAAATCGAGGGAACTCTTCAAATATTATAGGCACACCTATAGCGTTTTGGATATTTCTTATAGTACCTTGAGCAGTTGCTTCCGAAAAGTACTATTTGGGGAAGTTGAACTGATGATGAAGACCACAGATGGCCACTGAAACTCCTCAGTAATAAGTATTTCGTGGATTGCGATTCGATTACTTGAGTACGGATGTTAAACACTATATGCTCGTCACAATACATATGGTGATGTAGAGCTGATGGTCAAGTACCAGGAGAACTCCTCAAAAATTAACGGCTATGCATCGGAAAAAGCAATATTTTGTAAAAGGTGATACCTAAGTTGTTGACATTATGGCTTTTGTAACTAGGTAAATTACAAACCGACCCACTAAAAAGCGTGAAAAAATTTTTTTTGCAAAAATAGAACCTACTTCCATATCAAAACGCTACACAGCCAAAAATAACTTTAATTTCGGAAGGCGGTGTGAAAAAAAAAGAAAATCCAAAACCAATAACACCGACTTCCGAAATTAAAGTTATTTTTGGCTGTGTAGTGTTTTGATATGGAAGTCGGTTCTATTTTTGCTAAAATTTTTTTTAGTGCTCCATCTTCGACCACATCATCACTTACTATCAGGGGAGATGGTGGACAACAGCGAGCCTACCTATCAACAAAAAAATATTGAAATATTTTGATTTTTTTAATGAAAATCTGATGAATTATTAAAAGTTATAGGACAAAAGCTTATATTTATGATGTTACTAACATAGTCCTGAGAGTGTTTTACAAAAAATCCATTAAAACCTAACTTAGCGAAAAAGGTAGACTTAGCCAATGTACGTAGTACACAAGACAAAAAAAAGAAGTGAAAAAAAAAGTAAAGTGCACCCTTGATAAGTTTCTCTGTAGGTAAAATAGAGCCAATTTTCGCTTCATTATACGTTAAGGCACAAACCCGAACAAAGATTGGAATTTCATAGAGTAAGCCGTTTTTGGCTTAATTAGTTGTGAAGTAGTTCAGTCTTATGAAATGTTCGACTCGATCAATACCTATTCTATGTGGGAGCTTAATTGAATAAATACCAATATTGAGGAACAACGGTATATTAAAGGCTATATTGGCGCAGTTTCGTTAATCTGCAATACTGTCGGTAAAATAGTTTTGGAAAAAGCATGAGATTTGGGGATAGAAAATACACAAGTAGTTTCATGCATCGAGTCCACCCTTGTGCATTTGTGTGACTTAATTTTTTATTCAATGAAATGAAATAAAATATATATTTTGTAAATTGGTTTACACTGTCTTCATTTCTTGTCGTTAGATTAGCTAGATGAAATGAAATGAAATATTTATTTTGTAAATAATGAAGAAACGCCGAAACAAAGTCCTCTAGGTCAAAGTCTCTTTTAAAATCCAGACAATTTGTATTTTTATATAAGAAGCATGTAGGTTCATGTCTGTGGTATTCTTTTGAGGAAATAACCACGCAAATTTGAGCGGACCTGTCCAGACAGTGCAAGCATTTGTCAGTTATCGTGTAGCTCAACTTAGACCTTAAGGAGCTCAACAGTTTGACAAAAAATACCAAAGGACATTTGGGTGGGTATTTGAGGCCGGTGTTTCCTAACCGACTACTCTCTTAAATAATTTAATTAAATAAATTATTATTTTAAGGCTTAGCAACGCTTGCCGAAGCCAGTTCGAGAATCAATGGCCATCGTAAAGCCGCCAACAGACTCACGCGAGAAGTCTCGCCGAGAAGTCTCGCCGAGAAGTCTTGCCGAGAAATTGCGCGACAACCGAGAAGGCATCTACACTCATGCGACCTTCTCATTCACATTCTCGATCGTTATCCGGAATAGACGACAGTGCAGCGGCTTTGGTTTTGTGTGCATTAGCATATTATAATCTTGTGAATACTAAAATTAGAAAAAAAAAAACAAATAAAAAAGCCACCCAATTTGTAATAGCTTGGCGACCACAGACAGTAGATACATACAGCACAACAACAGTCAACACACAGTCAATGCCACGGTCTCACTGAGACCGAACAAGAATGTAATACCGTTCTCTTTTCTCGCCCGAGAAACCCTTTGAAGCGGGCAAAAATACCGACACCGATCGGAGAACAGGCGAGCGCGAGAACGAGATGGCAAGAAAGCGATCACATTCACGCTTCTCATGCCTCGGAAAGCACGTTAAGCTGTCATTTGTACAACTTTGACAGTTGTTACTGTCTTGCCAAGGGGTATTGTGCTACCCAGCTAGTGGTAAGTCGCTCAATGTAAAACACTAGTACTCGACTCAAGAGTTTTTTTTTTTTTTTAACTTAGGTTCGCGTTTGACCACTATCTCACCTGATGGTAAGTTTACCGCTTACCCAAAAGTAACCTATTCACTCTTGACTTAAAGACTCCTAGGTTGTAACTATCGGGAAACACAGACTCCGGCAGGGAATTCCACTCCTTAGCCGTACGCACAATGAAGGTATTCCCAAAACGTTTTGTGCGTATGGGTGGGATGTCCACCATGTAACGATGGCGCTTCGCCGTTTGTCTTGTAGTCCGATGATGGAACGGGCTTGGCGGAATCAGATTGTGTAATTCCATCGCACACTCTCCGAAATGTAACCGATAGAAAACCGATAGACTTGCAACTCGTCGTCGGTGTTCAAGGCTCTGGTGCGTTGACTCGACCAGTGCATCGTTGCCAATGAGTCTTTTGGCCCGCTTCTCGATAGAGGTAGAGTAAAATCCGACGGCAACATAGTTGGGTAAAGGCTTAGATATTTTGGTGATGATATTTTTTACACTATCTATCTAATAAATTTTCCCCTCATCTATAAAAGTTGCGTGATGACATTCAATGAGACAAATAGCGTTTACTTTTATTTAAGAATGATTTTTAGCAGGGTCTGGAATTTCACACCTCTAAAGTCACATAAAAGAAATAAAAAAGAAACCTTTCCCTTTTGAAACACGAGTACATTTCTGTAGGTTTGAAACCAAACACTCGTGTCCCTTCCTCGGTCCGCACTTTACAGATCATCTTCAACGGCTCATTAGCACTAAACAAGCTCTAGTTTGCGCCAGTAACTTTAAACAACCGTTCGAATCTCTGAAACCTAATGCAAAGATTACAAAGTTTTAATTATTCTTTGAAATGAGTTTTTGAAGTCATCAGATTGATTTCGAGGTCTTGATCATAGAAAATATTTTCTGGTATAATGTTACCGTGTTCATAATTTCAGAAATTATGGGTGTTGGTTTAATCTTAACTTTATCTCTTAAAACGGAGTCGGAACCGGTGGTAACCCGTTGTTAAATGTCGACGATCAAATGTAATTTATTTCTTACACCGAGTCGACTCAACCTTATTTATTACCATCGCTTTTACTTATTTTCCGTGACCAAAGTTTCCTGAAACAAATGCTAGTATTGTTCTATTGGCTTATGCTCTAATCTCAGCGATACACCACTCACCACGACTCTGCTTCTAAAGCCTTTTAATGTCACGAGAAACAATGCTATATGTTACAAATATGTAAGTTAATCTCATTACTTCTGGATAGACCTTTTTAGGGTTCCGTAGTCGACAAAGAACCCTTATAGTTTCGCCATGTCCGTCTGTCCAACCAACTGTCCGCGGATTAGCTCAGAAACTATATTTACAAGACCGCTGAAATTTTGCATGGATATACATATTAATCACGCCGACAAAGTGGTAAAATTATGAAAAAACATTGTTTTTAGGCTACTCCCTCTACATGTAAAGAGGGGACGACTTTTTTATCTCGTCTACTACCCCATTGTGTGGGGTATCGTTGGATAGGTCGTTCAAAATTAATGGAAGTGTAGGAAGACCAATTTTCGGTTCATGTGTGTGTGTGCTAATTTTCAGTCAAGTGTCCCCTCCCGCCTACTAACTCAAGTGGTTGTAATTAAGAGTTCAAACGTCACGGCAGTAATAACTACATATAACGAAGTTAAAAGGAAAACTATCAGACCTAAGTTGGCTTCACAAATTTACGATCGGCTAATTGTATGCTCTTACTCGTTTTTAGACAAATTCCATTGAAAAATATTTAGATCATGTTCTTATTTGTGTAAAACAAAGTAGTTTGTTTTTGTTAGAGCATGGTACGTAACTCTCGGTCAGCTAATTCAACTCGCGCTTGGCGTTGTAGTAAAGTATGGAACCCTACACTGCGCGTGGCCTAACATGCACTTGGCCGGTGTTTTATTTATAAAACTACTTGCACAAAATTATATCGAAATCAAAACCGGACAATTTTAAGCCGGACTTAAACATTGTACCTAAAATATAGTAACTTTTTTGGCCGTGAAGATATTTATATAGGATTGAAGGAGAAACATATATTAGTTTGTAGGAGGTAGGCCCATAGATTGTATATTAATTTCAATTTGTTACTTACACGTCTTCCTGAGGAAAAGGTCTTGCGGACAACGAAGAGATCTTATAACGATTTTGTTTTAGCTTTGGAGGTACGGAATACTAATAAGATCGTTAAATATCATTATTTCCTAGAGTGTAGACGAGGGATATGTAGCTCTTCCCCAATTGCTTTGCCATTTATTTTTCAAAAAATAATTTATATATTTATTTCAAAGGCAACACCACCGACTCATTTACAATTTTTTTTAAGAGAACTAGTAATGTGGCCGGATATCACATTACTACAAATCTTGTCAACCCCTCCAATTAAACTGTCTCGCTGATAGTGTAATGGGTGGGGTTCCAACCTGCGATCACAAGTCCAAGTCCAATAGCTACTGACGCTTCGTATTATATCAAAATAGCAACTTCATTCTGTAGGGAGATGCTTTCTGTGATTGAAGACCAAAGCAATGGTGGCTCTAGTAGAATCTGTCAACTCCTGTAGTGTAGGTATTACAAGTGTTCTTGGTATTACAAACTTTGATTTAGTTTAGAGTATTGTACTCTATTTAGTCAATGTGTACTTTATAATACGCTTGAACGGTAAAATGCTCTTAGATTCATTTTGACAGTGCCTTGGGGCTAGGGTTGCCAGATCAAAAAATCAAAAATCCGGAATAAATTCCGGACATTTGATGAAAATTTCTGACTTTCTTTCAATCTTTCTTCCACTCTTTCATTCAATTGTAGAAATTCCGGATGGTTTAGGATTTCCTCCGCATTCCGGACAAAGACCTATATTACCGGGCATGGGCAGGTCGTATGGCAACCCTTCTGGGGACTAACTTAAATGAAATTCTGTTATTTCTGTGAAAACTAAAATAGTTTTGAATCTTTTAAATTGATTTAAGTTTGCAGTCATTTCAAAAAGAAAAACTATTTCCTTACATGACGGAAATCTATGCCATATTCGTTAGTAAAAATATTTCGATACCTTGGGGTAGAAAGGTCGTAAAAGCCATAAAGTGTTTTTGGCTCTTACGACCTTTCTACCCCAAGGTATCGATTTATATTTAACTTCATCGTCCAACGCAAAAAAGGAGTGACAGTTTTGATTACATTTTAATTGAATACAGGCTCAACTGCCCTATCTAGTCTGTCTAAATCATTTTTCATGAATAACACCTCTTTGACTTGCATTCATACGTTGCAAGAAAATTCTTAATTAGATAGGTACATATATTTCTGATGCAAATTGTCAAGCATAGTAATGAATGTTGATCCCTGTTACTTCTTTTGTTTTAACATTCTACAAGTTCCGAAAGCATTGGCGGAAATTGCACTTTGAACTAAATAAAAAACATGACTTTTATCCGCTTGCAGTAAGGAGTAATTACGAAGTCAGGAAAGGGTAGTTATTATTAATACATAGTTTCTTATTAACTTTAGCTTTATATAATACAGGGAAGATTTAGTTGGCAGTAGAGCATAGAAACAGCTAGGATGACAATGGAACTATTTATTTTCTTGTATTATGTAAGTAATATTGAAAGAGCTACTACAACATCAATGAATTACATATTATAAATAAAATAAAGTCGAATTGTATGTCTGTATGACTGCGTTTTTATCCTAAATTACGAAACAGATTTTTATTTGGTTATACCAACATTCAGATATTTTTTTTTCCGTAATGTTACCTTGTATGGTATAATATAGTTGTTATAGCCCTAAGTTACAGATATTGATATAAATTCAATATAATAAAATAAAACACAAATATTTCCGTATTAACATCCACACAAACTGGTCATTTTTAACCGACTTAAAAAAAAGGATTCTTTTTTTTTAATGTATGTTACCTCATTACTCGCAGATGGTTGGACCGATTTGGAAAATTCTTTTTTGTTTGTAAGGGTATACTGGATGGGCGGTAATGCAACGTATGCGACTTAGAAGTTTTCGGTTACACAATTGACGGGAACCGGCGCTGGTTGGAACAAAAGATAAGAGTCCAGCGTCGTATAGGAAAGGCAGCACTAACCTTGATAATCCAGGATATTCAGGACTGCCAGCACTCTGATCACAGTTCACCACCACAGTATAACCGTTCTTCTGCTACGAATTGGTCGCACAAAACGACGCGACCGTTCGAATGCGATTCGATGCGTGTGTGCTCTAACGCGACTCGACAGCCATTGAAGGTCCGATCGTCCATCGGAAGATCCAGACGCGATCGATTTTTCTAGAGCGGTATAGTCTCTCTCCCTCACTCTCGAATAGACGAAGGTCTAGTGCAAGGGAGAAAGGATAATATGCGGAAGGGGAATGTCTAACCAATTAGCGATTATGCGTGTTGCCAATAATTAAAAATATAAACGAAAAGAATCGTATATCAGCGCAACCATTCCCCCGGGCTTGAAGGGATGCCTTCAAGAGTGAGGCAAACCACAAGAAAACGAATCTATTCGATAATTACTATCCTATAACTACGAAACTAAATACCTAATAACTAATATTAACCTAACCTTAAAGACGAATTAAATAAACTACTGGTTAGGCAATGGGCAAAGACGCACCACGGGACGCAAGTAGGATCCAGTGGTTGTCTTAACCCGAACGATACGAGTGACTCCGGTTGAGTCAGGGAAAATTTCCTCCACGACACCCAAAGGCCAGTGTAGTGGGGGCGAGTTGTCGGATATAAGAATCACGACCGTGCCGACAGAGACCGGATCGACCGGCGTGTTCCATTTGCGGCGAGATTGCAAAGTATGGAGATATCCAGTTCTCCAGCGCTTCCAAAACGACTGTACTAACTTATCTAGTAGCTCGTGTCTAGCAGTAAGAGTTCTCTCGTCTATTTCCTCGGCAGGCAAGTATTTCAGAGGCGTGAGATTCAAAAAGTGCGCTGGAGTCAATGCGAGCGGCTCTGAAGGATCACTAGAGAGTGTCCTACAAAGAGGTCTAGTGTTCATTACCGATTCTATTTGAATAAGAACGGTACTTAATTCTTCAAACGACAGAATAGTATCGCCTATGACCCGATATAGGTGTGACTTTAAACTTTTAATATTAGCTTCCCAATTGCCGCCAAAGTGACTAGCCGTCGGGACATTGAGTGACCAATCTATTCGATTTATAGCTAATGTATGACCATATTCCGAATTATGGTACTTCGAACAAAGAAATGCGTGAAGTTCCGAGAGTTTCCGTTTAGCGCCTATGTAATTAGTCCCGTTATCGGAATAAATTCTACTAACCGGGCCACGCCTTGACAGGAACCGTTTAAAGGCGCCCATAAAACTAGCTGTGCTAAGATCCCCAGCGAGCTCTATGTGCACCGCGCGTGTAGTCATGCAGACGAACAGACACACGTAGGCCTTGGTGGAGCGAACACCTCGACCGCGAGACATCGTAACCTTAAACGGACCGGCGTAGTCCGTGCCCGTGTGGACGAATGGCTTAGCGGTTTGAACGATACGACAAGAGCGATGATCGGCCATCTCAGGAAAGCTCTGCTTAGGGCGCAGCCGAAAGCAGGGAAGGCACTTATGGATCCTATTCCTAATTAAATTGCGTGCAGAAAGGATCCAATACTTCTGACGCAAGAGCGACATTAGCAGGTCGGGACCTGCGTGACAGTTCAATTTATGATGATAATCGACTAACAAATTCAAAACGAGGTCCTTGCTTGGAAGCAGAATGGGATGTTTCCCATCATAACTTAAATCCGAGTTTCTTAAACGGCCTCCGACTCTAATGAGTCCGTCTTCAAGAAACGGTTTTAAGTGTCGAAAAGCAGGACTACAATGTTTGCCTTTCCTGAGTTTAACCAACTCAGTGGAGAAATAAAAGCGTTGAAGCTCGCGAAGTATGAGCAATTCAGCGAAGTTGTAATCCGCTGCCGCCATGCGGTAACCAATAGGCAATAGTTTAGCGAAACGACAAATGTAAATTACTACTCGAAGTAATTTACTCCAAGACGAGATACGATCGACCAAAGAAAGAATAGTAGATCTTTCGGTTGGTGCAGCGGAGAGCAACGAATGTTTCTTCTCTTCAGGCACTTCGCATACCGAAGAGGGATTGAAGGGGACGACAGGCCACTTTGAAACGTCTAAGCTGGCCCACGGAGGACCACTGAACCAAAGCGGATGATCAATGATTTGGGAAGGTGTGAGCCCACGTGACAGACAATCTGCGGGATTGTCCGTACCGGACACGTGATACAGGTTTTGTGGCGATAAGTCGTCCTGTATTTTCGAGACTCTGTTGGCCACGAAGGTGTTCCACCGATGGGGCGACGAATGTACCCAACAGAGAGCGACTGTTGAATCCGAAAATGCGAATATGTTGCGAAATATAATGCGGTTTTGACAAGCGACTACGACATTTTTTATGAGTTGAGCTAGCACAAGAATAGCGCACAGCTCCAGACGAGCAAGAGAAACGACCTTTTTAGGGGAGACCTTCGACTTAGCGGTCAACAACCTAACGATATTGCCATCACTATTTTGAACGTGGAAGTAAATAACCCCCCCGTATGCTTTCTCACTGGCGTCCGCGAAAGCCAATATAGTAACCACACTAACGCCGACGATACCAACGTGACGTGGGATCCTTATATTACAGAGCAAGGGAAGCTCTTCTTTGAAGCGAATCCACAGCCTGACTATATCTTCAGGTGGAGTATCATCCCAGTCACAATCAGACAGCCAAAGCTGCTTGATTAGAAGTTTAGCGTACAGGACAACAGGTGCGACAAATCCCATGACGTCCCATATTTTAGCGACACACGACAATATTGTACGCTTAGTACAAATCTGAGCGGGAGTATTAATTTTCATGCCGAAGTTGTCCGACGTAGGTGACCAACACAAGCCCAGTACTTTATGTTGGTCGGACTCATCGAATTCCTTGACAACTGGCAGGCGGTGCGAGGGTGGGATCGAATCTAATACGACTTGGGAATTACTGGTCCACTTAACTAGCTCAAATTGACCAGCCTTCATGAGACCTATCATTTCCGAAGCGGTGGAAATGCCCTCGTCTTCCGTGCGAACGGAATGGACGTAGTCGTCCATATACAACCCCGCAGCGACAATATCTTTGGCCTGAGGGTAGGAGTCACCCTCATCCTCAGCCAACTGCTTAATAGTTCGAAGTGCATGAAAGGGGCTAGACTTAAGCCCAAAAACGACACGATTAAATTCATAAACCTGTAAAGGTTCTTGCGGGGAAAAGCGATACAAAATGCGTTGGAAACGCCGATCAGATTCTCGGACTCCAATGCTGAGAAACATCTGACGAATGTCTGCGGAAAGCGCTATCGAAAACAAACGAAAACCAATAATAATATTGAACAAGTTCCCTTGTAGGTTCTGTCCACCATACAAGAGATCATTAAGCGAGATGCGGGTAGTAGTTTTACAACTACCATCGAGAACGACACGAAGTTTGGTTGTGACCTTATCATCTCGGATCACACCATGATGCGGAATAAAATACGAACTTCCCGCCGAATCAGGATTCGTAGATGAAATGTAGCCCTTTTCTAAATATTCCCGGATGACACTGTCATACGCGACCCTTAATTGTGGAGAAGCTTGCATCTTCCTTTCCAAGCAGTAAAACCGCCGTTCACTTGCTTGGCGCGAATTGCCAAGGGATTCGACATCAGCCTTGAAAGGCAAAGCTACTACGTAACGTCCCTCACTATCCCGAGTGGTAGTGCGGGTATAAAATTCCTCACACAATTGGTCGTCCGGGCTGAATACCGGGGGAACACTCACTTCCTCTAATTCCCAGAATTTCCGGACAGCAGAGTCTAATGTGTCCGCGATACAGCAATGCGATACGGTCGAATTACCGTCAGTACATGCTGGTGCGTCACCTACGATCACATAGCCAAGGACCGTTTCTAATGCGAGCGGCGATAAATTCGAAGTCGATCCTTGAACTCTGTTCGACAAAAGCAGGTGCGGAAAAATCGAAGCGCCGATCAATACGTGAATCGGGCCTGATGAATAATATGTATCGTCTGCCAACGGTAAGTCTTCGAAGTTAGACAGTCGCGAAGTGTCGACTGTCGCGGTTGGCAGACGTTCGGTAATCCTATCTATTACCAACGACTCAATATCATAAGTTATATTATGATCGAAACGAGAATGAATTTTAAATTGTACGGAACCTTGAATGGGTTTACTCGAACCTCCTATACCCCTAACAGTGGAACAAGTAGGGCTATTATTTATGTTTAATCCTAAACGTTGACAGCAATCGCGAGTAATAAAGCTACTCTGAGACGCGCTGTCCAACAATGCACGAACGCAATGTTCGTGACCACGAGAATCTAGAATAACGATACGTGCGGTACCCAACAACACAGTTCTAGAGCCTTTATAAGGGCCGACTGCACTTGAGCATAATGCTACATCCGAGTTCGCGGGAATCGAACCCGCGCTCGGCTCTTCGACTGAGCGTGACGGCGACATATTTGACGCAGGCCTATTTCCAAAACATAGCAATGTATGATGTTTGTACCTACATTTTTTACATGTAGACGTCGACTCACACGCAGACACGCGATGACCACTACTTAAGCAATTTATACACAAGTTGTTTGACTTAACGAATTTAAAACGTTGATCGGGGTTATAACTCTTAAAAACCGTACACTTATAAATGTAGTCATGGTTTTCCTTACACAAACTACAAGCGACTGGTTGAGAACTGGACACATATGCGTTAGTTGATTTACGATCTAAAGGCCTTTTATTAGTATTGACTCGAGCAACAGGTATCGAAGTTCGTTCTAAAACCTTTATATGATCACTAACGAAATTAACTAGATCGGAAAACAATGGGATTTCGGATCCATTCGACTTTAATTGATAATTGGATTCGAACGTACGAACGGTGTCTGGGTCCAGTTTTTTAAGCGCGACATGCAACAATATAAAATCAGCAAGGTCACTGACTTTTGTATGTTTTAAAGCAACTACCGACGAAGCGAACTTATCAATAAATGATTCTGAACTACTAGGGGTACCTGATGTAATAGATTTAAATTCAAATATTTGAGTTAAGTATGAAGTTGCCGATTGTCGACTATCTTCATATTTTTTACAAAGCAAATCGAAAATGAGTGGGTAATTATCCGCAGACGGGGTAATACCAGCGAAAATTGTACGAGCTTTATGTGTTAATTTACCTAATAAATAATATAATTTCTCACAGTCTGTTAGAGAAACATTATTATGCACGACATTACGATAACTAGCGACGAATAATGGCCAATTCTTAATATCTCCGTTGAATTCGGGTATTTCAATTGGCGGCAATCGAGGTGACCTTTGGACCTCACTATGAGAGTGAGCCGTCAGGTTCTTCTCAGCCCGTAAAATGCGCCCTAAAAGGTCTTCGAACGCAGAAAGCGATTGATAATCTACAACATATTCAGGGTTTAATTTTAGCTCATGAATAACAATTTCATCCAAAGCACTTTCAAAATCCACACGTAGTGATTGTACTAACGAGATGTCGCACAAAAATGATTCCTTAACGCTTTCATCCGAATGAATGTGTTTTATTTTATCTGCAATACTCTGCATGCGAGCAAAGATACGATCTCTCTTTGCTATCAATCTTTTAAGAGTAATATCGGTCGGTGCCATATTTATGAGCTATGAATATCAAACTAATTATTATAAGATATTTAGTAACTACCCACCGTTTTGCGAAATAACGGCCGGGTGCGCGACGCGGTCTCGAGTAACCTTGACTCGACCGATTGGTATTTACTTTACAAGTAACGATAATTAACTACTAAGCGGGGTTGCGAAATTCCTTACTAATCGATTATTAGCTAGGAAGACACGAAAACGACGTAATGAATTACGATGTACTTACTTGCCACGCGTTGGCAAATAAGTATCTATGCGGGGTTGACTACGAAATACGAATACGAAACTACGATATACCTAGCGAATTCTAGGGAATGGCTGTGCTGATTATTATCCGACTCGGGAAGGACCATTAAATGGATGGGCGGTAATGCAACGTATGCGACTTAGAAGTTTTCGGTTACACAATTGACGGGAACCGGCGCTGGTTGGAACAAAAGATAAGAGTCCAGCGTCGTATAGGAAAGGCAGCACTAACCTTGATAATCCAGGATATTCAGGACTGCCAGCACTCTGATCACAGTTCACCACCACAGTATAACCGTTCTTCTGCTACGAATTGGTCGCACAAAACGACGCGACCGTTCGAATGCGATTCGATGCGTGTGTGCTCTAACGCGACTCGACAGCCATTGAAGGTCCGATCGTCCATCGGAAGATCCAGACGCGATCGATTTTTCTAGAGCGGTATAGTCTCTCTCCCTCACTCTCGAATAGACGAAGGTCTAGTGCAAGGGAGAAAGGATAATATGCGGAAGGGGAATGTCTAACCAATTAGCGATTATGCGTGTTGCCAATAATTAAAAATATAAACGAAAAGAATCGTATATCAGCGCAACCATATACTTTCTAGTTGGTCCCATTGTCGTCACGTTTGGATCTGATGATGGGATCATGGAGAAATCGAGGGAACTCTTCAAATATTATAGGCACACCTATAGCGTTTTGGGTATTTCTTATAGTACCTTGTGCAGTTGCTCTCGAAAAGCACCATTTGAGGAAGTGGAACTGATGATGAAGACCCCAGATGGCCACCGAAACTACTCAATAATAAGTATTTCGTGTATTGCGATTAGATTACTTGAATATTAGATGTTAAGCACTTTATGCTCGTCACAATGCATATGGTGAAGTAGAGCTGATGGTGATGTACCAGGAGAACTCCTCAAAAATTAACGGCTCTGCACCAGGAAAAGCAATATTTTGTATAAGGTGATAATTAAGTAGTTGACATTTTGGCTTTTGTAACTAGATAAATTACAAACCGGCCCACTAAAAAGCGTGAATTTTTTTTTTGCAAAAAATATAACCAACTTCCATATAAAAACACTGCAAAGTGAAAAATAACTTTAATTTCGGTGTCTTTAGTTTTATACATATTTTCGTTTTTGACACCGCCTTCCGAAATTAAAGTTATTTTTCACTTTGCAGTGTTTTTATATGGAAGTCGGTTCTATTTTTACAAAAAATTTTTTTAACAAACAGTTAATTCTGTTCATTAACATGTTCAAGTAAATAATAGAAGAGTTGTTCACTTCGTTTAGAACACGCTTTGCGTAGAATGTAACGTAAAGTGGGTTACAAAAGCGCAAACTTTGTCACGCTTTGTTTGTTAGGTTGGCACTTTTGGATATGTCTTTACTATTTAGAGTCTGGCAAACGAAAGTAGAGACTGAAAAAGCGCGGCAAATTTAAAAAATATCAGCATAGCAACCCCAAAACTACTATTAAATACCTGGAATAACTGTATTTGATACTTTAGAATTATGTATTTTATTTCATCGGAATAAAAATACAAGAGATATTTAGGTAGGTAATAGTTTAGATATTGTGTCTTAATTCGATTAAAAAACAAACAACAGTATTCTAAAACAGTTCTGATTTATTCACTATAGTCAAAATCTGAATGTAAGACTTCCATGTGGAAAGTTTCATTAGAGTCACTGGAGTCATTGTTTCCTACGTTAATTATAAAACTTTCTAAATTATTTTCTGTAATTCTGTCCCTTTCTTTATGTTTATTTTCAACATGGATGACATGATCAGTCATTTTCTTTCACTCCTCGGGAGTTATATTTTCAAACGACTCTTTTATAAATTTCTGTAAGTCCACTGAGCAATATTTTTACTTGCCACTTTACGTTTAGCCAAACTCCATACTAACTCAATGGCATTTAGATCACAGTGGTAGGGGGGAACTCGCAATACCTCGTGCCCATTCTGCTTCAGAATTTCATCAGCTTCATATACTGGCTCTGGTGTGTTTCGTTTTAAACTTGTTTTCTAACGATATAAAATTCGTTAATTTTGTTACGAATAGCATCTATGTCGAAACTATCTACGTTGGACACTGTGGGTTTATATGGCCTTTACGCGCACCTTTCTTTTTAATTCTTATTAATGTAGTAATGCTCACTTCTGTAAAGAATGGTAAAACAAAATGATTAGGTTTTCAAATCATGAATTCAATTACATCTTTATAAAAGTTATGTACTCCTAGTAAAAACTTACCAGTGATTGAAGCTATTTTATCCAAGTACTGATTCTGGTCTAAATCCGTAAGTTTTTCAATTAGGCATGGGTAATATCGGTTTTACTCTGTATCAAATCGTACCTAAGTATCGGTTTTAAATATCGGATATTACATCTATATATTTCAATATCTATATATTGTCTGAATCTGTGTGGAACTCTGAAACGAAACTGCTATGTAAGATACTGTGATTTTTAGGTTTCGGTTTTGTTCGATATATTTAACATCTTATATTTTTACATCATTCTATTTTATTTGTAACTGTATACACGAAATTAGTGAATGTATTTTTTGTGTAGTGTTGACACTCCAGCGTGCATCGAAGACGCGTATCACAATATCAGTTTGAACCGAATATCATAGTGCGATACCGATATTGTGTGGTGTTTTTGTTTTATGACTCATCATACCAACATCAATGCATTAGATACGCGGATACCTGATACATAGATTCAGTGCCGTCCGATATATAGGTATTGGATATTGTACCAATATATAGGTATTGTATCTATATACGATTTGTATCACCCACTCCTATTTTCAATAGGTTTCACTATCTCATCAACCCCTGCTACATCCTCCAGATTTTCTATAAAAGAACAAAAAATGTTAAAAACCATGCAACATTTAATTGTATGTTAAATAACCATAATGTTTAACATTCTATAAAATGAATGTGAATCAAAATAGATAAATATTTTTCCTCGATAAATATAAATTGTGACTGTAACTTTGTCGTAAGACAAAGTATCAACTTAGTAGCGTCATACTAACTATGAAATCGAACACCACACGTAAACAATCTTGTTTTTGTTTGAATTCGGCGTCTTTCTCCTGTTGTTTTTCTTGATATTTAGACATCATGCGAAACAACATCTCCCGTACTCCAATTTTAATAGTTTTGTTCATTTTTCGCTGAATAAATGTTATTAACAAGATCACAACAAATCACCATCAACACGCCATCTTGTTTTGAAAATTGAGTTTGACATTAGTTTAGCATTGCCATATAAAAACTTTGCAAATAATTCGAGTGTCTACTTTCGTTTGCCAGACTCTAATAACAATTTGTGGTTAAACTACGGTGGGGACCCACTAATAAAATGTGATCGGGAAAGTTGTAGATGAATGTTTTGGTCTGTATTTATGAACAAAAAAAAAAGATTATTTATGAGAAAATATATTACCTATGGCTCATTTTTAGGGTTCCGTAGCCGAATGACAAAAACGGAACCCTTATAGTTTCGTCATGTATGTCTGTCTGTCTGTCCGTCCGTCCGTATGTCACAGCCATTTTATTCCGAAACTATTAAGACTATACATGTGAAACTTGATAAGTAGATGTATTCTGTGAACCGCTTACCGATTTTAAGAAAAAAGCCATCCATCCATTCCGTCTAACTTCCATAATAAAAGAGTGAAAAATCTAAAAAAAAATATATGCTGTGGACCTTAATGTAAACTTTCAAAGAAAATTGACTTTGTAATTCATACAAACACTATGAAAAACAAAGTTATTTTGCGTAGTTACTACGGAACCCTTCATGGGCGAGTCTGACTCGCACTTGGCCAATTTTTTATTTTCTTTATTTGGCGAACAAACAACTGTTATCTTCCAATTTCTTAGCACCGCATACTTTATTAATATAGTGCTAGCTGTGCTAAACTAAATTATAGTAACATTAGTAACATAATCATCTTATAACTAAGAAAAAAATTAAATAGAGTTAAACAAAACGGATTTGGATTGGTAAAGGAATATAAATTGAAAATAAAGAATTGAAAATTAATTGGCTGTTATTCTGGCTTGATTATAAAATATTACTTCGCCTTATAAATATATACTAGGTTATTAAAAAGAAATATTCATACTTTTCACGTTCACAATTAAAATTGTGCGACTAAATGAAAGCTCAAGTGATGCGCGTTCACTTTGTATCAAAAAGCATGAATAAGTAGGTACTTTAAGTTACCTATTCTCAAAAGAAGGTTTGGCATATCTTTAGTTCTTTAAAATAAACAAACCAAAAATAATGTTTGGAGGAGCATTCCCCGACAAAGAAGAATGGCGGGCTAGTACAGAAGTTTTGTACCGCTGCGCTGGTAACTTTCGTGTTTGTATTGTTTTTATATTTAGTCGATAGATAATCTCATCAATAAATGGAGTATAAATTATCTGATTTTTGGAAGTTAGGGTCAAAAGTTATTTTACTTTGTTTTATGTATGAGAGGTTACATTTTGAGGTATGTAGGTAGGTATATTTTAAGATGACAGTTAACTGTCAATGTGGTTGTTTACAAACTAATACGTTACCTACTTAATCACTATACGTTTTTTTTATTTCTCATATTAGTTGATCCTGTCAACGTTACGAACAGCCAAGATGTTCGTTTCGTTCGTTTATCATTATTCATGGGCAGCCCCGGATCTTCATTTTTTTTTAGGCGGGGCATAACTGTAAATTGCCGCCCCCGCCCTTTTATATTTATGTTTACCTTTATCATATTTATAATACCAGTCATTTGGACATAGACCTTCCGGAAATAATGCATCCATCGCTGTTCTTTCTGAGTTAAACCTATTTATTTACACATGTAAGGACATGAACGTGTAGAATATATATTTTAAACAGCACATGATAGGATTTAAAATAAAAATATTATGTCATACTAAAAATCAAGCATTTGTGAATTAAAATTACAATTTTACTCGTCGAGCTTTTTGTTCAGCAAATAAATCTATGGCCTTGTCATAATTTGGACAAACGGAGGAGATGGTTCGCACCGGGTCGGGTACCTATCACACGCGTTCCGGCGTGAGTCAAGGCTCAATTTTGGGGCCTTTATTATTTCTCATCATGGTCAATGATCTTCCTCAAGTTCTGCTTCATGCTAGATGTCTCTTGTATGCTGACGACTTGAAACTGTACCTGGAAATAAACTCCGAGCATGACAGTTTGGCACTGCAGCAAGATATAGATGCGATATACAAGTGGAGTGTAGACAACAAGATGGAGTTTAATTCGTCCAAATGCTTCGCAATGACATTCGGTCGCATGCGGCATCAGTTAATTTTGAATATAATTTAAATAATAATACCATCACGAAGTCAACAGCCATGAAAGACCTGGGAGTCACATTCGACCGAAATCCACATGAAAGTACCTACGTACTTTTATTAGAAAAGGTTCAAAAAGCGTTCCTTAGATACCTATATAAGCAGAAACACGGCTACTATCCTTAGCTCTATCCGACAAAGTTCTTACTGGGTTGCCTCGGATACAACTCCCTAGAGGTAAGGCGAGCTCGAGATCAGCTCACAATAGCCTGTAAGATGCTCTGTGGCGCTATTGACGCTCCTGATCTGTTACATGTGCTGGCGCGCTTCTTTGTCCCAGACAATTACTGCCGGGGCAAAAAGCACAGGCTGTTTGCCGTGCCTCCATGTCGTACTGTTGCACGTGCTAAGTCGCCAATTCCTCGCACTCTGGCCGCGCTTAATGATCTCTTGGATTCTAATCCTACATGCGACCTGTTTGCGGATGGATGGGTGAAGATTTTATTGGTATGTCAGATGTACTGTGAGAAGAATTCATGAAAGTGTTATTAAAATGTTAACCTTTTATTTATGTTTTCACTTAAAATTTTACTATACCTACTTTGTTTATTTTGTATATTTTAGTATGTGTTATAATTATTTCTTTTAATTTTAGTTACTGTCATTGGTTGTAAATATAACCGTTGTAATTAAACAAATAAATAATTTAACTCTCGTGCCATTCGATTTTCTATCGCTAAGATTGCAAGACTCGATAGGCGTTCCTGGCTCGTAGAAGATCGCAAATAATTTTTATTTAGTTTTCATTTGCTAAAATTTCGCTCACAGCTTGCGGATGTAGTAGGAAGCGTAGAGTAAATTCGCAGGGCAATACAAATACGAGTATTCGGAAAGCATCCTGCAAATCATGAGTATAGATCTGTTACAAGAGATAGAAACCGTTAGCTTTTTCTATATCACCAAATAAAAGCGGAGCTTGCTCTTTAATTAAAAACGTAGAGTTCCTGGCAGAATTCAACGGCGCTTAAATCTCGCTTATATTTTCGAGCCAGATCTGCTCCATACTTTTGTAGTTCTTCAATTGTCATTTTAAAAATATTAGTACCTACCATTAAGAAACGCAAAATTCAAATTCAGCATGGTAGCACAATCAAACTTTTTAATTTCTGATATGATTCGATCAAATACCATCATTATTTCTTTAGAATATAGTTGAACAGGTTGGAATGTTTGTAATTCGTCTTCACATGTCATCAAAATGTTATTTTCGTATCGGAATTCGTTTGTTGTGCAAAATAGGGTCAACACCGCTTTTTTTTGCAACCTCTTCAGCCTCTTTTATCCAATATTCCATTGGATTTAGTCTCATTTTTTGCAAAGTTTTCAGCAGACCATCCATTAAGTAGTGCAACGGAACGGGCAAGAATCTTGTATCTTGTAAATCTTGAATGAAGAATCTTGTAAATCTTGGATTGTGTAAAAAAATTTAAATGATCAATATCTTTGAAACTTCTCAAAGCTTCTCCATCGGAAATTCAGGTTATCATTGTCGTCCCCGTCACAAAAATTTGAACATATTTCGAAAGCCGTAGATCATCAGGCAACGGAGATACTTGTGTCCAGCCAGCTTGAACTCAGGCTGTCTGGATATTAAGTTTTTATTGATTTCTCGTAAACACTTACATGTGATGCCAAAAATCAAAAGTTACTACTGTCACACATTGCGTCACTAAATGTTAGTAAAGGAACCATATTCGAAAACGCTCCCGTTATTGAGATTCGGAAGTGCCAGCCAGAAGTTTTATATGTAAATTCAAGCTGGCTGGACACAAATTTTTGCATTTTTCTACTAAACCGCTGTAGGTATCACAAAACTTTTAGCTCGATACCTGTCACAAATTTATGTGACGCCCTTTGATATGCAAAAAGTCGTGATAATCACTTTCGTTACCGAGATTGAGAGACCAGCGAAAAGTAGTTTTTCAAGCTGGCTGTGACACGTGACACCACGTGACACGTTTTCATTCGATTATCTAAGATTCTGTAGCGTCACAAATTCTGAAATAAAGGTGTTAAGCGGTCACATAAAGTGCCCTATTGATCTAGTTAAATGCGAGCTATTTTGAAGATTTGGCCAGCCAACCTGAGTCACATTATGATTTTAAGACTTCCATTTTGTCACTGTCCCTTCAAATTGATGAAGCTAAATCTATAAAATCGGATGAATTTTTACCTTTTATTTCTGTGCAACCACAAATATGTAGTATAGCGCAATTATGTATTATTTTTCGAAAAGGTACGTATATTGAGTATAATGTTATGTTTTTGGAGTAAAATTTAAAAAATGCCAAGTAAAAAGCGACTGTGACACGAAACAGAATAAAAAACAATATTTTTGTGTTAATCCTTGAAGCTGAGGCTATTTTATTTGATTTATCAATTAATTTTTTAAATAAATATGAAAATGGATTATTTATTTAATATTTTCCGTAAATTTTGCTTTTAAATCTAATCACACAATAGAACCAGTTCCGCCACAAAGTTAGTTTTGTTTCGATATTATAGGAAAAATGCCTCGACTTCCGCGTTCCTGTTTGTTTTCCTGTATGATAAACTATATTTCCTAATACATTTTGATCAAATAAAAAAGAAAAAAGTATAATAAAATATAATCGAATTTTACAGCAGGGTACACTTTATTTTGATATTGCTCCTACGCACCTCACGAATCGCGGGATGGGACGCGCTGCATGAACATTATTAATGTTCATGCAGCGCGTCCCATCCCGCGCTCTCGCTGCACCCGGTCACGTGGTCTGTGTGCTGTAAAGACTATAAAACCATGTACTTCTGGGTATCGGTCGAGTTGATAGAGTCACAGTGAAACAAGAGTGAAATTTCTGTACTTGTACTATTATTTATTCTGTGGTCAAAGTTAAGTAAATGATGAGTTGTCCATAAGTGTGTAAAATTTGAATTTGGCTGCCTTCTGAACTTGCCACCCGGGGCATAGGCCCCGGCTTGCCCCCCCCTAGATCCGGGGCTGTTCATGGGTACCTACGAAAATGCATTCATATTTTACGTGAATAAGGATGTCACTTTAAAGATGCATTTCCACACTATTCTTTTTATTACAAGTAATACAATAAACAGATAACGATACAAATAATCTATATGTTTCTAGATTTTAGAACTTTTTATGTGTGCTGCAATGTGTGATCATCTAAGGCTTCGCTTTTTAATTAAGAAAGTATTTTTTTGGTAACTGGTTCCTTAGACATAGGGTAAGGATGCCTATTATGAGATAGGCGCTAAATATGAGATAGCAAGGTATTAGTCAAACTATTCACGTAAGCCATTTGGAGCAGTGTCGCTCGAATCGACGCAGCAATAGCGCTAAACGTCTGCTAGTGCGCGCCGGCCTCCGGCGATCTAAGAATGTGTGCGTGCAGGTTATTAGATTATCGTAAAACCAAATATTTTTCATCAAATGTTTACAAGGTATGTAACAACTTTATTATTACGTTAAAAGCTCTTCATATATATTTTATTTGTAACTGATATGATCAATTTTAAGATGTAAATGCAGTTTTATTGTGTTTTCATTTCGAAAGAAAAAATAAACATTCATTTTTTTCCTAATATGAGATATGCTGGGATTTCTAAAATGAGATATCTCATATTGTAGTACTCAAAAAGAGCAATTAATATAGGTGTTGAGTTAAACCCTATATTTTTTTATTTTAGATGCCTCCCATCAAAAGGAAGACCTGGGACCACACTGTCATGATACAGGCTGTGAATGCAGTACGAAGAAACGAAATGGGTTACTTAAGAGCTGCAAAACGATTTGGTGTTCCTAAGGGTACCCTTGAGCGCTATGTGAAGAAGGATGTTAGTACATCGTCTCATATGTCACCTTTTGCACTTAACCCAGTGCCCAGGATACCTAAATACAATTCTTCTTCTAAGAAAACTCGAACTGGAGCAGCTTCTATAATTACGGCTTCTCCGTATAAGAATTCACTAGTAGAATCTATTAATAAAAAGCAGGAAAAAGAAACTAAGAAATGACAGAAGAAACTGTCAAATAAAAACAGCAGACAATGAAAAAAAAGCTTTTAAAAAGAAAAAAGTTGAAGAAGTTAGTTCCAGTCCCGAAGACGATGACATGCCTGAGCTCGCAGATAGCAGTGGGTATGAATATGATGCTGAATGTCCCTACTGCAGCGGAAGCTTTTCACAAGATACAAGAGGAGAAAAATGGGCTAATTGTCAAGTTTGTTTTAAATGGGCTCATGAGGATTATGGAGATGTAGCATCGAATCGTTTTTTGTGTTCTTTATGTTTAGATATGTAAGACATGGTAAGAATTACAATATTTTAGAAGAGATTTTTATTTTTGTTACAACCTATACATGTTTATAACTTTTCTTTTGATATTTTTTATTAAAAATGCTTAATAAGATTATGATAATTTAGCATAGCTCAAATATTTGTTAAGTGTAACTAAAGTATTAACAATAATTATTGTGAACCCATTTTGAAGACTGACGATAGTCTATAATTTAATAATTAAAGTACCTAAATAAAGTATGTTTGTCTATATTATTTAATTAATAAGTTACAATGAAAATGTGATTATAATGATATTAATATTGTTTTTTTTTGTTTTGTTTTACCCCTAAAATTTTAAGGAACCTAATATGAGATACTATCTCATATTAGCAACCCCTAATATCTCATAATTAATATCCATTTGCCTTGAACTTTTTTCTGATATTTTCCACTTTTTACACTTTACAGCACAAATATTGTATTTAGCACTAAATAGCTATTACACATTTAAAGTACATTAAATTTCCTATCTAAAATTATATCTGAGAAAGCTTCAAATGTAACAGTTTTGGTTTATAGTCAAAAATAGAAATGGTATCTCATAATAGGCATCCTTACCCTACCTGTACGGTTTTATACACATAAATATATAGTGTCTAGTTAGTAAAATTAAATTTTGAACACAGTTACTAATACTTCTATGCAATAATGTAATTAAAGGTGCATAATATTCAACCTTTTTTAATATATTGTTGTATAGTTTTCAGTAAAATAAAACAATAGTTTTGTTTAAAATAGCTTTTGTTTTAAAGCATTCAAAATGTTCGCAAAATCACTAAGAAGAGAGCAGGTTGCGTCATACCCTTATGGCGAGCATAACTCAAGTACCAAATAATACTCATTACATGCGAGCAGCAGCCCACAGTTCTTAAGCCAACGATACAATTACAGCAATAACTTAAGATTGCTTCCCGACAATTCATATACTCTCATCTCCTAGAGCGTGCCGTCTCATGCGAGATAAGCTCAGGTTGTAATTAATGCACTGTACACTCGACATTGCGTCGAAATCAAACACACTATGCACAAGAATGAAATTGAGCGTCTTTTCGCAATTGTGACAACAATACCACTTATTAAGCGTCCATTCGCAAAGTAATGCCAATAATATCAATCAGTACGATGTACGATGCCGGTGGAACGGATGCTCAACTCAGCGTATCAACGTAATCAAAAAGACTTAAAAATGCACAAACGGATTCACACAGCGCAATTCAATGAAACAGGAAAGACGCCATTGACGCTAATGGCAGATGATTTCCTTGAAATATCAATAAAACATTGCTATAGTCAAGCATGTTTGGATGTTGATATCTTTTCGCACGATATAATTTACGCACCCGCATAGTTACGTTTATTTATGTGATAATTCATGTAAAAATCAGAAAATGTAATGAATATTTTATTCATTATATTTTGTGATCAAGTTAAAGGGTTTTATGTTACGCACAGTTAGTTTAAAAATGTGCATTGCGTTTTATTGTCAATAAATTAACGTTTAGTTATTTACTGCTATCATTTTTAAAATCCCTTTTTTTATACGTTTCCAAAATTCTAAAAATGTAATATATACGTAAAAAGAACTACTTTAAGATCCTTTATAAGTGCTCAATGTCTTATAGCGAAACACCAAGTAAAGTTGGCGGTACGAAATCTGCCGTTCTCCTTTAATTTCCAAGCGGATAAATAATTTTATCAGAACTTTTCATGGACGGCTTTTATAACCAACTTTTGCTAATTTTAAACAGTAATCATTTTAAGTGAATAACGGTATAGCCCGTTAGATAAAGGGCCAAGTAAAAACATAAATCATTACATCCCTGTATAAACAGAATTGAAAGGTTTTCAATACAAACAAAGAGATGCTATTGAGGTTTACGAATTAGTGTTCGAGTTCATAGACTAGGATAGGATAAAGTAATTATCCTTATAATTAATATTATATATAAACTAGTATTTGCGTGTTGCGCGAGGTGCAAGCACCTCGCGTGCTTGTGAAGAAAACTAAAGCATTGCCCCTCTAAATCAAGTATTTGCGTGTTGCGCGAGGTGCAAGCACCTCGCGTGCTTGTGAAAAAAGAAAAAAAGGGGGGGGGGGGAGATGGGGGGGTTTAGTATTTGCGTGTTGCGCGAGGTGCAAGCACCTCGCGTGCTTGTGAAGAAAACTAAAGCATTGCCCCTCTAAATCAAGTATTTGCGTGTTGCGCGAGGTGCAAATACCTCGCGTGCTTGTGAAAAAAAATGGTGGGGGGGTGATGGGGGGGTTTTAGTATTTGCGTGTTGCGCGAGGTGCAAGCACCTCGCGTGCTTGTGAAAAAAGAAAAAAAAGGGGGGGGAGATGGGGGGGTTTAGTATTTGCGTGTTGCGCGAGGTGCAAGCACCTCGCGTGCTTGTGGAAAAAAAAAAAAAAAAAAAAATGGGGGGGGGGGTGATAGGGGGGGGGGTTGCAGAAGTATTTCGACTAAAGCATTGCCCTTCTAAATGAATCTGAAAAAAAAAATTTTCCTAGGCATGCGGACAGCGAGTAAAGGGCAACTCGCTGTCCGACCATGGCCCATGCCCGGGTCGACGGCGCGTCGTGTTCCACGCGCGCCTCAAAGAGCAATATGACGAGGCCCCCCCATAGAGGGCCGAAGCCTGCCGGGGTCGTGGGACTCATCCCGTTACCGTGACCCCGGTACGTAAAGGGTTATTGAAGGAACACCGTGGATTTTAGTCAGTAAAAGTCTGACAGTCCCTCCCACCCTGCCCGGAGTGGGAGGACTTATTTGATAATTTTACCACGATAAAAAAAAAAAAAAAAAAAGTCTCTTAATTTCCGAGATCCGCCTAAAGGGGGGGAGAAGGGGGGCGGGGTGGGACTTTGAAAAATGGTTTTTACTTTACCGAGCCTCCTCTACACGAATCCGTAAAAAAAAAAAATACGGGTCTCGTAGTTTCCGAGATACGATAGGGGGGGGGGGGGGAGAAGGGGGGGGGAAAAGGGGGGGTTTGGCACTTTTCCCGTAGGTTTGAGAGTTACTTGTTTACGAATCTGTCAAAATATACCCACCTCCCCATCCACCATCTGGGAGAACAATTCTGTCAATGAGTGAGTCAGTCAGTCAGTCAGTCAGTGAGTGGTAATCTAGCTTTATATAGTATAATCTGGAAAAACGTATATTCGGATGTTTGTTTATCAATCACACCACACTTGCTGTACAGATTTAGGTGAAATTTTGAATAATAGTGGGCCAAAGCTTTGGCTTCGGTGATAGTACTCATTGTTGTACGATCGACTTCCGATTTGTCCGATTATACACTACCTACAGGAGTGAATAAATAAAATAAAATGATAAGTAAGAATCAACGAAATGCTACTGACATAAACAGAGCGACGTACGTACGAAAAAATAAGTGATCTTATAACAAAATAATCAAGTTTTTATTTTTGTACACGATTCTAAAACTTGCAAAAAAGAGCTAGGAATGAATCGTGTTTTCTACGAAAGTTGGCAATTGGGAACTTCCCAATACAAATATTCATCAATTTCCCAACTATGTTAGGATCGGCTCCCAGAAAACTTGAATGCTGCTTAGCACCAATACACAATTACATGGTCCAACTACGTATGTGACAGAGAGTATATAACGACTAGAGAGCGTATAGGCCAATTTCTTAGAAGAACACGACTCACTACTCCGGGTCGGGGGAACAGAGAAATGCAAAGATGCAATTGGTCAGTTCAAGGTCAAGTTGCGTACATATGCCTGGTTAGGGTCTACTTGATTAAGGGAAAGTAGTCGATATCGATAAAATTGATTTTTAAATTGTAAACATGCTGAGTAAAAATTCCATAATAAAATACATTTTAATTGAAATCAGTTGTGTCATCAACTGTAGCTTCAGCAGGCACTCTGTAATAATTACTTTTTTTGGTGGTGAGACATTAGATGATTTATCTAATGACTCCTCCCTCCTACATACACTTAACCCGTGGATTCGACATTGAAACAAAGTAACCTGTTTTTTTTTTCTAGGTGGGAAAATCATCGAATGACTTCGCCCGCTTTGGGCAAAACGGAAGAGAGTGTCAGACATGTACTAACTAAAAACCCACCTTGTTCCTTCAGCTACCCTTAAGTTCCGGTGCCGCGGTATCTCATTAGAACATTACCGCAAACCCGGAACCAAAGTAACTTACGAGGGCAATATTGTAATGCAAAGGCCCAAGTTAATTAGGATTAGAGTTCGTCATACTATTTGAAGCCTTTTTTTTTCTAGGTGGGAAAATCATCGAATGACTTCTCCCGCTCTAAGCAAAACGGAAGGGAATATCAGACTTCTACTGACTAAAAATCCACCCTGTACGTTCAGCTGCCCTTTAGTTCCGGGGCCGCGGTATCTCATTAGAACATTACCGCAACCCCGAAACCAAAGTAACTTTACGAGGGCGATATTGTAGCGCAAAGGCCCAAATTAATTAATATTAGAGTCCGTCATACAATTTGAAGCCTTTTTTTTCTAGGCGGGAAAATGATCGAATGACTTCTCCCGCTCTGGGCAAAATGAAAGAGAGTGTCAGACTTCTACTGACTAAAAATCCACCCTGTTTCTTCAGTTGCCCTTAAGTTCCGGGGCCGCGGTATCTCAATAGAACATTACCGCAACCCCGGAACCAATGTAACTTACGAGGGCGATATTGTAATGCAAAGGCCCAAGTTAATTAGTATTAGACTCCGTCATACTATTTGAAGCCTAGAAAGATTGAATATCACGATTGATTATATACCTTATATTCACGATTTGACTTTTCTCAACATTATATCAATAAAAACAAAACTAGAAAGCAATATTCCCTAGTAACCTTATCCATCCGCTTTTCTTTTTATTCTGGAATCTTCGGAAATCTAAAATGCATGTCACACAGAAGAAAAAATATTAGAACTTTCTCCTTTTTTTAAATTCGGTTAATGTAGATAGGTATTTTATGACAACTATCTGAATTTAATTGAAAAAAAAAATCAGTTTAATTTTATAATTATCGATATCGTATTCAGCCGTTAAAGGTAACAGCACAGATTTTACGATAAAAATACAAAGGGAAAGAAAGGGATAAAAGAATTAGAATTTCTTCATGAAAGAAAGAGACTTTTCCAAAAGACATCAACGCGTGACTCAATTGAGCCCTTGCCTCTGCTGTGGCTTATAATCTGATTAAATCCATACTAATATTATAAATGCGAAAGTAACTCTGTCTGTCTGTCTGTCTGTCTGTCTGTCTGTCTGTTACCTTTTCACGCCTTAACCGCTGAACCGATTTACATGAAATTTGGCATGGGAATAGTTAAGGACCCTGGAAAGGACATAGGATAGTTTTTATCCCGATGTAAGGTTCCCGCAGGATAGTTTTCGATTTGTATCTTTGTTGCTCTTTCACGCAAAAACTACTGAACGGAACTCAATGAAATTTGGTAAGGAGACAGTTGACATCCTGTAAAAACACATAAGCTATTTTTTATCCTGGAATTCCCACAGGTTTGGGATTTACACGGGAAAACCTCCCATTCGAACGAAGTCGCGGACAAAAGCTATCCATACTTTAATACTAATAATATAATTCCATACTTCCATATCCATATCCATACTATCCATACATCCATATCCACCAATACTTCCAAGCTAATCCATACTAATATTATAAATGCGAAAGTAACTCTGTCTGTCTGTCTGTCTGTCTGTCTGTTACCTTTTCACGCCTTAACCGCTGAACCGATTTACATGAAATTTGGCATGGGAATAGTTAAGGACCCTGGAAAGGACATAGGATAGTTTTTATCCCGATGTAAGGTTCCCGCAGGATAGTTTTCGATTTGTATCTTTGTTGCTCTTTCACGCAAAAACTACTGAACGGAACTCAATGAAATTTGGTAAGGAGACAGTTGACATCCTGTAAAAACACATAAGCTATTTTTTATCCTGGAATTCCCACAGGTTTGGGATTTACACGGGAAAACCTCCCATTCGAACGAAGTCGCGGACAAAAGCTATCCATACTTTAATACTAATAATATAACTCCATACTTCCATATCCATATCCATACTATCCATACATCCATATCCATCAATACTTCCAAGCTAATATTATAATAATACGAAAGTAACTGTCTGTCTGTCTGTCTGTTACCTTTTCACGCCTAAACCGCTGAACCGATTTAGACGAAATTTGGCATGGGAATAGTTTAGGACCCTGGAAAAGACATAGAATAGGTTTCGTCCAGGAAATCATTCCTAAAGGATGTAAAAGGGGTGTTAGAATTTCGTATAGGGAATCAATAATGTCCCCGCCCTACCCACTCACATAATACACTTAGACCGCTAAACCGATTTGGATGAAATTTGATATAAAGATAATTTTAGACCCTGGAAAAGACATAGTATAGTTTTATTCCCGAAAATGATTCCTAAAAGATGTAAAAATGGTGTTGGAATTTTGTATAGGGAATCAATGATGTCCCCGCCCTCCCCACCCATAATACACTTGACCGCTAAACCGATTTGGATGAAATTTGCTATGAAGATAGTTTTAGGCCCTGGAAAAGACAAAGGATAGTTTTTATCATGGAAATCATCCCTTAAGAGTGTAAAGGGGAGTTGGGACTTTGTATTCCCCCTCTCAATTCATTCAAATCGCGTATTCAAGAACCACTAATAAAAAAAATTTTAAACTACATAACTGCATGTAGGCTATACAAATATTTGTTTAGAGCTGGGGTCGAACCCACGTCATGCACCAGTTAACAGTTACGCCAACCGTGTCGCTTAAATTTTAACCAATCAAGTTAATATACGAATCATTTCTATTTCAAAATCGGGGCAATATGCGTTTGCCCTTTTGAAAATAGGAGAAGATCGTGTGGCAACAGATATCAACGGGATGATTTATTTGAGCTGAACTGAATCTGAAACTGAAACTGATGCTGAAACTGAAGCTGAAACTGTAGCGGAATCTGAAACGGAACCAAAACTGAATCAGAAACTGAATCTGAAACCAAAACTGAAGCTGAAGCTGAAACTGGAACTGTAGCTGATTCTGACGCTGAAACCAAACTGAAGCTAAAACTAAAACTAAAGCTGAAGCTGAAACTGATGCTGAAACCAAAACTGAAGCTGAAACTGAAACTGAAGCTGAAAATTAAGCTGAAACTCTATCTGAAACTGAAACCAAAATTGAAGCTGAAACTGAATCTGAAACTGAAACTAAAACCAAAACTGAAGCTGAAGCTGAAACTGACGCTGAAACCAAACTGAAACTGAAACTGAAACTGAAATCAAACTGATGCTGAAACCAAAACTGAAGCTGAAGCTGAAACTGAAACTGAAGCTGAAACTGGAACAGTAGCTGAAACTGATGCTGAAACCAAATTGAAGCTGAAACTGATGCTGAAACCAAAGCTGAAGCTGAAACTGGAACTGTAGCTGAAACTGACGCTGAAACCAAACTAAAGCTGAAACTGAAACTAAAGCTGAAGCTGAAACAGATGCTGAAACCAAAACTGAAGCTGAAGCTGAAACTGAAACTGAAGCTGAAACTGGAACTGTAGCTGAAACTGACGCTGAAACCAAATTGAAGCTGAAACTGAAACTGATGCTGAAACCAAAGCTGAAGCTAAAACTGGAACTGTAGCTCAAACTAACGCTGAAACCAAACTAAAGCTGAAACTGAAACTAAAGCTGAAGCTGATGCTGAAACCAAAACTGAAGCTGAAACTGAAACCAAAACTGAAGCTGAAGCTGAAACTGAAGCTGAAACTGAATCAGAAACTGAATCTGAAACTGAATCTGAAACTGAATCTGAAACTGAAACTAAAACTGAAGCTGAAGCTGAAACTGGAACTGTAGCTGAAACTGACGCTGAAACCAAACTCAAACTGAAACTGAAGCTGAAACTGAAACTGATGCTGAAACCAAAACTGAAGCTGAAACTGAAACTGAAGCTGAAACTGGAACTGTAGCTGAAACTGACGCTGAAACCAAACTGAAGCTGAAACTGAAACTAATGCTGAAACCAAAACTGAAGCTGAAGCTGAAACTGAAACTGAAGCTGAAACTGTAGTAACATACATAGTGAACGTAGGCCAAGATACAGATAATTTAATAAACCACGTTTATTCTGATTTGAAAACAAATATAAGGGATAAAGAATGGCTGCGTGAAAGAGTAATTTTGGCACCAACTAACGAAATTGTAGGGCAGATCAACGAAAAGATTATGTCTCAAGTGGATTGTGATGTTGAGTATCTGTCCGTCGACATTGTCATGGATACAAAGCAAGTGACGTCGTACTCTGTAGAGTTTATCAACTCTCTGGAATTGTCAGGGTACCCCATCACATTATTTGAGGCTTTAACTTGGTGTCTCAGTCCTGTTGATGCGTAATCAGGGCGCACCAAGGCTCTGTAATGGCATGCGACTACAAATTACATACCTTGGATGCAATGTTTTCAAGCAATAATTATGACAGGAACGGCAAGCGGTGGAAACGTATTTATTCCTCACATTCAGTTCGAAAAACTCAAATTTCCCCTAAAAGCGGCATTCGTAATGACCATAAACAAAGTTCAAGGACAGACACTTAAAATCGCAGGTGTACATTTAGAAAAAGACTGCTTTTCCCATGGGCAATTGTATGTGGCGTGCTCACGAGTATCAAGCGTACAAAATCAACACGCCAAGGACGGGAAAACCAGAAAAGTAGTTTACAAAAATGTATTGTAAACTACGTTTTTGGTTTTAAAAAGATAAATTTTAAATACTAACTGTCTGTCTGTTTTTGGGGATGGATTAACCCTGGTGATGGTTTTTTAAATATTATATGCATTTTTTAACCACCCAAAAAGATACGGTATACTTTTTTGGCAACAAGAATTATTGACAAAGTGTAAATTAACGCGGGCGAAGCCGCGGGCAAAAGCTAGTGATAAATAATTTTCGTATTATTTCATTACTGATTTTCATTATGAATAGTTATGTCATCCATTTGGTATCTAGATGTCTGGGAATATTTTCCACACCACTTCAACGCGTAAGAAAGCATTATTATGCGTTATGAATTGGATACAAAAATTTAAAATTTGTAATTGTTTAGCATGCACATTGCACACAGGTCTAATACTAGGTCACAACTAAAATGGTTCGTGTACCGTAGCCTATATATAAGAGCAAAAAAACTCATAGTTTTCGTGCGTCAGGGCACTGTATGCGCGGTCAAGTGGTTTTATAGTCTTTGGTATGTGACCTCAACATCCCAGTAACTGGGTAGCACGATACTGAAGGGCAATACTGATGAATTCAAAAGACCACTGCCGAGAAATACGTTATGGCGTGCTTTCTAAAGCACGGAAGAAGCATGGTAATTTAAGATATCACCCATCCGTGGGCCGACCGCAGTAACTGTTGCTAAACCTTGTAAATCGACTTTAGTACGTAATTGTAGCAACGAACTCCTCTAATACAGAAGTTATATTTCAACCGAGCCAGCAGTAGTCTCATTAAAAACCGCTAGTTTTTAATGAATTCCACTAAAGTGCCATGAATGTGTCAAGCGCCAGAGTATGGCTATGATGTTCGATACAAAGTGAATATATTAAATATCGAGATCGAGTCACGAGGGCTTTGAAGTGCGCTGATGTTGCATACAATGTGGCTGTAATCTTAAATAGGAAGGTCTAGCTTGATAAGCCAGTATGTATTACATTTTATGACATACGTAGGTGCGTAACTTCAGGACCTCTGCCTAATTTTTCGATGAAAACAAGCGTAATGTTATGTTATACAAGGTAGGGAAGATGATACGACAATAAATGAAAACACCGAGTACACTAATCCCGAGGAAACTATTGTGAGGATAAAATAACATGTAACATCAAAATAAAAATATTTTCAAATAATCTAAATAGTATGGGTAAAAGTATGAAATTTCGTTGTTTAGTAAAAGATGCTTTGAATTTGACTTAAAACCTTCATGGTGTGAGAGTTTTTTGTGCTTAAACGCAGGATATTTGACCCTGCGTTGAAGCACAGTAGCTAAATAGAGCCTGTGGAAAAATATGAGAAAAACTTTATTTTCCTTTGTGGTGTTTTGATATGGAAGTCGGTTTTATTTTTTGCAAAAAAGTTTTTAATTTCGCGCTTTTTAGTTGGTCAGTTTGTAATTAATCTAGTTACAAAAGCCAAAATGTCAAATACTTATTTATCATCTTTTACAAAAAACGCAATGCAGAGTAAACGAAAAGATCGTCAATGTAAATATTTTTTTAGACTTTTGTTGATTTTTCAGAAACGGCTTGTCCGATTTCGGTAAAATTTTCATGGGACCATTTGGAAAGTATACCCTTTCCAACAAAAAAATATTTTTTCAAATCGGTTGGCAAGCGACGGAGCTATGCCCGAACAAACATAAAAAAAAAACAAACAAACATCCGAATTGAGAACCTCCTCCTTTTTTAGAAGTGGGTTAAAAATAGAAAAAATATCCTAAATACATTTTTAGTACAGACTAAGGAGATCACCATCTAGGCTATGTTAATGGTCGTATTGTCTTCTCCACTTTGTAAACTTACCGAAGGCTTATCGAAAATATCTACATATCTGTTTTTCTATTCATATTAAGGTTTTAACATTGTGGAGCTCGTGGCAAAATAATAACAGCCGCACGGCTCGGCGCCGAGTTTTGTCCGTGGATCCATCACCATATTAACATATCGAGATCCCTTCGTGACTTGGAAAGCACGTTAAGGTTCTGGCTGTCATTTGTACAGTCGCCAGCACATCAAGCTATCCGAATCTGTCAAATTTACCCAATTGAGTTTGAACCTTATCATGTTGTAATAAAGTTGTAAATCTATTAAATTATTTTGACAGATTGGAGTAGGTTGATGGGCCGGCCACTGTACATCTTTGACAGTCGTTACGGGGAGTCAGAAGCCAGAAGATCTGACTGTCTTGCCAAGGGCTATCTTGTAAGTATCTTGTATCCAGCTGCTGGGTTGCAGAGATTAGATGTAAGCGGTAAGACCCCTCTTTGAGGAGTGGCTAGATCGGCGTCACGGCGTCCTGACCTACCGCATGACGCAGGTCCTCACCGGACACGGAAGTTTCGGGAGGTACCTGTGTCTGATGGGAAAGGAGGAAACGCCTGGGTGTCACCACTGCGAGGGTCGCCCTGAGGACATCGTAGAGCACACGGTGCAAGACTGCCCCGCCTGGGCAGAGCACCGACGTGTCCTCACGGCGGCGAAAGGCGGAGACCTCTCGCGCCCGGCATTGGTCGAGGCCATGCTGCGGGGCGAGAGGGAGTGGGAAGCGGTCGCCTCCTTCTGCGAAGCAGTCATGCTTTCGAAGGAGGAGGCGGGCCGCGTGAGGGAGAGGATGGCGTCCTCCCTCCAGCCCAGCCGCAGTGGTAGACGCCCACGGCGTCGGACGTCGGCCGACGATCTCCGGCCACCGTAGGCGCGGGCATGCGGACAGCGAGTAAAGGGCAACTCGCTGTCCGACCATGGACCATGCCCGGGTCGACGGCGCGTTGTGTTCCACGCGCGCCTCAAAGAGCGTCAGCAACATTACGAGGCCCCCTCTGCAGAGGGCCGAAGCCTGCCGGGGTCGTGGGAATAATCCCATTACCGTGACCCCGGTACGTAAAGGGTTATTAAAGGAACACCGTGGATTTTAGTCAGTAAAAGTCTGACAGTCCCTCCCACCCTGCCCGGGGTGGGAGGACTTATTTGATAATTTTACCACGTTAAAAAAAAAAAAGAAAAAAAAGGGCTCGACTGCATTCGGTAAGCTAGGAGTCGACCCCAACATAGTTGGGGAAACCACAGAACAGAACATTAAGTAGAAGTGCCCCTACACTCTCTCAAAACGAGAAATCATGAAATGTGGTATTGTCATTAAAATCAATTGTATTTTAAATTAACAAACTTTAATACTTATCGATGATACAATACGCCTCCACAAGATACATTTTATTTACTGCTTTCGTTTTTGCAGGTCCAAACCGCACAACAAGGCATAATTTCTAATAATTCGTGTATTTTCAACCGACGACAAAAAGAGGAGGTTATCAATTCGACGCGTATATTTTTTTTTTTTTTTATGTATGATCATCGAGTACTCGAAGACGGCTGAACCGATTTGGAAAATTCTTTTTTTGTTCGAATGGGTATACTTCGAAATTGGTATCATTATCACCAAAGTCAGGATCTGATGATGGGATCCTGGAGAAATCGAGGGAACTCTTCAATTATTATAGGCACACCTATGGCGTTTTGGGTATTTCTTATAGTAACTTGTGCAGTTGCTCTCAAAAAGTACCATTTGGGGAAGTGGAACTGATGATGAAGACCACAGATGGCCGCCGAAACTACTCAATAATAAGTATTGAGTGGATTGCGATTCGATTACTTGAATATGGATGTTAAGCACTTTATGCTCGTCACAGTGCATATGGTGATGTAGAGCTGATCATGAAGTACCAGGAGAACTCCTCAACAATTAACGGCCCAGCATTGGGAAAAGCAATATTTTGTAAAAGTTTATAAGTAGTTGACATTTAGGCTCTTGTAACTAGGTAAATTAAAAATCATCCAACTAAAAAGAGTGAAATAAAAACTTTTTACCAAAAAATTAAACCGACTCCCAAAAAACACTGCAAAGTGAAAAATAACTTTAATTTCTGAAGTCGGTGCCAAAAACGAAAATAAAAAACTAGAGACACCGACTACCGAAATTAAAGTTATTTTTCACTTTGCAGTGTTTTTTGGGAGTCGGTTTAATTTTTTGGTAAAAAGTTTTTATAGAGACAACCAATCGCTACATGAATCTGACAGCGAATAAGCTAATGTCGCGCATCTGTGCTTATTGTTGACACGCGTGCGATATCTGAGCGGCACTTCCACTGTATTTTCTATTCCGTGGGGGAAACGCTAAGCAGGTGATGAAAAGATAGTTAGGTTTTTAACCGTAAGTATATTTAGTTGACATACTCATAAGCAGATTTTTAAGGGACTATACCTACGGAGAATTTGAACTTGAATATGCCAATCAGTCATAGACTTTATAGACATAGACTGAGCGCAAAGTTAATTTAAAAAAAAATCATGAATAACTGCGTACATAAATAAAATTGCATTTCCAAAATATGTCGCATACGAAAGGTCGTTCTTCGATTACCTTCAGTTGTTATGAATCATTTCGTTCATGACCACAAAAATGAGAACCCACTCCTGTTTAGTACAAACTTCCAACAGTCTAAAAACCGGTTAGAAATCATGAGCTACATTAATGACAAAACAACATGCTTTTCAACTAAATGACATACCAAATTGTCCCAATTTTGTGTCAGCTGCATTTAACTAAGGAAGTTAGTGACCACATCTTCGGATTTACACCCGTTACCAGCCGCTTGTGGGCATAAATATGTAAGCATCCTATTGAATAATATTGACTGTGACACATTCGTAATTTCGTAAAAATATAGCCGAAAATATTTGCAAGAAAATTTCCGGATTGTCAGATTGTCACTAGTTCCATCGGGTATAATAAATAGGCTTAATAGACATAATGTCTTTCAAGATATAACAAAACATGTTTATTTGCGTTCCTAATAATTGAGCAGGATTTTTTTTTTATTTTTTGTTATGCTTATGATGATGTTATTTTCAACTTGTAAGTTACTTGAAGCTTAAATATATTCAAGGAAATAAAGAAGTAACTATAATAAACATAGTTTCAAAAGTTTGAGTCGTAAACTAACTTTAATAACAGTTTTATGTCTTTTAAAATGTACCTATTTCTTTATATTTCATTCAAATCCAGGTCAAACACCGAAATGTGTTCTGGTTTGAGACAATTAGTCGTAGTGGCAATATGTTGCTACCCGCCAGCGTGATGTTACAACTGACCCCTATGCGGAAATCAGGGCCGCTCTCAATTCGGCCATTCGACATTGGGGTTAAAGGAAAAAGATCCATTGCGACGTCAGCACTTTATTTCGGGTAGACCTAGTATAATGGTGTCATTAATTACGGATAGACGGCATAAATTATGTGTTGATTTATGATGGCAAGACTTAAGTGTTGCAACTCGTATAAATAAGAAATAAAGTAGATTGTTTGAAAAGAGGTCTGAGTGGAAAGCTGTGTTTAAATCAACAAAGCTTAAATGTTTAGAAAATATAACGATATTGTTTCAATATTTATAAGCTCAGTGTATTGCTAAATGGTTTCTAAACTAAACGTAACTTGGCACTTATGGAGATAATTTGTTTAAAGTTGTTCCCCGTCCTGTGGACTCACTTTCCAACAATATTAAACAAAAGTTGGTAAACAAGTGACTGTTACGGACGTGTCCCCTTCAATTACATGAAACTGGAGCTGGGCTTTGTTTCCATGGACTGTGTTTATAACGCACTTTCATTATTAGTTTATAGGTGTAAGGTAAATCGGCGCACAAGCGGATACCAAGGATGTAGAACATGATTCTAAAACCTCCATGTTGGAATATACATTGTTTGCTTTCATATTAAAAATAAATTGCAGTATTTTATACTTATGTATAATCGTTATTCTTATAAGTATATACTATGGTATATACTTATAAGAATGGTAGATGTACCATTGTCACACTTTTCTAATCCATATCGTTGTGAAGCATATTATGTTGTTATGAAACGAACCTGAAAAGAGACGGACCCCTGAGTTTGTTTCGGTGTTTCTTCTCAGGGTAGTCAGTTAAGAAACACCGGCCTCATCTAGTTAATATTTACGAAAAACATGACGTGTAAAAGTGTTATTTAATAACCAATTTGCAAAATAAAGATCATTTATCATTTATGTTAAGCAAAGGTGGGGATTCATTGGAGAGTCAAGACAAACATTGAGTCCATCACGAGAGAGTTATTCAAACGAACAAATTTTGAATAAACCATTTGTACTGAGATTTGTTATACTGATATGCACCTGTTCCGTGTACGAAGTGTTTCAAATATTAGTTAGAACTTAGGGTTATTACTTGTTTTTAATTTCACCAAATAAGAGACATAATATAGAAACATACGTTTTATTCATTTTTAAGTTCATCAAAAATTTAATGTATAGGTACTCCACTTATAAAAAACCAGTTAGCTGGATTATTATGTTTTTTTTTTATTACGGAAGGGCCCGATCTTGACCCCGGTCTTACCTGATGATAAGCGTTAAGCCTGCAATACATGTTGGCCGAGCGTAGGCCAACGCGAGCGTTGGCAAATAGGTACAAGGCAAGAAATAATGTCCACACGTTCGACAAGTTCGTCGAACGCCAATGCAGACAACCAATGTAGAAGAGGGTCTGTAGAGCTGCCCACACGTTGACCGAGCGCAGGCGAGCGCCTTTGATTTGTGACCAAAAACCAAGGGCAAGTGACACCGAGCGATAGCAAGACAAGGCAAATACACCGTCTACATGTTGGTATTGGCCTTCACTCGACAACGCTCGGCCAACATGTATTGCAGGCTTTAGATGAGGTCTACGCTGGAACGAGCGAGCCCAGAAGATTCCTGTTCACTCTTGCTTTCAAGGCTGCTTTAGAAGGCTTTTATTGCAACCATTAAGGCAGCGTCATTAACATAGGGGGTAAATCTCTTTCGTGGTCTACACTTAAAGAAAGACGTTGCTATCTGGTTGGAATCAGGCGTTACTTTGCGGAAATGGAGCCAAATAAACTGCATGTGCCTATAGTCGTGAGCGGGTGGATGATGCTGCATACTGCACTCAAGCATAAACAATTAGTTACTGGTGGAATTAATTCTAAAAAATTCAGCCAGGTCCCAGTGCGGCCTGGTGGATGTCATATGCTAGGATGTGCTGGTTTCCTCATGATGTTTTCCTTCACTAACTTGAGAACAGTGAGGATGATATAGACTACAAAACGTAATATGCTTGAGTGGGTTCGACTCCACGACCTTTAACTGGTAAGACAGGCCCGTAACCACTGAGTCATTACTGTTCTGCAATTCTAAATAATGCCCCTAAAATATTTATTCAACACGTTCCGTTACCAAGAGGGTCTGATAGACTTACTAAAGCCTGCTGTTTCGCACAGCACTCACACGATGACATATGACTTCGAGTAGTGTGCTCTATTCTTAGATGGGAACCACTCGGTTTAACTGTTTCTAGTGTTTCTACAACCTACTTGATACTTGGGAATACTTTCATAAGAGTCACGCTTATCTGGGGAGTGAAAGTAGTTGAGGACCAAAACATGTTTTTACAGATGTTTTGTAGATGTCGCATAAAAAAATGATAATTATGTGTGCATTAAAGTATTTTTTGTTCAGTGTAGAAACCAATTATTTTAATGTATACCATAAGAGTCGATTTAGTAAATTTCTAAGTCAATATTGTTCCATTGTATTATGTATTTTCTTTGATATTATTCATCAGTTATAGATATATATTATGGGAATTTTCTATAGATTGGCATCAGGGAATACAACTTTTAAAACTGATGTGATCACTAACATAATCAAATCGGAATAAATATCGAAATTCTAAACAATAAATATAAATGGTAAATATTTCGTTGTAAGTTCTATTGATATCTGGAGATAGAACTACGTATTTTCAAAAAAGTAAATGTACCCAACGACAATAAAACCGGCAGACTTGAACGTGAAACTGTTACTTCGCAGTCTATACACAGACAATTGCACGTTTAATATACAGTTGTATTGCATGAAATCGATACCAAAATATAACTGAACTAAATTAATCTTTGAATTTCGACAGATAATCTAAACAATAACAAAAACAAGCTATCTGGAACTGAGATAAATCCAAGAAAATAAATGGAGATAACAATAAAGTTAATTGAAGTTCAATCCCATTTATTACTAGACCCTCGACGATTCTTTAATAGTTCATAACATTCTCGAAAAGGGCTATAATAAAAAGCTTTTAGTTAGTCTTTAGCCAGAATTTTGTTTTTACAAAAGGAAGAATCTGACGAGGCCCTGAGCAATGAGTTTTGTGAAGAGTTCAGGTTGAATAATGAAGCACGGAAAATTTAGTGAAAGTAATAAATAATGTTCATCGCTTTGCGGGAGCGCAAGGTTTGTTAGTCCCTTAGAGCCTTCTGCTTCGGTGTTACTGATTATTATCCACTTATACATTAATCTTTGTATTTATCGCAAAGATTTCTGAACGAAATTAAGAAGAAAATATTTCTAACTATTATATATTTTATATTCTGCCCGCGGCTTTGGCCGCGTGTAAAGCATTTTCAGCGAAAAAAGTAGCCTATGTCGAAATTGCAAACTTAGTTCTAGATATAGACGGGTTGTAATAGGCTGGAATAAACACGTAGCCGAGGCTCATAGGGTAGCCAAGGAAAAAATTTGGGTATGGGTCTCGTATGGTAAACCTTTAGCTGGAAATACATACGATGACATGTGTAAGACTAGAAAAATATTTATGTCTTGATACTCGTAGAAATGGTGCCAAGATCATGAGGACTAAGTTAAAATGGATATTCTAGCCTCGTATCACTCTAAAAATGATTTTCGCGGTTTTTGGAAACATACCAATAGATTGAAACACAGTCTAGGACCCTCTGTGAGCGTCGGAGGTGAAACGGAGCCCGAAAGCATAGCAATCCCTTTCTTGGAAAAGTTTCAAGTAAAATCCTGTAGTGGATCGTCTCGGTCGATGATCGATGTTGACTCCGGTGGAGAAATAGGGGTTAAATTTAAATCGATAGAGATTTCCCAGACCATAAGATCGATGTCAAGAGGTAAATCCCCTGGCCACGACGGTCTCAGCGTCGAGCACCTCCGATCGGCCCTCACCTGCCTAGAGTACTTGCAATGTTATATTATAGCTTCTGTGTGAGTCATAGTTACATGTCAGGTTAAATGTTGAGAACTGTAGTACCTAGTGCCCATAGCGAAGAATAAGACGTCGCCGACTGTAATAACTATAGGCCCATATCTCTAGCTACGGTAATTAAATACTAGTATGATAACTAGGTCAATGCTGTGCGATGGGCTGGGACTATGTCTCGTCCGTTGGGTTGGAGTGCGGGGTGAGGCAGGGAGGCTTGAACTCGCCAACGCTCTTCAACTTATATGTAAACGAGCTGATCAGCGAGCTCAATAGCACCAGGGTCGGTTGCCACATAGACGGTATATGCGTCAATAACGTAAGTACGCAGACGACATGGTGCTGCTCAAGGATGTTAGTCAATTGGTTTGATCTATAATTGTAAAAAGTTTAAGGCTAGTAAGCAAGTTTGAGGCTAGGGATAAAAAAAACTACATGTGTGCCACCGGTTGTACTCAACGGCATACCATTGCATAGAGTAAATCGCTTTAAATATCTTGGGCATATATTGATTCCTGACCTACAGGATGATGAGGACATTGAACGAGAACGGAGAGCATTGTCGGTTAGAGCAAACATGCTGGCTCGTAGGTTTAAAGCCTATTGCACTACCTTACACGTGCTGCCTATGGGCTTGATATACGCAAAGATCGTACAGCGCACTCCGTGTTCAATATAATAACGCATTTAGGGTGCTGGTGGGACTGCCTCGTTTCTGTAGCGCATCTGGAATGTTTGCAGACGCCCATGTACACACATCAAAAGTGTCTAGGGATCAACATATATTTTTGCAATAACTTTTCTCCTGATTGATATTAATTAAAATTTTCTTTAAAGATTCATCAAATAAAGTGTTTTCGTTTGTCACAGTAACGATAAACCAAGTCACATTTGCATTAATAAAGAAATTTGCCATTTTCCTAATAAAGGGATTTTTGACATTTGAACCACTAACATTAAAGTTCGAAAAAAAGACTGAAATAACAGTTTTCTTTAAAATTTTATTGGGTAACTTAAACAATTAATAATCCGTGTTTCTACCGCGAACACTAACATCACAAGAACATCGGTTTGGCATACTCAAAATGAGTTCATCCAAATCACGCTGTGGAATGGCCGCCCATGTTCGTTGCAACAACAAAAAAAGGTCTTCTTGCGACTGGATACCCTCCATATTCGGCAGAGCTCTTCTCTGTAGCATATCCCATGCATGCTCAATCGGGTTCAAGTCTGGCGACTGAGCAGGCCAGAGCAGGACATTGATGTTAGCTGCGGCGAGAGTCTGTCTTACAACTCTTGCGGTGTGCGGTCGTGCATTATCATGCATTAACTGATATAAGGGACCGATTTGCACTTGTAGAGGAACGATGACGTCAGATACAATCGTCTCAGCATAAATTTGAGCGTTGAGGTTGCCTCTGATCCAAATCAACTCAGTTCTTCCGCCGATCCAAATACCCGCCCATACCATGATGGTTCCACCACTATAATGATGGACTTCCTGGCAGGATTTTAATCGCTGTTGGCGTCCAAGGGTTCTCCAGTGTCGTATACGTCTTGTATCCGGTCTCATACCAAAACAAGACTCATCAGAAAAGCACACGAAACGCCATTGTTCTTCTGCCCAATTTCTGTGTTCAAGAGCCCATTGATATCGAATCCTACGATTGTGCATTGCTATAGGTGGTACCCGTAGCGGTCTTCGGGAATGAAGGTTCACTTCATGCAAGCGGTTTCTGACTGTTTGGTCGCTAATTAAGTTCCCTGAAGAGTGATGAAGCCTCACGGCTAACATCATGGCGGTTATTGTTGGAGTTCTTCGAGTTAAGATTTGAATGTATCGGTCTTGTCTCCGTGTGGTGCAGCGATACCGTCCTCCATGGCGCTCAGCCACGGTACCAGTGCTTCGGTAACGTGTCCAAAGTCGACTGATAACACTCTGACTTGTATTCAGAGCTAAAGCCACAGTACGTTGCCGGGAACCAGCTTCTATCATTCCCACGGCTCTGAGCATTTCTTCCCTGCTTAAATGACGTCGCCGCTCCATAATAACGTTGGTTTTAATCAGTAGTAGGGAAACAGTAGCACTAATAATGTCTTCAATGCGTTGTATGTTTTTATAGGGAAAATATTGACAGCTGATTTTCATCTTTTACTCGAATTTGATTAACAGTTCCTGTTTCAAATTATGAAATGCACCAAAAAGGATCCATATAAATTTATAAAATCATAAATTTATTACAAAGCCACATCTCAATCTCAAGAAATCCGCATAAAAATGCTTGATCCCTAGACACTTTTGATGTGTGTATATTGCTCCTACGCAACAATGAGAACGAGGTGTGCTTCTCTGATTCGGATGGTGCGGGACAGCTCTAACAGCATCCCAAAGATGATAGCGGGAAGACTGGGTTGCACTTATATTTAATGCACGTATATAAGTATGTATATCCTGTACCTATTACGTGTAAGCAAATTAATGTTACTAGTTTTTTAAGTATGCTCTACTAACCACTTTGGTGAGCCAAAGTTACTTGAATAAATAAACATTCTATTCTATTCTGTATCCTTCTCCAAGGTCTAATTTATCTCCGTACTAAATTTTAATCAAATCCAGTTTAGTGGTTAAGACGTGAAAGTGTAATTGTCAGACCGAGTTGCTTTCGCATTTATAATATTAGGAGTAGAAGCAGGGATTGTGTAAATTTACTCTCTAATTTTATTTAGTTTGTTTAAAAAACAATAACAAATCCATACGTAAGTAAGAAATACCTCTTCTAAGAAATTTCACGTACAGATTATTATTCGATTTACAGAAAATATAAAGGGGTTTTCCTAATACACTTTCTCCATCCCATAAAGTATAAGCCAATTACCTTTCTAACAAGTAGATTATCAAAACTATACTATATACAGCTACTATCTGACTCCACTAAGTGCTAAATGGATTGTAAGTGTACAGCGTAAAGTGATTTCCCCATAAAGCTACAGTATTAAACATTGAAAGCTCAATAAACCGACATAAAATGAATAGCGAGACGCGTTAACGATTCGGTTATAGAATATTATCGTTTAATGGGAGGATTTTACTAATGGAGTTCGATATTCGACAACGTGGCAACGTATAATAATCTCGATTTATAAATACATAGTTTCAAATCAAGTAAGATCGAAGGAAATTCTTTGTCCCAATGCCCGTGACAAAAACACTCTATCAATTTCAATACATAATGAGCTCAGGTAATAATAAATTCCAAATAACTAAAAGCGTCAATAGCCTAACGGCTAAGCCGTCGGGCTTAAAGGCGGCAGTAAACAAAAAATGTGAGTTAAGTTAGGGGGAATATTGGAACCCATCATATATTAAGTTGCCTAAATATGCGGTCACGTGTGGTTACCCAAGTGCCAGTAAAGTGGAATTAACTGCGTTTGCTAAACTATTAGGCTCCACTCAGATGGACCACAGCTTTTAGTCTGTTTTATAACCTGACTGAAGTAGTAATTATGGCAATATACGCCCACGGCGAGTCTTCGAAATGGTTATTCTGATATTTGGCAACATTTTACGGCTCATCGGCATTTTTGGGCTCAAAACATAATGCTAGCTTGCTTTTTTTTTAATTACGTGTTTTTCCACGTAGTTATACGTTATAGTAGACTATTGCATCTACCAAGCTTTTACAACTAATGTCAGTTTGCATATTTAAGTAACTATAGCATGCCCAAAAAGGTCCTTTAAATGCGGTAATATGTGTTTTTGTTTATTTGTCCTGCTTTCACGTCAAAAAGGAGCAATGGTTTACTGAATATACTTTGTAAGTGGAGAGTGAATTTAGATACTTTTGTTGCTGATTAAACTATAAACACGCGAACGAATCTGTATATAATAAGCTAGTAGGTACCAGTGGCGAAGGGTGAATTTTCATAAAAGGGAAGCCGGATCAAAAAATGCTTACCTTGCTCAAGTGTGATGCGTGAATTCCAGTAACTGTGGCCCTGTGGCTGACTTCAAAATCTTGTAACTTCGTAAATAATTATTGTTTAATTGAAAATAATAGATTACTATTTATATATTCATATATAAAATAATAGACTAATATTTGCCATATTTCAAAATGGAAGCCGGTAGGAATCGAGTTGTATGGAGCCTTCGCCACTGGTAGGTACTTTCTAAACGTACATGTATCCAGTATCTTAAAAAATATTTACATTTTCCCTTATAGGTAACATTTTGCTTCGAGCTCAAAAGGTGTGAAACCATAGATAAAATAAATAAGTATTTGTAGTATAAAATAAATGTATTTTTGATTTCTGTGTGTGAAACCAATCATATGGGACAAGCCTGCAATCACCAGCATGAATTTTATGAAACATTCGAAATTGTATTGAAAATGCGAAACGGGCTTACAGAACGAACATACACTGAATTTCAAATTCTTGCAAATATTTGTTTGAAAATAAACTTTGCTGGTACAAAACAGACAGAAGTATATTTACCACGGAGGGCTGTGAATAGCAGTTCGGGTTAATACGTGCAAACCGATAACTGCTTAGTGTACTGTTTTGTAAAAGTATGAATGGATTAGTATTTCATAAATATCGGCCATATCATTCCATGTCGGTATAATTAAAAACAAGTGCGTATTCGGACTTCTAATATAATAATAATATCTATAAAAGTGTTTGTTTGTCCTACCTTCACGTCAAAACGGAGCAGCAGATCAATGATTTTTTTTAGGTATGGATACAGTTAACGGGTTGATGAATAAGCCACTATTTATTCAGATTAAATATTCGCAGTAATTTTTTTTTATTCATTAATAAAAAAAGAACCTTAGACAAAGCACACGCAATAAAAACTTTCCAAGCTACGAAAACTGTTTTGATAGTAAATTTATTCACTATTCAAAAATTCAAAACCAAAGAATCTCATTACAATATATTTTGATTTACACAAACATATGGTTTATTAATTAAAATGTATTTTGATACTTATTTAATGAAAAGCAAACTATATTTACTTCTAGTTTTGAAATGAAATAATTTAAAGACATCCCATTCTTTGTGCCAACAAATTGAAAATCACGAAGCTGGAATATTATACTACAATTTATAACTAACAGCCATTTGATCGAGCGCAGTGAACGTCAAACCAGCACTTAATTAATTTAATTGGATATTATGGTTATAACGTGTCAGAATCAGTAACCCTTACTGCGTTTCAGTTAGTATCACTTACTAATTAATTAATTATATTGACTGGTGAACACCCGTGCATGTAGATATACGAGTAAGTCGTTGTTTTGGTATTAGATGAAATAGACTTCTCATGGGTGTCGTAGTCTCTTACGATCTTAGATCTTCTTGTTTAATATTATGTATATATGCGAATGTTTGTGAGGATGGATGTATGGATGTTTGTTACTCTTTCACGCAAACAGGGCCGGAATAAACATTAGGCGGAATAGGCAACTGCCTAGGGGCCCCGCATCAACTAAGGGCTCAGGCCCAGTGCACGCACCAAGAAAACATGTTTCTTCGAACGAGAATTTGATCTCACAAAACTTTTTAACAAAAAATTAAACCGACTCCCAAAAAACACTGCAAAGTGAAAAATAACTTTAATTTCGGTAGTCGGTGTCTTTAGTTTTGTTTTTTCGTTTTTGGCACCGACTTCCGAAATTAAAGTTATTTTTCACTTTGCAGTGTTTTTTGGGAGTCGGTTTAATTTTTTGTTAAAAAGTTTTTTTTTCACTCTTTTTAGTTGGATGATTTTTAATTTACCTAGTTACAAGAGCCTAAATGTCAACTACTTATAACCTTTTACAAAATATTGCTTTTCCCAATACTGGGCCGTTAATTGTTGAGGAGTTCTCCTGGTACTTCACCATCAGCTCTACATCACCATATGCATTGTGATGAGCATAAAGTGCTTAACATCCATATTCAAGTAATCGAATCGCAATCCACTTAATACTTATTATTGAGTAGTTTCGGCGGCCATCTGTGGTCTTCATCATCAGTTCCACTTCCCCAAATGGTACTTTTTGAGAGCAACTGCACAAGTTACTATAAGAAATACCCAAAACGCCATAGGTGTGCCTATAATATTTGAAGAGTTCCCTCGATTTCTCCAGGATCCCATCATCAGATCCTGACTTTGGTGATAGTGGTACCAATTTCGAAGTATACCCATTAGAACAAAAAAGAATTTTCCAAATCGGTTCTGCCGTCTTCGAGTACTCGATGATCATAAATATAAAAAAATAAAAAAATAAATATATATATATATATACGCGTCGAATTGATAACCTCCTCTTTTTGTCGTCGGTTGAAAATACAAATCGTTAGATTTAGCAGTAGAATTAAAACAATTTTAGAACAAATCTGGGAATAAGTATCAAATATATTAAAAACCACAGCCCTCAATGTGCGTTTCCTCAGTTCACACACGATTTGGTCAGTTAAAGTAAGAAAAGGGGCCTCGAGAATGTCATTGCCTTAGGGTCTCTGACAGGGTTAATCCGGCTCTGCACGCAAACACTTCTGAACAGATCTAACTGAAATTTGGTATGTAGATAGTTGAAATCTTTTAATTATATTTTTTATCCCGGAATTCCCACGGGATTGATTTACACGGGAAAAATCTCAAACGTGAACGAAGTTGCGGGCAACAGCTATTTGAAAATAAATGTAGATCTATTACATTTTCGTTAATATAGCTTTGAAATTGTTTATTACAAAATTGTTAAAAATATAGCAATTGAGGATTAAACTTATGGATTTAAAACCTCTTTTTATTTGTCTATCAAAAGTGTTCTTATATTTTAATACTTATCCGTGTTTTGGTTACCGGTGTTAACAAAAAGAAAACAAAACATAATATAATGTACCTATGTTATACTGACGATGACGGTCTGACAGATAAGAAAATATACGAATGATTCTATACGGATTCCGTTTTATTCAGACGTACAGAATCCTAAACCATATTGTATGTATATTTATATGATATAAATATTCGGATATTAATAACGGTACCGGATTAATTAGGTATCCAGAGAATACAATATCGATTGTTAAATCGATATTGTTGTCTGTTTTCCTTTTACAGTTTAATCTCGCTCTCGCGTTTTATTATCTTTATAAACATGAATAAAATTAAAAGATCTTTGTGAGTAGATTTTATACGGTGAAATCAAAATGTTATTGGGAATGAAATTGATTAAGGGACTGTATTTAACCAGTTCTAGTATAAAATATACTTTGTAGTACAAAGTGGTTCTAAATAGACATGAATTGTTTTGACTGTTATTCACAATAATTAAGTGTCATTAATTACTGACTTCCCGGATTTTGCTCAAAACCTTAAGACAGACGGAATTATTTATACCAGTGGTCGCCTCATGGTCGCATTTATTTAAATTTTAAGTAGGAACGTTATTATAAAAATATTAGCTTTCTGCAATCTTTACCCATATAAAATTTAACTGTGCCAATTTTTTTGCGCATGGCCACTTATTATCGTAAAAAGGGGTAGGGGAGACTGGGTACGGTTGCAGCAGGGTACGGTTAAACCAACGCTAATAACTCGTAAACTATTAGTGGTGTGGTGAGGGGTACAAGGGGAGAGAGTCGCGGCCGGCGAGTCCGGACATGAATCACAGTGACGCGTTGCACCAGGGTCTTTTCACTTAGTACATTCGTAACTTCTACGGACAAAAAGACTCGGGCAATACTTTCATCTTTCCTCAACAGATGGCGCATGTATAGCAAACTTACTCCTATAGAATTTTACAAAAATTCATAACAATGTTTTTTATTAATTATGTTTAAGCATTGAAGCTTATTTTTAAATTATATAAAAAAGAATATAAAATAAAATAAAGAAAAACAGTATCAATTATACTTTATAGCAACACTGTAAGAAATTAGTGTCGAATCCGTTTCTTTTCAAGCATTTTTTTAACAATTCCAAGCTGTTTATTTCTTGGTTTATTTGCATTATTTCTGTTTGGTTGTTTTATTTTATTTACATAAATTTAAGTTTTACTAACATAACCTACGTCGTTACTTTGCCAATTTAAATACAAATTAAATATTAGCACTAATCTATGAACCTAGAGATAAAATGGAACGTCACTGGCGGCTAATACGGCTAGGGATACGATATCGAAACGAAAGTATCGATACTGTAATCGATTGCTGTATTGTATCAAAAGCTTCGGTACCAATATAAGTATTGCAACAAAAGTATCGATACCATAAGGTATCGATTCTTTTTGAGAACATAAATCGCTGGACAGCAAGCTGGAACGTACAATCTTTAGCTAGAATATAGAGTCTTAATCATCATCATATCAGCCAAGGGACATCCATCGTTGAACAAAGGTCTCCAGCAAGGTCAAGTAACAACAAAGGTCAGCCACAACCAATAGAATACAACAAACATAAATTTTAATATCATTAATCTGCAAGTTACTTTTTGATATGAAACTGTTTGTTGTTGTGCTCGTGAATCTTTTGGAAAGACTTTCAAACATCACTTCTAATAGGGGGTACCATTTTTCACAAAAAACAAACACGGAATACTGCAAGAACTTACGTGAGCAACAACAGAATAAGAAGAAAGGTTACAAGACTACAATTCTACTTACATAAATTCAGTCTACTAGATACCATTATGATTGTTTAATCAATTCTATGTTCCAAAAATCTTGAATATAATTTATTTATTTTGAATGCCTACTACAGTGAGATAAATTATCACGATGAAGATACACAATCAGTCAAAAACTTTCCAAAAACAAATAATCGCGCAATGTGGCCACACTATTACAATTTTGGTTATGATGAGACTTCCCCAGTACTAGCTGATAGATACTACTTGATAGTGGTTTGCTGAAGGGTATCGATTACATGAGAAAGTATCGATTCCTGGTGTAGTATCGAATGCAAAGTAATCGATTACAAAAATACTCAATATCGAAACGAAAGTATCGATACCAATGAGTAATCGATTCTTTTTTCCTATCCCTAAATACGTGGCCGTATTTAGGGATAGGAAAAAAGAATCGAATGTTCGTTTTTTTACCGTCATTGTCATTGGAAATTTGTCAATACTATCGTATTTTCGATTACTTTTTACTACTTACTTAATTACGACCTAGCTTTGTTTTATGGAATTTCGTGACTGTGTTTTATTCTGTTTACCTGTGCACTATCCTGGACTTCGACGATCGTACCTTGTTTGTTTGGACCCCGGCATTAGTTTTTGGATTTCGAATTTTTACAATGACGTCATTATATTATTCAAAAAGACGAAGGTCTGTACGGTTTAAATAAAATAAAAAGGTGTGTAATTTTGTGTTTTACTCAACGAAACCATCTAAAATAACTTACAAAAAAAATAATGTGAAATGAAACCCTGTAGACATGCATACATACAACACAGATGACAACACGCACACATGCACAGAATAGATGTAACTTTGTCGTTAGTCACCAGATGGCGCGACAAGGTAAGCTAGGCTGATGACTCTATACCCTATATATAATGTACTCTGTGCGTTGCACTTTGCGCGCTCTGTACGTTTCCAGGGGACCCTACTATATTTTTTCGACAAAAAGTAAGTATTTTCTATTGTTTTCTTTTTCAAATTACTTTGTTGATATTAGCATTTGAATTTTGAGTGATTTTCTGTTTTATTGGTAGATTTTGAAAGGTTCGAAAACCATGATTTATTTTTGTTTATGTTGTTTTGTTTCGACGCTATGTTTGTTTTATTAGCGGTTGAGGGGTATGGGGACGAATGAAGCAATTATTGTGGGTACGATTGAAACAATGATAACCGTTGCTTTTTTCGTTCTAGATGCCCCAGACAACGTATCAAAAAAACTTCAAGAGGCGAGTGTGATATAATTCAGTACGAAAATGCGTATGAAGAAGTCAAAAAGGGACTTTTTTACGAAAACCTGCAGAGATGTACGGAGTTCACCATTCTTCTCTTCTGCAATACAAGAAAAAAAGAGATGCAGCGATCGAAGAAGGTAACCAGGCTGATGTTAGTATGGGGTATGTAGCCCACAACCGAGTATTTACCCCTAACCAGGAATTTATACTGTCAAAATATTTGATCCGCTGTGCGGATATTTACTTTGGTCTATCTGTCAAGGAAGTAAGAAAATTAGCATTCCAGCTCGCTGTCAAATATAATTTAAACACACCTCCTACGTGGAACGAAAATCAGGTTGCCGGAGAAGAATGGTTTCGCTCTTTTATGAGAAAAAATGTGGAATTGTCGGTGCGCACAGCTCAGGCAATCAGTCTCTCCAGGGCAACAAGTTTTAGACCAACGTGGATGCTTTTTACGATAACTTGCAAGTTGTCCTTGACCGTGACCACTTTGAACCACAAGACATCTACAATGTTGACGAGATGGGTGTAACAACTGTACAAAAGCCCGACAGAGTTGTGGCAAAGCGTGGAACGCGACAGGTAGGAGCTGTCACCTCTGCCGAACGTGGGACGTTAGTCACATTAGCCTTTGCGGCAAACGCGTTGGGCAATGCGATACCCCCAATGTTCGTGTTTCCAAGGGTTCGATACCAAGATCATTTATTAGAGATGGTCCAGTGAGTTCTATTGGAACTGCCAACCCATCAGGCTGGATGCAAGACGAACTATTTGTTGAGTTTCTGAAACATTTCAAGAAACATTCAAATGCCTCTACATCTCATAAAGTACTGCTTGTTCTAGACAATCATTCTTCCCACGTCCACATAAATTCTCTGGATTTCTGCAAGGAAAACGGTATCGTTTTACTTTTATTTCCACCCCACTGCTCGCCCAAGTTGCAGCCTTCAGTTCGATCTGTTTACGGCCCGTTAAAAAAAGCTATAAACTCTACCGCTGATGCCTGGATGCGCAATAATCCTGGAAAAACTATGTCCATTTATGACATCCCTGGAATGATAAAAACTGCAATGCCACTTGCCCTGACACAGTCGAATATTCAGGCTGGGTTCCGTAAGACTGGAATATACCCTTTCAACCGGAATTTATTTCAAGATCTGGATTTTGCTCCGTCATTCGTAACGGACAGGCCAAACCCGAATGATGCGGTAGAAGACGTGGTTACACTTGCACCAGTGGAGGTAATCGCACCTGCACCGGAAGAAATAGATGTTCTAGCACCTGACGAGGAGACGCCACCCCTGTCACCTTCCTTGTTGAACGAAGCTTCTATGTCTGAAAACGTGCCACAACAACTAGCCCCGATACAGAATACAGAGACTAATATCCCACAAAACTTTGAAGGTTTAACGACGCCGCCCACACAAAGTTGTGCAGGTGTACGTCATCAGTTACAAGACACAGCAATACAACTGGAATCAAATATTTATCCTAGAGATGCTACTCCTGCGCTGAGGTTGCCTTCTAGCCAAAGTTACGTCAGTCTTCAACAATCATCACCGCAGCCATCTACAAGCAAACAACCAGTATTTACACCTGAAATAATACGGCCATATCCAAAAGCTGCCACTATTTACTGCTACTATTTACACAGACACTCCGGAAAAAGAAGCTATAAGAAAAGAACATGAAGATAGACAGAAACGACAAAAATCTAAGCAGGTAAAGAAGACAATGCTTGAAGATACTACAGCGAAGAAGCCTAAAAGTAAAGCAACTTATTGTTGATTTTTTAGTTATTCTTGTTTTTTCGTGTTTGTTAGTTTAAACCGGAGCAGAAGAGCTCTTTTTATGTTCGAAACAATTATTAAGACTGATAGAAATGGTGCCATACTAGAATTTAACTATTTCTTGTTGATTATGAATAAAGAAACTGATTTTTATTACTTATTTGTTTAAGTTTCAACTGACCCCCATCGCTGTTTCAACCGCCCCTGGTATGGGTACGGTTGAAACAGTGGCACATTATTTTATTAAACTCTTCCTATCTAGTAAATATGGCAGTTGAGCCTCTAATTCTGAGATGTATTTGAAAACAAAAGTCTATTCTCTCATTTTATGTGTTTTTTTGTTTGTTATGTTTCAAAATGGCTTTGCTACGAGCGTTCAAAGCAAAATTGTTTCAACTGTACCCAGTCTCCCCTACCTACAAAGTTTTTGGTGAACGTAATAATGTATAGATATATCATTCTGGATACTGTTCTACTGAGTCCTCCAATCCCTAGGGAAAACTGTTACCTGCTACCTTGAAACTTATACAAAAAGGACATAGTGCGATGGAACAAATCCTTGCTGTGAACAACAACAACACTGTGTGACGTTGTAGTGGACACACCGGTGCTGAGGATGACGAGCTGTATCATATGTGTGTAGAGGATTTGACGCTTTTAGCTTTGGGCTTTGGCTTTAGCTTTGGAGTTTTTTAAGGTCATGTGTTAACCTTGTGACACTCTCGTTCATCCAGATGAGAACATTCCGATAGCTCGTTTAATGGACAGGTTTAGATAGATAGAATATATATATATATACTTTATTGTACACAAATAATTTATAAACACCTGTTTATAAATATTGCTAAACCTATTGTTTCAATGTCGGTCTTATCGCTGATAGTGATATATGGGTGATGGGGAACTTGACTTTATGGACTATTCAAATAATACAACTGCACATCGGTTGAATTGAAATCGGTGACATTGACAGATAAATTAAGAGAGAAAGAAAAAATATATTCGGCAAATACCAGAAAGCACATAAAAGGCAAGTAAAAGAAGTTTTTAGTATATATTTGCAAACAGACATAATATTTTATGCATATACATAGCCTCTAGACCTTTGTACCATACAAATAGATCAAACCAAATGTTGTGGTGCCCAAAATTGGTTATAGTTTTGTATATGGAGGTTTATGGGGACCGTCAATGGGATAGTTCGGTAGTAAGCGTTTGTTATACCCACAAATATATTGGCTGTCGTCTGTGCTAAGGATGCATAGAGGTAGATGGGACAAACCTTAGGATCACGTAATTATCTTACAGGAATCCTGAACAGACTGGGAGACCTAATCTGCTTCTGGAGGGAATGAGATACTCGTAGACTGGTTGGAATCAAGGCGGGAACTGTTCCCGCTCTGGACATTTTATGATTTTTCGTCCAGAAAAAAGGGCCAAGTTTGGAAACCAAAGCCTGATAATATTATTTTTTTTTTAAAGAGAACCTGCTATGTGAGGGAGTTGACATTCAAATTACTAGCAACCTTGTTAACACCTCAAACCAGAGGCGGCGTAAGGCGTGGGCGGTGTGGGCCACCACCCATAGCCTCGCGGTGCAAAGGGCCAACAAAGTTATTTGACGTAGTTACTACGGAACCCTTCATGGGCGAGTGTGGTTCGCACTTGGACAATTTTTCATTTTATGTTTCCTTCTTGCATCATCAGAGGGTCTCGCGAAATGTACCTTGCCCACATTAAGTTAAGGTCTTGCGCCGCCACTGCCTCAAACTAAGCTAAATATACTTGTGTCTGGAGTGGGTTCACGGCGATAGTGTAATGGGTGGACCTCTTGATCACAAGGCAGACACTTTAGCCTTGAGGCTATTGACGCTTAATATGACCAATAGAAAACGAGGGTTCTAAAATAAATTACAGTATATTTTTGAGTCATTTCAGAAGATGAAAATTGGGCAATAAGAACAATAAACAAAAGTACATCACTGTAATATTTTGCAGTGGAACCACACATTTACTGACTTGAAAGCCGTTCGACGTTGTTACGGCTTTTAGAAAGCTTTTATGTCATTTCGTTACGACGAGAAACACTGACATTACACGCTATTTCGCTGATCTCTCTTTCAATTTCATAAATAACTTAGGTAAGGAAGAAGTCATGGAAAAATCATCTTAAAATGATCCAAAAATTTTGGTAATTTTTTTGGGTTTGGGGCTGTATAGTTAATGAATAAACCCTTTTTGTCCACTTACATATATCTGCACATTTGTCTAAAATTTTACTCGGTAACTATTAATGTATCTAACCATGCATATTGTTAAAGGGAGTATGTTTTTTTCAGTCCTTTAACCCGTCATTTAGAGATTCTTAGACAAAATTATGGCTTAAAAATAGTGGCGAGTCAGAGGTTAATCTTCGAGATCTGTTAGCGAAATACATTGATTGAAATTGCAAAATCTTTTGTTTGAGTCATGCCCCCTTCAAATACCAACAAAACTGTGGTTGTTGAGTACTTATATGAAAATTATTCGATTATAATGACGTCAGAACGAAAACTATGTATAAGTACGATAGCTTTACAAGGAAATAAATTAAAGTCGACCAACTTATATACTTTAATGAATAAAAATTTCGTAATAAATCTATTTGCATTTGCAACTAAATATATAATGAATTGATTAATAAATAAAATAAATGACGGATCGATAACAAAAGTCACATGATACCTAGCACCATTTTTGATACCTATACATGGGCTAGTGTCATTATGTTATTTGTAAAATAAAAGTCTATTCGGGGGGCAACTACGGGCCCCTTCAACTAGCATGACACGACTCATATTTGGCCGATATTTTTAGTGTCTGGATAATAACAAAGTTACCATACTCATTCATAAGCAAGAATGTTTCAAGAACATTTTATACTTCCTTCTCGCCGCTGTATCAAATGCGTGAAAGTATCAAGCGAAATAATACCAAAAAAATTATAATGTCAAACAATAAGACATGGTCAACTCGCGAAAATAAGTCTACCTGGAAATAATATCCGACGTACATGTTTTGATGGTACATCCGAGTACATTTTCTCGTTTTCCGAACATTCATAAAACTTTATTTTACAAATTTATAGCGGGCTCCAGCGATAAACATGGACGTCGATACTCATACTACTTTAGTAGTACCGTGTCATGTCTACGCAAATGCAATTTCCTGAGTTATTACTCTGCAGTCTTGAATATTAAATTTTATGATCTAGATAATACGTTCGAAATCTATAGCTTTATTACAAAGCTCTATTTTTAGTTTAAATTAACTGTTGCCCGTGACTGGATCCGCGTAGAACTTTTACATTTTCTTGGGATAATAAGTCTATAGCCTATGTGATATACCACACTATAAATAATCTCTGAGTCAGTTTTCGTCCAAATTCGTTCAGCTATTTAGGCGTGATTGAGCAACAAAAATCCATACCCCTGAAACTGTCGCATTTATAACATTAGTATAGACTTATCCCGCAACCTCCAGATGTGTTCTAGCTACATTTATCCCAAGAGCTGGTGCTATATCACCCGCCACGTCCTACTCTAGCGTCACCACTAATTCTAACATATGAAATTGTAAAACCACAGATTGCGCAACATTTCTTTTTCCAGACGCTGCTATCTATAATTAAAAGTCTCCTTTTTGTTACTGATTTATATAAAACGGTTCAAAATCACCTCTCAACAATTTGTACGAAACGGGCTGCATAATTACCCTCCTAGTTTGTCTGTACTTAATTGAAATTTGATATGAACAACCTTTCGTTGAAACGAGAGGTCTGCAAAGTTAGAGGTAAAACCCAAATGGTATTTCGTTAAGGGCCTTTGTTTTTGTTGTCAAATTATTATAACAACATTCCACTATAGATCACTAGCGGAATTTGTAGCAAATATAATATTAAAGTTAGAAGAAAAAAGATAGAATCCGTCTCGGTGAATAATATCTATACATTTATACGTGAAGCAAAACCTTTGTACCCCTTTTTACAATAATTACGCGGTCAGAGGAGTATGAAATTTGGCTATTTTTATATAATAATGCTTGAAAAATGCAATAAATTATTTAAAAACAAAAACATTACACACACTGTGCTACACACGCACAGATATATACATAAATCTTCATCTTTTGTGGATTGTCAGTCTGTGGTCATACTGAAAAGATTATTATATAAATTATATATTGTAAATTAAAAAAATAATATAAAATTAATTATAAATTGGATTATTATGCTTTTTGTCTATAGCGTTACTGAATGAAAAAAGAACAATCTTTATTATGATGATATATTTATTTGACCACCATCAGGTGAGATGATGGTCAAACGCAAACCTATTATCAAAAAATAAAAAATATCGGAAGACTATACAGCGTGTAACAGAATAAAAGCAATTCCTGAAAGTAGTTGGTTCAGAATTAGCTTCTGAATCTATTTCCGTCATAAAAAATAGGTGTTCAATTTTGACGAAAAAATCTTTCATTTAACAACATCATGACACATTAATACAATCCTTAATTCAAGGAAATGCGTTCGTGTGCGTATGGGCCGCTAACATTGTATGTCTGTATGCGTCTGCGTAAGGATATTGTATGACGCACATACGTTTTGCGTTTACTAAGGATAACTATTTCATAAAATATATCAAGGTTTGGTTTCAATTTATTTAGCTACGGATGTTGTTTTAAACTAATTTCTAATTGGGGTGTCTGAGATATTGCGCTTAATCTGTTACACCTTGTATAATATTGCACAGTTAAAGTATATATGGAGGAGTGTAGAAAGCTAATATTTGTAATATAAGAATACATCAGAAATCATTTTAATTATGGCCGAATTTCGACCACTTTCAACGTGTAGTTAATATAATACATGTTACGCAATCCAAGACATCACACGTCAAGAGAGGACGTAAGTTAAAAAATCTAAAATTTCACGTCATGTGATTAACCTCTTTTTTTAGCATTTGAACTTCGCATTCACTGATAGAATTCTCTTTTATCCTGAGCCTAAGGCCATTCCAAAAAGGTGCATTATCTTAGCTTTATTTGTGGGCCCACAGATAAGCTCGCTCTGGAATGTTCTTCAACTATCCGCAGGAAGACAGATTAATTAAGTATTTCGTGTAAAACCACGGCTACTATACTCTCGAACTACCTGTACTAAGGCGCCCCTGATCCGAACATGTGACTTTACTTAACGGACCAAACTTGCTAAGTACTTCAACTCTTCAAGTAACGAAGTTGTTTGATGTACACCCGCCAACAAGGAGACAAAACTAGGCGCCTAGGTGTTCCACATTCTCACGAGATAAGTTTAATTCTGAATTTCAGGCACTTGAGTGCGCAAATATATGCAAATTCGTGTTGACGTCTCAAACTGCATGACCACGCTTTCAAATTAACATTTATTACAAAGCTTGAAGTACTCAAGATAATTAAAAGTACCGCTTTGTTATACACGTCTCGTATTTTTTTTTTCCAGTCCAAATCATCAAATTACTTCTTTCATTCTGGGTAGAGCAAAAAGGAGTGTCAGACTTGTACTAAATTAAAACCCATCCTAATCCTTCAGTTGCTCTTGGGTTCCGGTACCGTGGAATTTCGTAAGTATATTCCGCAACCCCGGACGTTGTTTATTTATTTATTATTTATTATTTATTAAAACTTTATGCAACACAAAATGTACAAAGGCGGACTTAATGCCATACGCATTCTCTTCCAGTCAACCATGAGTGGTGAAGAAATAACATGGCAGGTGCATAAAAAAATAAACTTAACTTGTGTGTTTCAAAAGTAATTAAGTAATTTAAGCCTTCTGATCTTCCTTTTTATTTTATTCTATATTTATTTACAATATTACTATTGTTATTGTATTGACACGCTTTTCACTTTTGTACCATTTATACAACGTGTAACGGAAACCCCATATCTATCCAAAAGGACTGAAGACAACGTCTGGTATGGAGTCTCTATGCAAAGTTCCAGCTCAAAATAAGTGACTCACAGAATTGACCCCAAATTATTGGTTTCATATGTTTCTTGAATACCAGTAATAACAAACGTGTCACAGCACTGAGGGTCATCACTTTCCACGTCACTTGCCAATAAAACGATAATTCTCTTCGTTCTTCTTAATTTGAAAAATTCGGCCTCTGGTATCAATGTATTGAAATTTCTAATATGCTCCACACATGTAGACATAGGATTAGAAAACCCTTGCCATATCGTTTGTTATCATCCAAAGAAGCCGTGCACTCGGTATGTATATACCCTTTAAATTACACGTTGTATTTTGCCTGGGGTAGGTATCATGGGAGTAGGTCTACTATGTAGAATTAAGACGGCAAAAGAAGCAAGCGTCATATCTTTAATAAAAATAATCTAACAGATGTTCATTACACCGCCGCGCACCGATCAAAAAATTTGCACGCTTCACTCTGATAAGCTGAGAGTAAATTACTCGTAGTAAAAATATAAAGTGAATAATTATACTAACGAAGAAGCAGCTGTTGTATCGGAAGAAATTCCTACAGTTTCCAGCATGTACCAAAATAGAGCAGTCTTTAGAGTTTTAAAGACTAGAATAATCGTTGGCTATTAATCAGAGTCGAATTGAATGGGAGTTGGATTGGAGAGCCACTTGTTGCCGATCGTCGTACGAACTGTGTCTATAATTGGGACGATCCATTTCCTAGAATAGTGCTGCGATGTTCGAAATTAAAACATTGCAAGTGCACCGAGTGTTTGGCACGACGTGCGCCCCTCTAGTAGAAACATTATAAGTGGCTACACCTACGTGCGAGCGAAAACCCTTTGAAGTCTGTACACGCGACGCAAAATGTATGTGTTGTGGACGCCACACCAGCGAGATAATTAGATTGAATTTAGTCTAAAACGAGGGTCACCAGCCTCGCACCGAATCCTTCATCAGATTTGCGCGAAATCCTAAGTGCTCTTAAGGGGTAATGAATACTATTAGATTTGCGCTGATTAGCATAACTTATGTATCAACTCTTAGCGCTTGATTTTTCCGCCTTTTATTATTTGCATGATGTAATCTTTATTCATGATTGCATGTGTTTTATTTTGTTATTTTTAGCTTTATCGGCTTTTGGGACAAGCATTATCTTGATACAAAGTATGGTAACTTTATAGCGTCGTCATCGCAGACAATAAGCTTTCATTTATTTTCCAATATTGCTCGCTCTCGTTCATATCAATCTTTTATTTTGGATGGGATCTAATATCATGTTTCAGAAAAATAACAAGAACATGCCTGTAATTATTTTTTCCATATTATATCTCAGAGCTATGTGACAAAATTAGCCATATAAAGATTTTATGGTTTGGTCTGAGTTTTCATTTTACCTTCACGATTTTGGAACTTGAGAAAAAGTGATAACTGCTTTTAATCAGAGGCTCAGAAACAAAAAAATTTTTGAAGATAAGTACCTATAAAGTACCAGAGGTCATCGTGGGATGATCAAATGAAGGAGGTATCGATGGACAAAAGCAAAAAACTAGCTAATATTTATTACATAATTCCAAAAGCTTTTAAAGTTTGGATAAAAAAATAGTTTTAGGAAAGTTACGGCGTAGGTGTTGAAAGCTATAATAGAAGAGAAGAATACTAAAAGGAATTGTAGAAATATGATTAACAAGCTGGTTCCCGCAGTTACACTCGCATGGAATGTGTCTGATGCTTTTTATTAGTCTATAGTTTAATGTTTGTTAATTTAATTATCATTATCTCAGAGGCGGTGGGATGAGCCGCTCTGTAGAGCAGTTCAGAGTGACCTTATTGCCACATGTGCTTCGGCTGCAGAGCGTGCGCGCCTGCTGGCTGTGGGTGAATGGGAGTCGGGTCTCTGGCTCCATGCACTACGGTTATCGAACATAGGCACCTTGTTCGATGATACTACTTTCCGCCTCGCTGCTTCCCTTCGAGTAGGTGCTCCCTGCTGTTCTGCTCATCGCTGCCACTGTGGCGAAGTTGTCAACAGCCTCGGTCACCGCGGCCTTTCATGCGGCCGCAGCGCGAGTCTCATAGCACGGCACGCGAATATTAACGACATAATCCGACGAGCTCTCGTCACTGTCGGCGTTCCAGCTGTATTAGAACCCAATGGCCTGGCACGCGACGATGGCAAAAGACCGGACGGCATGTCTTTATTTCCTTGGAAGATGGATAGGCCTTTAGTGTGGGACGCAACTTGTGTCGATACTCTTGCGCCACCACATCTTCCTAGCTCATCTTGTTGTGCTGGCGCTGCCACTGCGGCTGCTGAGAACCTCAAGCGGCAGAAATATAATAACCTGGTTGGTAGTTATATTTTCGAGCCGTTTGGGGTTGAAACCTTGGGGTCGTGGGGTCCGAGTGCTCACAAATTATTTAAATATCTGTCCAGACGCCTAGTTGACACTTCGCGTAACCCAAGGGCTGGCTTTTACCTTGGACAGAGGTTAAGCACTGCCATACAACGTGGCAATGCCGCCAGTTTTTTGGGCACATTACCAGTGGACAGCGATGCGCACGAATTTCTGGATGCTATATTTTAGTTTATTTTTAGATGTGTATATGTATATAGTTAAGGGTTTTTATTTAAGTGTTTAAAGTATTAATTATTTAACTTCAAATCGTATTTTCATTGTACATATAAGAATCCTTTTGAAATTTAATTTATTAGGTACTGTTATTTTTTATACTAATAATTGTGTTTCACATGATTATTTTTGACCTTAAAAAATTAAGCACAACTAGCTTAATGTTTTCAATTTCTATTACTTTCGATATGCTGTGCATACATGTAAGTAATATATTTGCACTGGCAATCTTTGTCTACTTTTGTTTTATTGCATGTGTAAATATTTCTTTGGTGTACCTTGCATAAATAAATATAATATTAGTAAGTATAGATAATTTTGTATATTTGTTGTAATTAATTGTTTAAATAACTTATAAGAAACATATTATATTGTAAGTATAGATTCTATGAAAATTGAAAAGTTTTTGGAAAAGCTTAACTATGTTGAAATAAACCCACGCCCTCGATATCAATCATTTCTTAAGCACCATGTTTTTAACCGACTTCTGAAAAAGGAGGAGGTTCTCAATTCGGATGTTTGTTTGTTCTTTTTTTTTTTTTTTCTTTGTTCGGGCATAGCTCCGTCGCTCGCCAACCGATTTGAAAAATTCTGTTTTTGTTGGAAAGGGTATACTTCCCAAATGGTCCCATGAAAATTTTATCGACATCGAACAAGCCGTTTCTGAAAAATCAACAAAAGTCTAAAAAAAATATTTACATTGATGATCTTTTCGGTTACTCTATATTGTGTTTTTTGTTCGCGCGTTTTTAGTTTTTTGTAGTTGACATTTTGGCTTTTATAACTAGATTAATTACAAATTGACCCACTAAAAAGCGCGAAAATAAAAACTTTTTTGCAAAAAAATAAAACCGACTTCCATATCAAAACACTACAAAGCCAAAAATAATTTTAATTTCGGAAGGCGGTGTGAAAAAAAGAAAATACAAAACCAATAACACCGACTACCGAAATTAAAATTATTTTTGGCTTTGTAGTGTTTTGATATGGAAGTCGGTTTTATTTTTTTGCAAAAAAGTTTTTATTAAAGGAAAGCAAAGCTGTAACAAACACATAAACTGTCTGACAAGAAGTGACAGACAGCGAGTCCCTGACCTATAAGTAGAAACCTAACAATAAGCGCCTGAAGACTAGTGACACAAAGTCATAACATAGACGTATCTAGCCTGAGTTAAAGCTGGGTGTTAATGGCTTGAAATCAAAACGCACTCAACATTAATGACGTTGCACGATACAGCTTGACGTTCCAACATTTTAGTTCTTACTAATATTATAAATGCGAAAGTTTGTGAGGCTGGATATATAAATGTATGGATGTTACTCTTTCACGCAAACACTGATCGGATCTGAATGAAAATTGGTAAGTAGATAGTTGACATCCTGGAATAACACATAGGCTAATTTTTATCCCGGAATTCCCACGGTATCGGTATTTACGCGGCATAACTCTCCCATGCGGACGAAGTCGCGGTCAGAAGGAAGTGCCTAAATATAACTCGACGTTTCTCAACAATGAGCTATATCTTTCTCGTCAGTTTTGTCCCGCGGTATATCTATACGGCTTTATTTTCCACATTATATTCTCTCATTGTACCCATTATCTGTACAAGGTTCAATTTAAGCGGCGTTTACAAAAGACGGCTCGTAACTAAAGCCTGTATTAGCATGTATTAGGACAGAGACACAATATTCGTTGGCCCAAAGCCGGCTTAACTGTCGTATCAACAAGTGCCTCATAAAATTTGTTCCGTGCGCCAGCTATTGTTAACTTCAGCGGAATTGATTCATGGAACTTTTGACTCCTTGCTGATATGATTAACTTCGTGAAAGTTTGGTGTTCTCGTATTATAAGAAGCAACGGGGAGAATTTTAATGTGTGTTCTCATTTTGGTTCAGTGGGCGGGTTTGGGCATAAATAATATTGAGAAGTTAAGTGACACCTTCCAGTTTGGTAATCTGTTTGTATTGAATTTAGCGCTGTTAAGTAAGTTTAAGCCATGTTTTAGCTAACATTGACTTGGGGTTCCTTCCAACAACAGTAGTGCACCAACACGAATAAGCCACCAAATAAGTACCTATTACGTATCCATCAAACTTTTTAGATCTTCGATATCTATACTAATATGATATAGCGGAAAAGTTGTTTTGTTTGTTTACACGCGTTAATCTTTGAAAGTACTTTGCGTATTTGGATGAAATTTGTTATGGAAGTAGCTTGAAGCATGGGAAAAACTTTAGGTAGACTTTTTACCCGACTGCAAAAGAAAGAGGGTTACATTATTATCCAGATAAAGTCGACGTGAGCAAAGCCCATGCGGCTGCCAATACATGCATAAGTCATTTTTTATTTTTTTTATCGTGGTTAAATTATCAAATAAGTCCTCCCACCCCGGGCAGGGTGGGAGGGACTGTCAGACTTTTACTGACTAAAATCCACGGTGCTCCTTCAATAACCCTTTACGTACCGGGGTCACGGTAATGGGATGAGTCCCACGACCCCGGCAGGCTTCGGCCCTCTACGGGGGGGCCTCGTCATATTGCTGACGCTCTTTAAGGCGCGCGTGGAACACAACGCGCCGTCGACCCGGGCATGGTCCATGGTCGGACAGCGAGTTGGCATAAGTCTATTTAACATATTTTTTTTTAGTTGAGGGGAAAATTTATAAGACAGTGTCTAAAATATCATCATCTGCTTAGCCTTTCTTAATCTATGTTGGGCTCTGCTTCCAGTATCACCAGACACAGCTAACTACTGAGTGTTTTACATAGAACGACTGCCTACACAACCCTACACAAGTAGTAGCCGCGTAACACGATAGCTCGATACACTTGGCAAGACACGCACAGATACAGTGTCAGGTTTTCTGTCTTCTAACTACTTGTTCGACTGTCAAAGATGTGCAAATGACAATCGGGGCCAATTGCTTAACGCACTTTCCGAGTCACGGACGAATTTCGACATTTTAACATCTATCCACGAATCGATCTCGACAAAAGTTGCGTAACCTTGCACATCAACCTGTGCGGTGATATTTAACCACGTCCTCCTCCTCTAAAAATATATTAATAACATTAATCACACCTAACATTAACAATGTAACAACTAAAGCTAAACGTGCACAGTGACAAATGTGTTTATAAAAGATTTTGAAAATATCGACTCCGCTACATCGTTTATTCTTCGTACGACGGGATTTTAATTCCACATGGTTGACGTGAACGACACGACACTGATAGATGAGCACCAAACCCGATCGCATGTATGAAATAAACTGTAAGCCGAATACACCTATACTGGTTTTAAGTTATTCGTGCCACAGGGGACTGCACAGGTCTGTAATGTAATGGGGATCTACTACTGGTATATAGATGGATATATAAATAAGGACTTAACGGCTAAAAAGGATGTTAAGATTAGCGGTTTTATCGCTATAAGTGTTTTTTTATAGACATAGATAAATAGGCGCAAATCGCCGCGGGAAGTATGTCGCCCGTTGCTCGCGGCGATCAGCTATACACAATGTTCTACAGTGAAAACCGTTCTGGTATAACATGGGAAGCTTGATCATGAGAACAATTATTTATTCATTAATCGTTCCTTTGGCACGTGTGCTTTTTGTAATTAGTTTCACCTCTAATTAATCGAGTTTGCTTTAAGAGAAATTCATTTGTATACCGCTGTTGCGGGTGTATTCTTGGCCTTGGTATATTTTTGTTATTCAAGCCTAGCAAAACCAAATAGGTACGCGTGATTAAACCTGTAATGCCATTTATAAAAAGCGAATGATAATAAAAATTATAAGAAATTAATGATGAAATGATAAAAATCCGCGCAGCTAGTAATTTAGAACGCACCGTAGAGCAGTAGGCTGTGGTCCTAAACGAATCGAATATGAAATGGGACAACGGATTCACCCTCCCCCCACTAATATACATTCAATGTGCTGTTCTTTACCTATTCTACGTTTACATAGGGCTAGTACTGCAAACATAGGGTAGGTCTAATGAGGTAACATCATCAATTAGTTCAGGGCCGTTCATAACATTAACCTAAGAGACTTAATTGCCTCTTTATTTTCCATTCTTAGAATAGTGTTTTGTTTTGTTAACAGTATATAATATACATTTCTTATTAATTTATTTTGCTTATTAGGTATGTAACCTTTGTAGAGCATCTCTCAAAGAGTTCGTTTATTAAATAGATTGTAATCAAAGTTGATCCAAGAACACTAGCAGAAAGCTAACGGTGAAATAAACTTGAAACACAGATATTTATTTACGAAATAATTATGCAGACTTAATTTTGTGTTTAAGTATCGTTAAGCAGTTCACGCAAGCACTGTAAAAACTTTTGACCCAGTTAATTGGTAAACCTTTTTGTTCCGGCTTAGTGAGCAGAGTTGAACCCTTTTTCGCACATTCAATCTCAATTGTGCATTTGGAACAAAGCGAAGTAACTTAAATAAAATGATGAATTTCAAATGACGCAAGTCATTGGTTCAGAACGTGTACAGTGTACGTTGAATGACACAACGTCGAGCTCTTGGCATCCGCAGCGCCGCAGCCGCGTGGAAGTTTTCGAATCAAGCATGAAATTAAAAAAGTTCCATATTCTCTGTGTATAGGCACCTATGAATCTATGAGTACCGTCGTTCACTAGTGTCTACTTTCCTCGCCTCACTGGTTGCTTGTTAGTGCTTTTACAGTAAAAAGTTTCGTATGAATCCGGTAGACGGCCATCAGCTCGCTCTACTAAACTGGAGTAGCCGACTTGATTAAATTATAAACGCTTTTGATATCAGATTTTAAGGGGATATAATATTGAAATTACAATATTAACGTAATCGATTCAGAGTCAGATGGATAAAGCCGAAAATCTTTAATTTATATAAGGAGCGACTTCCTTTTAATAGGAATCTACGATCTGCAAGTTTTTCCTGAAAGCTTCAACTATTTTGTGATTAGGGGAGGAAACGGAAAGTGTAGTAAATCACTTAAGTATAATCCCTCTAATATACTCAGTTACAAAGAAAATCCCTCACTTCAGGAGTCTACATAAAAATTGAACTTTATTTTACATGAATCCAGATTGTGATGTGTGTCTAGCAACGTATTGTTTTTTAATTCTTGTTGCGGCTTTTCTAAAATTGCAGACCATAAACAAACAAACAATGATTTGCTGAAAGTTTCCTAAGTTATGATTCAATTTCACGATTACTATGCTAAATAAAACCCAATTAAACATTCACAAACAACTTGAAATAAGTTATAATTAATGTTAGATGCCTCCGGCCATCACACGAGATGGATGTTTTATACCTAAATTTTCAGTACGTCCTTCTCTTTATAATTTTTTAACCACCTCTTCTCAAATCAAGCTTGGTAAGGAAAATCGTGAGATGATTTTCATTCAAACCTTTTTCTTTGTTAAATTTTGAGGGTTTTTGTACGGGTACCTTTCGGGTGTGACTTTTCGATTCGAAGCTCAATAACAAATTACACAATTTGTTATTGATCGATGACTTACATTTTTAAACAAAAGGTACATCCACTACCTAAAAGTCTGGACCACAGAGAACTGATATTAAGAAAAAAACATTATCGGCATTATTATCGCTCCATACAATATAAGTTTAGTATAGTATAGTTTTTAGGTTCCCGTCCGTCCATGCATTGATGTTGTGTGGAACCACGGGTAATGAATAATATGTAACACTTTTAAAATATGTGAAATAAGTAATTGTAAAGGCAATACATATATAGAAGTCATTTTATTGTATTAGAATCGGTGAATAAGTCTCTCAAAAACATTAGGGGTTGATAGAGCCACTTTTAAATCACGCAATTCGTTTACGACATTTAATATGTCGTAAACAAAACAACAATGCTTCAAAATTTTTAAGTTTCTAGTTTTCTTTATTTCTACAACTCTGCGTAATTTAACAAATGAATGAAGTTGTAATGTCATGTCGTAATGTTTTGTTTCCATTTGTTACGATCCAATATTATTTTGATCCGCTTTGTTATTTTTTATTCATCGACTATGATACGTATTAATCCTATTGGCATTGTTCTGATTGTAGAGTATTTTCTTTACATTTATTAATTGAATGGAACATACTATTTTTAATATAATTGAATGCTAAGTTTTTCAGCATAATGAGCAAATGTTCCGTCTGACGGGATACAGGTCTCCTCTTTGTGAAAAGCTGCAAGCAGGCTGTAACACGCAAGACTTATACGGGGTGGTAGATGCCATATGTTTCTGATTTTTTTCTCAGGACATTCCGTTTTCCTTACGAGGTGACAAAATAAATTACTCATATTGGCTTTTAGGGTTCTAACCCCTGACATACAATTCATAAGTTGGGGCCATAACTACTGAGCCACCACTGCTCCTACTTATTATCTATATATAGTTATATTATGACGAGGTAATTTTTTTGTAAGTTTGTATGTAGGGGCTAATCTCCGGAACGAATGATCCAATTTTTTATTTCATTGGTAGTAAGGTGCATTACCTATATGTGAATGCTATAAATTATTTTAAAATCCACGTGGACGAGTCACGGGCGAAGTGTTATTTTTACAATATATAAATCGCTTATGCCCGTTTTTCTCTAACGCGAGATAACATATATCTACCTTCATGAAACCGGGCTGTTATATTTCCAATGTTCCACTGATCGGAAAGCATGGAAACAGCAAACTCTCCACAAATATTTCTGGCGATCTTTAGGGGGGGTTTCTGGAAAAGTTTGGTTTTTGAGAACCGGACATTAAATTATAATATATATACAATTGTGGACTCCAATTTTGACCAAAAAATCCTTTTTTGGAAGTCGGTTAAAAATATAACAGTTTTAATTTTTTTTACCATTTTGGCAATTCAACAAACGATGTCTTTGGTTAGAAATAAAAACAAAATACAAACGGAATCGTACATACTGGGTATCAACGAATCAAGTATCATTAAAATCAACTGAAATATTAAAAAAAAGATTTTCAAATATGTATAAAATACCATAGAGTTTACTGAACATTATTTTCCATGCGACCTACGTTTTGGAACAGAAACTCTGCCGCGCGATGGGAGCAGTGAGAGTCAAAGGCAGCAGGTATATTCTTGCTGCTTTTGACTCTGGCAGTACAAGCCTCGTCTTTTGACAAAACCGTCAAAGCTCTATTTGAAAAAAAAAAAGTAACTAAACGAGCTTTAAAATATAGAAACTATAAGCACAGTATTGTCACCAGTACCGCTTTATACTCTTTATAAAGCCACTGTTATTCATTTAGATTAATTTACACTTAATAAGGAATGTATCTCTTCTTTATTTTTAATTTGCTTTTGTTCTAATGGTTTCAAACAACGACTGAAGAATTTACTTTACGCAGAGCAAAAATTTTGAACGCCCCTGAAACATTCCAACAACTCGGTAAGAATTTGAGATTTTGTAATGTAAAATAAAATGTATCTTAGGGTTCAACAGCCAGGCAAACATTGGTTTCCTATTATGAATTGAATACTATGTTCTTACATGATAAAAGCTTGCAAATATACTAATTGAGGTTTATCATCAAATAAATGGTTTGCATTTTTGGAGTTCCATAGCAAAAAAATGGACCAGTGCGAGTTGGACTCGCCCAACGAGGGTTCCGTATAAAGGATCTAGCCGGTTAAGCATATGAAAACTGCACTCGCGTCTGATCAAGGACCCTATCGACTTTGATTCCCTTGAGAGTGTCGAAATATGCGTTTTTTATTTATTTATTTTATTATTTATGTTCTTGTGTTAATTTAGAAGTTCACAGCTTCCAGGAATTGTAGACAGAGTATATTATATGTATATGACTTGAGTATATTGTAGTATATACATCGTTTTAATTTTATTCTTTCGATAGATCACGTATTCCCGTAATTAAGGGTCTAGACAGACAGACAGACACATGGACAGCAACGTGATCCTTTTTCTTCCTATTGAGGTACGAAACCCTAAAAAGAATTAAGTATTGGATTATGTCTATCTGTGTGAGGTTTCAGTGTACCAGCTGGTAGACCTATATGTAGTTTAAATAGGTACTCCAAATTCAAATTAATTGAATATTGTGAGCAAAATTTAACTGAAATACTTCTATTAATTCTAAGAAACTGTATAACAGAAACTGAAGGACGAATTCATAATCTGAGAACTACGTTTGTAAAACCTAGATTTACACTTTTTTCGATTTGTTTGACACTCGTTTCCAGCCATTAAAAATAAACACAGACATCAAGTACCACGACGTGTAAACAAAACTGCTTCAAACTGAACCCGATTGAGTTAATGTTTTAACTTTATAGACATATTCTCGAAGTCGATAGATAGAGATAAATTATTTCAAATCTGAAAATATACACTTAAATGAAAACCCTAAACTATAACTGACGAGCTCTTGTCACCGTCAGCGTTCCGGCTGTATTAGAACCAAATGGCACGTGACGGCAGTCGCCTTCTTCTGCGATTTCCAGCCACCGTAGGCGCGGGCCTGCGGACGGGGAGCAGGGGTCGCTCACCGTCCGGTAAGGACCAGGCCCGCGTCGGCGGCGCGTCGTGTTCCACGCGCGCCTCAAAGAGCTGTCAACACCAGTGACGGGGCCTCATAGGGCCATTGCCTGCCGGGGTTTGCGGGAAAGTTTTAGCGAGATGCCGCGGCCCCGGAACTTAAGGGCACCTGAAGGAACAGGGTGGGTTTTTAGTCAGTACAAGTCTGACACACCCTTCCGATTAACCACAGAGCGGAAGAAGTCATTCGATGATTTTCCCACCCAGAACAAAAAGAAAGCCCTTAGTGTAGGACACAACTTGAGTCGATACTCTTGCACCTTCCATCTTCCTAGCTCATCTCGCTGTGCTGGCGCTGCCGCAGTGGCTGCAGAGAACCTCATGCGACGGAAATATAATAACCTCGTTGGTATGTTTTCGTGCCGTTTGGGGTTGAAACCTTGAAATCGTGGGGTCCGAGTGCTCACAAATTATTTTAAGACCTTTCCAGACGCCTAGTCGACACTTCGCGTGACCCAAGGCTGGCTTTTACCTTGGACAGAGGTTAAGCGTTACCATACAACGAAGCAATGCAGCCAGTATTTTGGGCACATTACCAGTGGACAGCGATGCGCACGAGTTTCTGGACGCCATATTTTTGATTATTTTTGAATATATGTATATAGTCGATAGATAAAATCGATAGATAGATTGCTAGTAATGTGAATTCAACACACAATTCTCTTTAAAACTATCTCATATGCCAAGTACGGCGAGCTGTGCTGGTGCAGCCGCCGCGACTACAGAGGCCCTCAAACGGCGCAAATACCTTTCTAGTAATTACGGTTTTGTACCGTTTGGGGTCCAAACGCTTGGGTCATGGGGCCCGAGTACCAAGTGCGCATCTCCTTTATAAGGAACTAGCTTTTACCCGCGACTTCGTTCGTGTGGGAGGTTTTTCCAGCGTTTTTCCTGATTCCGTGAGAATTCCGGGATAAAAACTATACTTTGTCCTTCCCAGGGTCCTAAACTATTTTCATGCCAAATTTCATGTAACTCGGTTCAGCGGTTTAGGCGTGAAAAGATAACAGACAAACAGACAAGATTTACTTTCGCATTTATAATATTAAAGTAAGGATTGTCTCGCCGGCTGATCGATTCCTTACGTGACCAGAGAGCTGGCCTGTTCTTTGCCCAAAGAATAAGCATTGCCATACAACATGGCAATAATGCTGCCAGTCTTCTGGGCACTTTTCCGGACAACAGCGGTGTGGAGGAGTACTTTGATGCCTAAGTTTTCTTTTTTATGTACAAAGTTAGGTTTAGTAGTGTTTTTAAAATTGCATGTTTAAAATCCCAATAAATAATTACTGACTTGAGTTTTTACTTGAAACGTTTTTATAGTAACCAATGTCACTCACGTGAAAAGACCTTCTTACATAAAAAAAATCCTATGTTAGTCACTAGCACTTCTCTTATTGGATAGATATACAACGTGTAATTTAAAGGGTATATACATACCAAGTGCACGGCTTCTTTGGATGATAACAAACGATATGGCAAGGGTTTTGTAATGTGTGGAACTTATTACAAATTTCAATACATTGATACCAGAGACCGAATTTTTCAAATTAAGAAGAACGAAGAAAATGTTCGTGTTATTGGCAAGTGACGTGGAAAGTTATTGACACTCGTAGTGCTGTGACACGTTTGTTATGATTGGTATTCAAGAAATATATGAAACCGATAATTTGGTATCAATTCTTTGAGTCAGTTATTTTGAGCTGAAACTGTGCATTAGAGACTCCATACCAGATGTTGTCTTCAGCCCTTTCGGATAGATATGGGGTGTCCGTTACACATTGTATAGATACGTTAAAAATTATTATTGTGTAATATCTATTGTATTGTATTGATAATAGTTATCCCCGACTGGTTGAGCTAAAATTTGGAGATTGTGGTTGGATGACATGGTTATTAATTGATAGGGTTATGTGTAGTGCAAAAAACCATAATAAGATTTATTTCTTAAATATGAATACCAATAATAAATTCGTATACAAATCGTCAAGGGCTGGTGTATTTGTAAAAGGGTCGTCACACTGTTCTTAGTAATAATGCCGTGAATATTTAGCTTACACCGCATTATCAGAGTTGCATAGTAGAGTCCACAAGCCACGCTGAGTACTTCAGTTATTATTGGAAACTCTCTATACCCGTAGTCTGGACGTCATGCAATAACGTGTTCTTATTTTGGTTTAGCTGATTCAAACATTTTCTTATATTACGGTGCACTAGTATTCGAAATATGGAAACTTTTAAGCCGCTTTCAAGTTCGGACTGCAGCGGAATATGTATTATTTCAGTTGAAGTGGTTGTTTCCTGGACATCAAAATTGAATTTTAAGTAAAATATAGCTAGCTTTGCGTTATTTTTGTTTGAATTTAAATAGCACTAAGATAGGTGGACGGGAATGCTAATGAGCTTGATACAAAACAAAGCGTTTTTGATTCATCTCTTTCCAAATGTATAAAAATGTATGCAAATAAATATATGAATATGAATATGAACCTCAATAGATCGAAAAGCGAAAAAATTTAGTCTGTCATTTGCATCACTGCACGAATTGCCATTTCCTCTCAACTTTCACGGAAGGAAACCGTCTGTAAAATCACATTTTCATAAATCGAACCATTCATTCAACAAATAAATGTTCAAACGCTTTTTTGAATGTCACTTACTGATTTATGAGCTCATAGCGAGCAATCGGAGCCTTTTCGGACCTTTTTTGGGAAGCAATTTTTTAAAACATTTGCATCATTGTCCTCACATATGAAGCACCAAAAATATTGTTACCAAGATTAAAAAAACTTTTTTACCTTCGCCCTCAGTGCTTGACAAATGGATTATATTTTTTTATAATTAATGTGCTTAGTAGTGTTGCCCAAACGAGAGTCTCGCAAGAGTCTTGCAATTAGCGATTATCCTATTGCTATTTATTAAACGGTAGTTGAGATCTCAGAACAAGTGCTTAGGGATGTCGTTGAAGCTCCCGCGCAATCTAGCCATTATTGACGCAGCCTTCTTCCTCATGATGAAAAAAGCATGAAAGTCGTCAACATGGGCTTCCGCGGTCAACTGTGAAGCGCTACAGAAGCATGAAAGCCCCATCAAGATCCTTTAAAGTCGAATTAAAAGCTTAAGCAACGCTTACCAAGGTTGGTCCACGGATGGATAACTAAATTAAAAATCAATTTTTTAACTAAAATACATCCTTTGTTACTTGCTGATATAGATGAAAGAATTTTTGAAATCATTCTAGTAGTTTTAACGTTTATTTGTTACGATTCGCGTACGAAGTTTCGAAGCCTATTTGGTAAAAATAAACCAAAACATCTTTCTTCTTTATAATATTAGTATAGTTAAAAAGGTATCCCTATTTCCCTTGGTCACGGCATCACACGTAAACGCTGTTTTTTTATTGTCAGTAGATGTTTCCTATAAAAGTAAAAACTAAGAAAGTTGCGCAAAAACTAAGAAAATTCAAAGAAACTTAAAGACCATATCACTTTTCTAACTCACCCTGTTCCTTTCCTTCACTGCCTTTACGTTCCGAGCCTTTTTTTTTTGTCAGGTGGGAAAATCATCGAATGACTTCCCCCGCTCTGAGTTAAGCGGAAGGGTGTGTCAGACTTCTACTGACTAAAAACTAGTGTCCGACCGAAAGTTCGGTTTCGGTTTCGGTTTCGGCCAAGTTTCGGCCAAAAATCAAGTTTCGGCGGCAGTTTCGGTTTCGGCCAAAATTGGCCGAAACTTTTGCCGAAACCGAAACTGATTTCGGAAGTTGTCGTGCACGCTTGCCTAACTTTGTTTCTCGCGGCAACGCTTTGGCGGACGCTGGCGGCCCTGTTCGGGAATTGTCGTGCACCGTTCGGATAGCTCTCTAGCAACACAACTTAGTCAGTGCGCCCGACGCAAACATACTTTAGGGTTATGTTTTGATGGAACTGTTTACATGTAAGTTTTTGTTTCGTTTCTGTAGGTACTTGAATGATTTATATAGTTAAATATTGAGTCAGTAACTTTGTTTTGCTGTTATTAACAAATCAAGTCACATGTAAAATAGATATTATAAGATGTAATAAGATTTCAAAATACCAATATTTAGTATTAAATGAAACAGTAACAATTAGTGATTTGATTATTGATAACTGATAAACATTTTGCTATGAGAACTTAATTTGAAAAAATAATAAAAATATTATTCATATTTTTTATATTGTATTAAGTAAATAAATGATTACAACAAAATTAATATACTGTGTTTCCATTTCATGTTCTAATTAATGTAGAATAATGGGTAAAATGCACCAAATTTCAGTATTTTAAGGAATTTTATACTTGACCACGTGAGTTTCGGTTTCGGTTTCGGTTTCGGCCGAAACTGAAGCCGCGGCCGAAAGTTCGGTTTCGGTTTCGGTTTCGGCCGGAAAACCAGTTTCGGTCGGACTCTACTAAAAACCCACCCTGTTCCTTCAGCTGCCCTTAACTTCCGAGCCTGCGGTATCTCGTTAGAACATTCTCGCAACCCCAGCTGGCAATGGCTCTGTCGGACCCCGTCAATGCTAAAACCTTGTTTGAGACAATATAACATTAATTTTCTAATTTAAACATATGGCGTTTGACATAACTGTCAGTCGTTTGACAGTTGGCGCGATTGACAGAAAGCCAAGAATAACTTTAATTTTGGAAGACGGTGTCAAAAAACGCAAATACAAAACCAAGAACACGGAATACGGAGATGAAAATCGGTTTTATTTTTTGTTCAAAAGTTTTTTTTAAGTAAATTCAGTGTTCATAGTAAGGCAAAACAACGTCTTTCGGTTCAGCTAGTTTGAAATAAAAACTTTATCTTTCAGTTAAAAACCAATGCAGTTCAAACAAGTCCCTCATAGTTGTATAATCTATCAGCAAATTAAACTCTTAGTTTTAGAAACGTTATCTCGTAATATGTCAAATACGTAATTGCCCATTAGAATATGACGATTTTAATTAAATAATATATAAAAACAAGCTGACCCAGCACACGTGAAAAAAATAGCCTACAAATTATTCTCAAACCTATCAAACAAAAAATCATAAAAAATTGGTGAAGCCGTTCCGGAGGAGTTCGAAAACACACGATGCGACTCTTGAGATTTTTTTTATGTTAGATGATAAATATTCAATAGAAAAGATATATTAATTCTTTTTGTGTGCATAAACAACACAAGTAGATTCCAAATAATCAGATATTGAGGTTTATGTATTATAAAATGTTACAGGCCCGAACTAATAAAGAATTCGAGTGAACTTTTACAAAACTGAAATCACACGCAGACATAGCGTTCAACCACCGTTTTTTACAATATATAAATCGCTTTTGGATATTACCATAATCCACATTGGGCCCATATTAACGGCCAGCGCTGAACATGGGCCTCTAATAGACCGCTTTAATGAACGATCCTCAGGGAAAACTACCGTAATCACCCCACTTGGCAAACGTATATAACGTGGTTTTGAGTATTATGATCTCAATATACTGGTAAAAAACTGTTTTACTACATCGTGCCAAAAATATCGTGTTCAACCTTATTGTCGTGTTAAACAATGTTCTAGGAGGTAATAAAAGTGACCACAGTTTCCGTGAACAAGACAATGTTAATGCATCACATGTTTTTAATATAAACAGATATTTTAACGTGGGATACATCTGTGATGGTATGAAACGGAAATCATTTCTTCGATCTACGTAATTGAAAGGGATCTAGGAATTACGATCGAACATTAAAAACAGCATTCATAGATATAGAAATATGCAGTAAAAGATATTTTTTTTTTAAGATTTTAGGTGTATCAACACACACCTAAAATCTTACGGTGATTTCGTAGGTATGGAGCACGCTTGCCTCGAAAAAACCTAATCAATTGAAAAATGGTCCAATACGTAAAACACGAAGATAGGTCGTAAGTCAAAGGCTATTGATGACCTATTTACCTAATAAAAAGTTTTGACATGAGTGATGTGCTCTCAAAAAGTTTCCCGCTCGAATAAGAAGCATGATCGAGTTCATACATAATGTAGATATACGGACGAAACATTATACTTACCGAGATCATATTATTGTGGCTCCCGGGTGGAAGTTTTTCAAATGAAGTTTGGGACACATCACTTGCTCATAATATTGAGGATATATACATTTGGGAACATCGAAATTGTCGTGTTTCTGTCTTTACAAAATCTTTTCCGATTTTAAGTAAAATAATTGGTAGGATGGGTAATTATTATGCAGCAAAATAATTCTCAAAAACATTTTCTATTTTCAGTGCATACAAAGTTTTAAAATACCTACGTATATGGTCAACAAAAATTTTATTTGCGAGTGACAAGAACGAAGACGATTTTGTTAACATTATTTTCTTTAAAAAACCAATACTTTTTTTGCACTCATTGAAACTGTTCGTAAAGGACACAGTATTCTATGACTTCCGCTTTATTTAATGGGACATTTTTTTATTTTGCGAGAAGTAATCTAAACGTTGTGTCGAGAAAGAGAAGTAAGCTTTTAAGATGGTATTATTATTACCGTTGATGCTTTAAAAGGACCTCTTATAGTTTATTCGTTGGTTTGTTAAGTTTTCCTTTTTTTTTTGGATGTCGTCGTGTTTCTGTTGTGATGAGTCACGTGCAACACGAAAAAAACATTTCATTGCAGGCTTGCTCTTTTTCATTTTTATTGTATGTATGAGAGAGCGATTGAATTTAAATTGTATTCTGAATTTCTGACAGATCGATTAACTAAAATTAAAATGTATCAGTTTGTTTCGACTGGAATTCTAGTATATTATACAAGGTTTTATGAGTAGGTATTTATTAATATTTTATATATATTTTTTTCTTTTTTTTATTAATATATCTATTCTTCTAAGATTTTGTATTATTACTGCATAGCATCTGAAATATCTCCTTGGCTTGGAGTTGTATCAGTTCCCTACACAGGATAGACTAGGAAATGTGCAAAAGTTTTGAATTGACTTGAAGAGTTATACTCCAACGTATTTGAGGCACTCGAGAATATGACAGTTTTAATTAGAACACCAGGCTCAAGATAGGTTTTATAAAATTTAAATCACTAAACAATTTAAGAACAATCATCCTAAAATACTAGTACCCTATTTTAGATCATATCACAAGAACAATAAAAGACGTTGTTTGTAGTCGTTGGAATTTACGTAAGTATGGTAATTAAGACGTAGGTAGTAAGGCATAAATAGACGCTATAGTTATTTGAATACTATATCATAACACCGTATGCTTTCGACAGTTCATAATCATTGTAGCAAGTCATAAATTTACGAACTTGATACTAAATACGCTGTAATTAAAAGTAACATTAACCATCACAAACACGTGACATCTATATTATACAGTAACTAATCATGCAGAAAGGGGGTTGCGAACGTGCGTAGCATGTGTGGCCTGTATGGACTGAGGCCACTATGGCAAAATCCTTGCGATTCCGTTCATCACCATCAACGAACGAATACCAAGATTGTACAGAAGCTAATAATGATCGAGTTTTCTACCGTGACTAACTTCTGTACCGATATATCGCTGCATCAGCTTTCGAGTCTTGAACAAGAGACGTTTGGAAAGCGATGGTGCTGAACGTGATCACTTGGCAGATTGTCATCAAAACCCCAGAAAATTTGTTTATACGTGTATTGGCAATATTATATACCGCATATGGTGGCGGTGATGTGCAGTGGAGCCGCCTCGGCGACGTTCGCAGCCCCTGGCACTCAGGGTCGGAGACAGTCGCATGCGAAGCGGGAGGGGCGACGGTGGGGCAACATGAACGGGGCTCACTGAGAGGATGGTGCGGCGGCACGGAGAACGTGTAGTACTTGGCCGTTTGGTTGTGTGCGCGGAGCACAGAGCTGTGGGTCAGCGTCACCACCACCACCAGCACCGACGCCAGCGCCAGCGCGAAGAACGACGCTGCCACTGCCGCCACGACGCGCCGTCTTCTAGCTTCCTTTCCGGCGTCTTCTGGCGGGATTTCTGGCTCGGGAGGCGGCGGTGGTGGCTCGGGCGAGCGGCTGCGGACGCTGGGCCCGCGGCTGTTGGGCAGCTCCAGTGTGTGCCGGCGAGACCGGCGCGCACGCTCGCATTCTGCTGCCGACGAGTGGTGGCGACGGAGGCGGTGTGGAGCTCCAGGGGCCACGCGACACGATGCCGAACGCAGCGTGCGCACGGGCACCATCAAGTCATCGCTCGCTGCTCGCGGCACGCGGGCCGAATGCACCGAGCGGAACGAATGGTCGCGAGTAGAACTGCTAGGAAAAGCGAGATCTACGGAAGCGCGGGAAGAATGCCTCGAGAATCTGTCCCGGTCGCGATGATCTACGCGCACCGACATGGTGCGGGCGGAGCGCGCGGCGGCGGCCGCCCGAGTGCCGCGCTGCTCCCCACCCGGCGCCGCGCGCCGCGCACCCTTGTTTACACTCGTTCCCGATCATACAAAGAACGCTTACAAATATTCCTCCACATCACACGGTAACGTCGACGTAACGTCTCACTCGAATGTCGTACATTCAGTATTTGCACTATTAGGGGTGTTTGTACTTCCTTTTTAACGTTAAACTCCGAATAAATGTTTACTCGGGTGTTGAACTGGCAAAATTTATTGAGAGCCGAGTACTAGTTTAAAGTAAAAATAAAATGCATTTAACCGAGAGAATAGTTAGTTTGAAGAAGTAGATTTCAAATGGTTTTAGAAATATCTTGAATTGATTTCCAAACTAGAAACTCAATCAACCATCACGCAAAATATGACTTTAATTTAATTTCGACCAAAACTATGATAACTTAGCGCAAGAAAGGCGTTTAATATCAACGACTCTCCCATTGGCAGAGGCTGAGCGCTAAATAGAGCGAACAGCCTTTGTTGTAGAGTCCACGTTGTCAAGTTAAATTGTCTCGCAGGCGGAAAACGAAACAGATAGTAGAGAAGTTGTCGAGAGGCCGCTACATCGACGCTATTCAATAGCACAGAATACTATACACGTCGCACGGGCCGCGTCTTTATGAATACTGTGCATGACTACTGTAGCTACCATATCCATGCCTTTTTGACTATTTATATTTTTGTGAACTACTCTTGTAAAAATAAAAAATATTGCTATGATTACACTTCCTTTATAAATCGTCTGTTGATTACAGATTAGGTACTAAAAGATGAAAACAAACCCACCGTATTAAAAATTGTTCACCACAATGGAAGTGGGTCGATCTACAATAAGATCTTCTAAGTCCTGATTCCTGATAATTTATTGTGTATTAAAGTAATCAAGAAAATGATCAAGTCGCAAGTTTTCGCTGTCCCCTGTTGTCTCAACTCGCGATTGAAACGCAACTGACATACAATGCCCGCAACACAATGATGACGCCACTCTATTGGACATCCCTTAGATAAGATATGGATGCCTCACTCAGAACGGGAACCTTTGACGTATACCTACTACATTTGCCACAAAATTAACAGACATTTTTCTTATTAAACTTTTTCTTCCCAAAAATGTGACCGGAGATGTGATTGGGGACTCCAAAATAATTATTCTGCTACTTTTTACTGAGATTGTATACTGAAATGTCTCACGACGTTTTTCGTTAATATTTAATAATGAATAAAAGTAAAAAGTTGGTCTGATTGGGTCTAAGTGTCAGTAAGTCAACAACAGTTGTTGACTCACTGACACTTATTGAGGTTCTTGGCTATGAATAATGTAAGCGGCCAACTCGTTCGCACCCGGACCCTACTCCTGCAGGTAAATCTAGATAGCTTAACGAGGCGCAACCAGTATCAATTAGCTAAAAATAGCAACGATCCTATACAGAGCCATCATATTTATGAACGTCTTAGATTAGTCCAAATCTGCTGTTTAAAAGTTTGTATAAATAAAAGCCCACATTGCTTACGTTACATTATAATAATAGAATGTAGCGGAAATCTGGACAGAATCATTTAGTTGCGTAGGTATTCAATTTTAATGAACGCTGTTTATTGAGCATTGTTCTAAATACGCTTTGAATAATTCATTGTATATTGATATGGAGGTTTTAATAAGGAGATACGCGATCGGCTGGAATGATGAGTTTAATCGGGGCTCATGTTTCGTACCACAAGTCTCCTGGAGAGGATCATATCCATTACCGCAGCCACACTAGAGGAACACTTCTAAAATAAGTCTATCTTCCACCTTAACCCGTATTTAGCCTTTCAAACACTGATTATGAAAATTGATATTTTTAATTAAATGGTTTAAAAGGGCCATTTACTTTCCTTAATAACAATCTACTAAGTTTTAGTCATTAACACTGATAAATTAAAGAACAAATAGTTTCTTGTCTTCAACGCCATGGTCGTACTGGTCAACACGAGATAATATCAATATTTGACACCCTTACCATTCGTGATATGTTGTTGAAATGGTGACAAGCGAAGGCAGGACAAAAATATTCGAAATAAATGAAAGAGAACGCGTGTAAATAGTTTCGGTAAATGGTATCGTACCAACTATAATATTATTGTTGTATGCGACTGAATCTAGCTAGACATCAGTGGCGAAGGCTCCATACAACTCGATTCCTACCGGCTTTCCTTTTGAAATATGGCAAATATTACTCTTTTATTTTATATATGAATATATAAATAGTATTCTATTATTTTCAATTAAACAAATAATTATTTACGAAGTTACAAGATTTCGAAGTCAGCCACAGGGCCACAGTTACTGGAATTCACGCATCACACTTGAGTAAGGTAAGCATTTTTTGGTCCAGCTTCCCTTTTACGAAAATTCACCCTTCGCCACTGCTAGACATACTTGCGTGAAACCTTTTAAATTGCCTATTATTATGCGCCGACATTACTATTAATACCCTGAGGCAGAAATCTTGTATAATCTGATACAAAAACAGACCTTTAGCAAATTAACGTTGGGGCTCAATTATGTTAATAGGAATGTCTGAAAATATTATAGACCCGCAAAGAGTAAAAGCTCCTTAGACCAGCTAACGGTGGGAACATTAAAAACGAAAGACACTATTCTAGTAATTAAAAATTGTAATAAGATAAATCCTATTAAAAAAGTCTTTTTCTTTTTAGTTAAGTGTTTCTAAATGAGTTTATTAATATGGAATTTGAGATGGAATATTGTAAAAAGTAAGTATTAGGGGCAGTTCTAGAGAGGAGTGCTAAGAAGACCAAAAAAGTGGGTATGATGTGCATAGCATGCTACCATTATCATGGTTTAATATACCTTTATATAAAATCTATTTTGTTGATTACTTATTTAACCATTCCATGATAGTGGGCTTAAGTGCCAATACACGCCTTAATCCTCTATCTTTTAAACACACGAATGTATATTTTCTGGAATTATTTTTAACTGACTTAAAAATAGAGATTTTCAGTCACATGAGTCAAATAAAAAAAAATACAAATAGAACTTCGACGATACACCAATGACGTCATCAGATTGAAGTGAAGTGATTAAAATATTGTTTCGTTTATGTTAATCCCGAAGGGGAAAAAATGACTATGTGCTGGAATGAATATGGACTGCGAAGACACGCAACGGAACTCCTAAATCGACTGATCATAGGTATATATTGATCCTCAAGGTAACGTTTCTGTAGAATTTCCTAACTAATTAGTTTTAGCTGTAAGGTACCACCACTAAACGGGAAAATTAAAAACTTTTAACAAAAACACAAGTATTTTTAACCCAAAGGTTGACTGGTAGAGAATACCTTGCTGCATTAAGTCCACCCATTTACCACAAAGTTTAAATAAATAAATATCTAACACAAAGTAACGACACCAGAACTTGAACTACCGACTTCCGAAATTAATGTTATGAATTTTGTTGTGTTTTTAGTATAAAATAAACGTTATTTTTGGCTTCGGCTTGTTTGCTATTAATAAATAAAAACCGAATGATTTTATCTGACGTAACCTTTTTGTCGGGTTCTATTATTAGTCAGGCAGTAAAGGCCTATCCCATTAAAATAATTAAGTTAATTATTCCGAAAAAAGAATGAGGAAAGATTCTGTCAAACTCCAAACGAAGTGAATCTGCATAGTAAAGAGAAAGTATGTATATGCTAACGACGACTTACCATTGCTTTTAATTACACCTACACTTCTGGTGAGGGTCGATGTCTAAAGCTACGCAATATGTATGGCCAGATTTTCATTAGAATTTTGCTGAATATGTATATTTAAACAACATATAATTTCATATAAATATTTCTGAAGTTGAATGCAAAGTAATTTGAATTAAGAATACGATCTTGTATTTAATCTATAACAACATTATGTTTAGTATAGCCACAAATACAAAAGATGAATGAAAAATGTATTATTGCATAATAATCATGATCTAAAATAGATAGTATTCTAATAAGAATGAAAGTAGCCCATGAAACTCATAAATTCGTGAGGTTAAGCAAGTAGTTTTTAAAAGCTGTGTTGTTTAGATTTTATTTATTATTATTATTATTAATCTCTTTATTTCTCCTCACAAAATAACAAAAATAAAACATAAAACTAATTACAATTATAATTAAAAGCTATACATCCTTTAATTTGTGAGGAGCTGGTGTTTGAATTAGGCAAAAAATGCCTGTAACACAAATCACCAGGTCTCCACCCAAGGAAAGAAATCAGCAGCTTTTTCTTATAGTATACTTATTAAATACAAATTACATTAGAAATGTAACACAACACTTGAGATTTTAAAATAAAAAGTAAAAATAATCCTAGTTAAACATGATTTATAAAAAATAACTTCCTTTGCAGTCGGGTAAAAATTACGCCATACCTTTGTGCATTTATGTTAAGTGTGTGTGTATGTATGTATGTGTGTGCGTGTGTATGTATGTATGTGTGTGTGTGTGTATGTATGTGTGTGTGTGTGTGTATGTGTGCGTGTGTGTGAGTTTTGTTTGCGTCTGTGTGCGCGAGTGAATGTTTATGAGGGTATGCATGTATGATTATTTATATGTATTTTTTATAAGGTCTTCTGTAAGATTATAATCTAAGCCACGCAACCACTTAATGACCAATGATTTGCATTTAGCTTTAGTTACTGCATAAATAGACAAATACCGATTTAATTTATTGTACAAATTAAAACTTTGGTAACAAAAAAAATGTTGAGCAAACTTTGTAGTAAAGGGGTTAGTTTTACAAACTGCATACTTTCGGCGTTTGCCTCTGAATTTATGTGGTTCATATTTTAAAAGAGAGTGTTGTTTTATAACTGTATGCAGAATAAACAGTTGTCGGACTGTTAGAACCTCCCATCTCCGATACAGGTCTATGTTTGAATGATCAAATGGTAGGAACAAAGTAACTTTTAAAACTGCTCTTTGAGATCTCTCCAGTTTCAAAAAGTGAGTTTTTGAAGTGCCTCCCCAAGAGGTTATGCAGTAACTGAGTTGTGATTGGCATAAAGCAAAATAAACTGATTTAATAATATTTTTTTGAGCTACATGTCGTAAAGCCTTAAATATGACTATTAATTTGCGAATTCTTGCTGCGAGTAGATCAATGTGCTGATGAAAATTCAAATTTTTGTCAATCATTACTCCTAAGTACTTTGTTACAGCCACATTATTAATATTAGGGCATAAACAGTTCACACTGTCAGAGTTAGTACATGAGTGCGAGACAATATGGTGAGAAGAGTCCGGTTTGTCGTTCGTTAAAATAGAGAATTTAAATCTCTCCCGTGAACGATGTATAGGCTGTCCGGTTAATACTCGTAATTTTGAATTAAACACCTAGATCTAGGTTCTAGAGTAGTCTTTAAGGTAAGTTTACATTAAAATCGGAATTTATAGGATTTTAGTTAGGTGATAACATACATTGAGTTATGAGTTACACTTACGTAATCGCTAAAACTTTCAATAACGTGAGTCGGGCACAATAAAAGCGACAACAAAGCAATCGATGGCAAGAACTTTTATTTTAAAATAATACTTTATAAGACTAACCAAAAAAGTAGAAATAAATTATTGAAATAATTTTTTACTGATTCTGAACAAGCAAACGGCTTTTTTCTGTTTTGTATACACCAAAAATAAGGTTGTTCATATACCCATGAAATAACGAAAGCAGAACTGTATATATAAAACGCTCATTTTTTCAGTCAATGGTATCATTACTTATTTGCAGACCGTCGCTTTAAAGGGCTGGACGGGTCTCAACCACATTTGCAAAACTTATTCTGTACTTGGAAAAGGAAAACTTAACACGATGTGAAACTTGGTCACACCTCAGGAAATGATAAAGAATTCAGACGCCGCGTCTCAAAACAATTTGGTGTTTCTTGCTAATAAAGTCCAAGAGAAATTGTCGATACTATACAAATATTAATACATATGTTACAGACCAGTCATTATGTAAAATAGCTATTTATAGCTAGCTATATAGCTATTTATTTTATTTGCCACATCTGCTTCGGCTGCAGAGCGTGCGCGCCTGCTGGCTGTGGGTGAATGGGAGTCGGGTCTCTGGCTTCACGCACTACCGTCATCGAACATAGGCACCTTGTTCGATGATACTACATTCCGCCTCGCTGCTTCCCTTCGATTAGGTGCTCCATGTTGTTCCGCTCATCGCTGCCATTGCGGCGAAGTTGTCAACAGCCTCGGTCACCACGGCCTTTCATGCGGCCGCAGTGCGGGTCGCATAGCACGGCACGCGAATATTAACGACATTATCCGACGAGCTCTTGTCACTGTCGGCGTTCCAGCTGTATTAGAACCCAATGGCCTGGCACGCGACGATGGCAAAAGACCGGACGGCATGTCTTTATTTCCTTGGAAGATGGGTAGGCCTTTAGTGTGGGACGCAACTTGTGTCGATACTCTTGCGCCATCCCATCTTCCTAGCTCGTCTTGCTGTGCTGGCGCTGCCGCTGCGGCTGCTGAAAACCTCAAGCGGCGGAAATATAATAACCTTGTTGGTAGTTATATTTTCGAGCCGTTTGGGGTTGAAACCTTGGGGTCGTGGGGTCCGAGTGCTCACAGATTATTTAAAGATCTATCCAAACGCCTAGTTGACACTTCGCGTGACCCAAGGGCTGGCTTTTACCTTGGACAGAGGTTAAGCATTGCCATACAACGTGGCAATGCCGCCAGTCTTTTGGGCACATTACCAGTGGACAGCGATGCGCACGAATTTCTGGATGCCATATTTTAGTTTATTTTTAGATGTATATATGTAGTTTAGGGTTTTTTATTTAAGTCTATAAAGTGTAAAAAATTTATGTTAAAAATTAATAAAGACCATCCCAGTCTATTTATAGTGATTAAAAAGCTATTATACATAATGACTGATCATAACAAGAAAATATAATAACAAAATTGTCTAGACAATGTGATAAATATTTTTTTTCTTATTTATTTATTAGGGAACTAGCTTTTGCCTGCGACTTCGTCCGCGTGGAATAGTTACTTTGGGCTAACGTTAAATTTAACCCCGATTTTGAAGCATTCTTCATTGGCGCTCCGCTCCTATTGGCCTTAGCGTAATGATACAATATAGCTGTGCCCGCGACTCCGTCAGCGTAAGTTAATGTATTGGTAATATTGTTTAGATCACGTTCACATGAAGCTTAAGTACCTAGAGAACGCTTCGACCGCGAGACGCGTCGAGCGCGGCGACCGATTCTCAAAAATAATCCTTATAGCATGATTCAGTATTCACGCGCGATGGCTTATTATTATAAGCGTATTTCATGTATAACTTTGGTGTTTCTATACCGATTTATATGATTCTTTTTACGGTTTCGTAGCCGAATGGCAAAAAACGGAATCTTTATAGTTTCGACATGTCTGTCCGTCTGTCTGTCTGTCTGTCTGTCCGTTCGTCCATCTGTCACAGCAATTTTATTCCGAAACTATTAGGACTATACATGTGAAACTTGATAGGTAGATGTATTCTGTGAACCGCTTTCCGATTTTGAGAAAAAAATTAAAAAATATTTAAAATAAAGGGAGCCCCCCTTTATTTTAAATATTTTTTAATTTTTTTCCCCATACATGGAACTAAACCTGAAAATATTTTTTTTCATGAAATCGATGCACGTGTGGTATCTATAGACAGTTCTTTAAAAACGACATCGGGGTTTCTAAAACCACTTTTCCATAAAGTCAATCGTTTAAAAGATATAAGCTTCCAAAGTGGTAAAATGTGTGTGTGGCGGACACAACCTCTAACTTCTATAATAATGGAGTGAAAAATCTAAAAAAAATATATATGTCTGTAGATCTTAATATAAACTTTCAACCAAAATTAGTTTTAACGAAGTCAGTTGAGCAGTTTTTGAGATACAGCATATTTTCTAAAACCGCAAATATAACTTTGTATTTCATACAAACACTATGAAAAATAAATTTATTCGGCGCAGTTGTAAAAAATGTAAAAAAGCCAGTTTTAAGAAATTTGTAAGGTTTTTTTTTTCAAAACAAATTTATTTGGCGCAGTTGTAAAAAATGTAAATAAGCTAGTTTTAAGAAATTTGTAAGGTTTTTTTTTCGTCAAATAAATTTGCATATTATATTATAGTTACCTACTACGGAACCCTTCATGGGCGAGTCTGACTCGCACTTGGCCAATTTTTTTTTGGAATAGTTAATAATGTTAACTTTTTCAATTAGGGGTGACTGAGAGTGTTATAAACGTAAGAGTAGACAAATATTATAATCAGAAAGCTTCGAACTGCTAAGCTATCGGGAGTTACACGTGTTATTGTGAGTCAACCATAAAAGTTAGACATATGCTGTCGTGGGATATTTTTTATACAATTTTAAGGAGAACATTTCTGTCATGAAATGATTTGTGTAGCTTTAACCATTAAGGTTGCACACGCGACGGAAGCTTAAAAAATGGAGTAACTTCTCCCGTTTTCCCAACATTTCCCTTCACTGCTCTGCTCCTATTGATTGTAGCGTGATGAAAAGTATACTATAACCCGCTCAGGAGTATGAAAAATAATTGTACCAAGTTTCGTTAAAATCCGTCGAGTAGTTTTTGTTTCTATAACGGTTATACAGACAGACAGACAGACAGACAAAAATTTAACTGATTGCATTTTTGGCATGAGTATCGATCCTTAATCACCCCCTGATAGTTATTTTGGAAATATATTTCATGTACAGAATTGACCTCTCTACAGATTTATTATAAGTATAGATTACAAACAGTAACACATTTTTATAAACTATAAAATCATACCAAATAATTAATGTAAGTAAATGTGCACCCACACCGTTATCCACAAATTATATACTAGGGTCGTGACATAAGTATTAACATGTTTTTTTTTTCCTAACCAAAGTGTGCTATATACAAAACAATATTAACTTTCTTACTTAATGATGCATATTATTTACTCACTTTATCCACATTCTCCGGATTTTCACTTTATCCGGATATTATATATAGAGATGTAAATTGAAAAAAAACAAAATGTTTTTTTTCACAATCTTGAAAAAAAACATGAAAAAAATCTTGGCACCGTTGTTTTTTTTCTACATTTGGTTTTTTTTCAGAAAAAGTGAAACTCTATAACTAAACTGGAATAAGACACTAAACTTGATTGTTTTGTTTTTATTCAAGTCAAATAATGTTTAAATCAATGGGTAACTATTATTATGACCTTAAAAAATACTTAATGTGTTACAATCATCTGTATCAGTATCAGTAGCTACGGCTACGCTTGTTTTATCAGCTTCGGAATAATGTTCTGTGTCTGTATTTGTTTCATCTGATTCTGAATCAACGACTATACTATCAGGGACTCTATTACATTCTGCTTGTGTTAATTATTGTTGATGATTGTACTGATTGCACAATATACACTATTTTCCTAGCCCTGTCATTTGTCAGTCTATTACGTTTCTTGGTATGAATGTCGCTGTACGTACTAAATGTTTCTGCAGTCTGCACGCAAATCAACCAAAACATAAACCAAACGAGGATTAGGGAAATCCCCGTCCGTAAATGTAGTTTACACTTGGTGTTGCCAATTATGTTAAGACATGTATTATTTAACAAAAAACAAATGGTATTTTATTATTAAACAAAAAAAATAAAAAATAATATCAACTCACATACGACAACCGCCTTACCATATTTTTATTTTCCTACTCATGAAAAAAAACCTACTCCAGAAAAAAAACTGTTTCTTTTCATGTTTTTTTTAAACGTTTTTTTTCATCTCAGAAAAAAAACCGTTTTTTTACAACTCTAATTATATATATTCATAAGAGCGGGTCAAAGTTAGCCAAAGTAATATATACGGTCCAACTGACTTGTTACGAGAGGGCCATTGCCGCGTGGCGTGTTCACCTCGATCTCGTGGCTAACGCAAGTGTTTGTTGCTGTTTTCTAACCGACTGCGGCGAAGCCCGCATGGAGGAGGGTTATGTTTTTAGCGTGTATATATGTATGTCCGTTTCTTTGTTCCCTCGTAACTATTAAACCAGTGAACCGATTTTGATAAATGATACATCGCTGGATTTGTCTAAATGGCGCGAGTGTAAATTAAATTTTAAAAAATATCACCACAACGACAACTAGACGCCGTATTGACAAAAATCTAAAATCGACAAACTATGTCAAGTGGGGTGTCGTTAAATAAATATTTAAAAATGATTTTGAGGGTTCTTTCACTATTTTTCATTTTAAGCAACCATTTATGATATACTAGCTTTTGCCCGCGACTTCGTCAGCGTGGAATAGTTACTTTGGGCTAACGTTAAATTTAACCCCGATTTTGAAGCATTCTTCATTGGCGCTCCGCTCCTATTGGCCTTAGCGTAATGATACAATATAGCTGTGCCCGCGACTCCGTCAGCGTAAGTTAATGTATTGGTAATATTGTTTAGATCACGTTCACATGAGGCTTAAGTACCTAGAGAACGCTTCGACCGCGAGACGCGTCGAGCGCGGCGACCGATTCTCAAAAATAATCCTTATAGCATGATTCAGTATTCACGCGCGATGGCTTATTATTATAAGCGTATTTCATGTATAACTTTGGTGTTTCTATACCGATTTATATGATTCTATTTACGGTTTCGTAGCCGAATGGCAAAAAACGGAATCTTTATAGTTTCGACATGTCTGTCCGTCTGTCTGTCTGTCTGTCTGTCCGTCCGTCCGTCTGTCACAGCAATTTTATTCCGAAACTATTAGGACTATACATGTGAAACTTGATAGGTAGATGTATTCTGTGAACCGCTTTCCGATTTTGAGAAAAAAATTAAAAAATATTTAAAATAAAGGGGGGCTCCCCATACATGGAACTAAACCTGAAAATATTTTTTTTTCATGAAATCGATGCATGTGTGGTATCTATAGACAGTTCTTTAAAAACGACATCGGGGTTTCTAAAACCACTTTTCCATAAAGTCAATCGTTTAAAAGATATAAGCTTCCAAAGTGGTAAAATGTGTGTGTGGCGGACACAACCTCTAACTTCTATAATAATGGAGTGAAAATCTAAAAAAATATATGTCTGTAGATCTTAATATAAACTTTCAACCAAAATTAGTTAGAACGAAATCAGTTCAGCAGTTTTTGAGATACAGCATATTTTTTGAAACCGCAAATATAACTTTGTAATTCATACAAACACTATGAAAAACAAATTTATTCGGCGCAGTTGTAAAAAAACCAGTTTTAAGAAATTTGTAAGGTTTTTTTTTTTTTCAAAACAAATTTATTTGGCGCAGTTGTAAAAAATGTAAATAAGCTAGTTTTAAGAAATTTGTAAGGTTTTTTTTTTGTCAAATAAATTTGCATATTATATAGTTACTACGGAACCCTTCATGGGCGAGTCTGACTCGCACTTGGCCAATTTTTTTATGGAATAGTTAATAATGTTAACTTTTTCAATTAGGGGTGACTGAGAGTGTTATAAACGTAAGAGTAGACAAATATTATAATCAGAAAGCTTCGAACTGCTAAGCTATCGGGAGTTACACGTGTTATTGTGAGTCAACCATAAAAGTTAGACATATGCTGTCGTGGGATATTTTTTATATAATTTTAAGGAGAACATTTCCGTCATGAAATGATTTGTGTAGCTTTAACTATTAAGGTTGCACACGCGACGGAAGCTTAAAAAATGGAGTAACTTCTCCCGTTTTCCCAACATTTCCCTTCACTGCTCTGCTCCTATTGATTGTAGCGTGATGAAAAGTATACTATAACCCGCTCAGGAGTATGAAAAATAATTGTACCAAGTTTCGTTAAAATCCGTCGAGTAGTTTTTGTTTCTATAACGGTTATACAGACAGACAGACAGACAGACAGACAGACAGACAAAAATTTTACTGATTGCATTTTTGGCATGAGTATCGATCCTTAATCACCCCCTGATAGTTATTTTGGAAATATATTTCATGTACAGAATTGACCTCTCTACAGATTTATTATAAGTATAGATATAGATAACGTTTTAAAACGGAGTAGTTAAGTATTATTAATTGAACTAGCTTTTGCCCGTGACTTCGACCGCGTGGAATAGTTACTTTGGGCTAACGTTAAATTTAACCCAGATTTTGAAGCATTCTTCATTGGCGCTCCGCTCCTATTGGCCTTAGCGTAATGATATATATATGATGACTATTTAATTAAAAAATGATTTTTCAATTCGAACCAGTAGTTTCTGAGATTATCGCAATCAAACAAACAAACAAACTCTTCAGCCTTATATTATTAGTATAGATAGGTAGCTGTTGCCCGCGACTTCGTCCACGTTTCCGTCGTATGTCGTAAAAAAAATAGCCTATGTCCTTCCTCACGGTTCAGTGATTTTGATGAAACAGACAGATTAACTTTCGTAATTTAGTAGGGAAATAGAATATGTCAATCTATAATACTGTTGAAAAATATCGCAATACCGAACCGCACAATATTATTGTTAATAGCTGTGCCCGCGACTCCGTCAGCGTGTAACTCCTTGTGTTTTATTAAGTTAATGTATCGGTAATATTGTTTAGATCACGTTCACATGAGGCTTAAGTACCTATAGAACGAAAATACTTCAGCGCGAAGCTTCCGGGTAAACTATGTTGAAAGTTGACCCGTCCGGCACGTGAACATAAAGATTTCTAGAACTGCTAACCCGGGAAAGAGCGACGTACAACTGACCATGCGAGAAACAACTGACACCAAGATCTACTCCAGCAACACGAAAAGTCTGCCCTTGAGCCTTATTAATTGTCATTTCATAACACACCGATACTGGGAATTGCGTTCTTTTAAATTGGAATGGAAAATTATTTGGTATTATGGGAATTCTGGGAATAAAGACGGTTTCCCCAGCACCGCAACCTGTTAAAATTTGAGCCTCGATTATATTTTGTTGCAACTGGGTTTCTTTTAGCCGAGTTCCATTGCAAAGTTGTGGTGGTTTTAAATTTCGGAGCAGAATAATAATCAGAAAGCTTCGAACTGCTAAGCTATCGGGAGTTACACGTGTTATTGTGAGTCAACCATAAAAGATAGATATATGCTGTCGTGGGATATTTTTTATATAATTTTAAGGAGAATATTTCCGTCATAAATGATTTCTGTGTAGCTTTAACCATTAAGGTTGCACTCGCGACGGAAGCTTAAAAAATGGAGGAACTTCTCCCGTTTTCCCAACATTTCCCTTCACTGCTCTGCTCCTATTGATTGTAGCGTGATGAAAAGTATACTATAACCAGCTCAGGAGTATGAAAAATAATTGTACCAAGTTTCGTTAAAATCCGTCGAGTAGTTTTTGTTTCTATGACGGTTATACAGACAGACAGACAGACAAAAATTTTACTGATTGCATTTTTGGCATCAGTATCGATCCCTAATCACCCCCTGATAGTTATTTTGGAAATATATTTCATGTACAGAATTGACCTCTCTACAGATTTATTATAAGTACTTATAGATAGTTAAATTAATATTATTGAAAAAAAATTAGAACGTAAATGTTAATAGAAAATGCGAATGACTCAGAATTATATATTTATCAATAATTGGTAACCTTTATACGGCATCTGTTTAATCGGGACTACAGGTTGAACTCGATGATACTAAATAGTTAAATACAGCGCGCGCTCTGCCTTCTATCTCGAAAAAATGGTTTAAGATATTAAAAAAAATTTTTAAACAATAGTTGTAGAGAATTTAATCCTCCAAAATATTTATAATAAATACAAATAGCATATAACCGAGAAAATGTGTAAATAATCGATTTTTTGACCTTTGACCATGAAATATCTGTAGTCGCAGATACCCTACGATAGGTAGGTTTTGAGACGAGTTTTAGGGTACCAAAATAAAGGTTTATACAAGTTTATAGCTGACTATCTCTCATTCTGAGATTCTTGCCCTCGTGTGACTAATATTCCTGGACTATCAGTTGTTTTTAAATATTATTGTTGTGGTTAATACATGTCAGTTGATTTTAAATATTTGATTATTGTAGTCTTTAAAGAATGATACCAAATACTTGTATTAATCTGTGTGATTTTTTATTTTGTTTTATGGATAGTCAGCTGTAAATTTACTTTATAAATTAAAGCTAAATTACTTTATATGACAATTTTATTATAATTCTTATAATAAACATTACAATTTTTACTAAACATATTAATAACAGTATAGTATTGCTATACATATAGTTAGGTTTTTTTATAATTGATAGGCTTACGTTTGACCTGCATCTCTCCTGATGATAAGCGAGGATGTGGTCGAAGATCAAGCAAGCTTGCCTAAAAGTAACCTATTCACTCTTGATTTAAAGACTCCTACCAGGTTATAGCTATCAGGAAACACTGACTCTGGCTTAAGGCAAATTGAAATGTAATTTTACAGCTACTTGTTTTATTACTTTATCCAAGTCTTAGAAGATATTATGTAAAACTGCTAGTAAATGTGATTAATTTTGTGTCAATTATCAGTATTATCACTTTGTCTAAATTGAGTAGACATTATAAATAAAGGCTGGTTCATATATACAAATGTCGGGATTTATTACTTTAGCTGTAACACATACATACATTTACTGCTAAACCTTAAAAACATAATTGTGGTCGCGACCCCTGAATTAGGTCAAATTGTATGACAGGGGTCGAGAATAGTCCGGTTTCATTTATCAACACATTTAAGATTAAAAACCAACATTAAAAAAAAGCTATTTTTAAACCAAAATTACTACTGTACTACCATCTACCAAATAAAGCCTTCCGAATAAAAAAAGAATATTGAATATCACGTAACAAAGAATCAAAATATAAAAGCTACAGTCAAATTGATAACTTCCTCCTTTTGGATGTTGGTAAAACTCCAATACAATAGAATTTCCCTCTAATCGAGTTTTTAAGACGCAGAAGAACTTACGATCATATTGTTTATTTATCATTCCAATTCCTAGATAATAGTTACTGGCGATTTTTTCTAAATCACAGTATCTTTACGCATTCCACACACGGCTTAACAGTTATGTGAATAATTAAGCTTGGCTTGTAATTATTGTTCCTTCATCAAACTTCCCATTTAAGCAATTTAAGGTATTGTATTGAAATGCCCCTTTTTTGTAAAAATAAACCTTATTATTCGTTCCTTTTGTTTTAATGATTTATTTTATCTGGGCATTAATTATGATCGTGGTCAAAATACAAAATAAAAACACACAGTCCTTAAAAAACAAACAGGGCACGCGAAAAATAAATGTGCGAAGGGGTTCCCTCCGTGCAGAACCCTGTATAATAAACTAAAATGCATTAACATGACCACGGTCTATGGTCGGCAACGAAAAAAAGTAAATACTCATATTTTATACCATAAAACCAGCAAGTGTTAAATAATAAAAACTATAGTATTTACATTTATAAGTATGTACATCTTTTATGTTATTTACATCTGAACGTGCAAATTTTTTTCCAATATTATTCATTATTTTGTTTTTATATTTATTAATGACCCAAAGGTCCATGAAATAATTATATAGTACATATGTAAGTAGGTTGTTTTTAGTTGCAAAACATCCATATCCAAACTTAATATTATAAATGCGAAAGTAACTTTGTCTGTTTGTCTGTTACGTTTTCACGCATAAACCGCTGAACCGATTTAGTTGAAATTTGGCATGGGAATAGTTTAGGACCCTGGGAAGGACATAGTTTTTATCCCGAAATTCTCACGGGATAGGGGTTTACGCGGGAAAAATCTCCCACGCGAACGAAGTCGCAGGCAAAAGCTAGTAATACATAAGCTAACAATGCGTTAGTAAATAAGACAAAAAATATTTTCTATTCGAATGATTATGAATTAACTTAAAGTTATAAATCATCAACCGACAAGTTTCCAATTGATACATGTAAATAATTTTATTTGATTTGAATATGAAGTTAGATTGTTTGTTTACATATGTTATGGTTATATCACCTTTGGTTGAGTGTTAGTTATAAATGTGGTCACGGTATCGCTAATTTTGAAAAAAAAATATACAACTTAGGTAGGTAATCTTATTGGAACTAACAGAATAAAATACAAAAACAAGACTATTTTTACATGAAATTGCATAACTTCATGCAACTGAATTGGTACAACAAACTATTCATAACTGGTGTCGAATCGAGAAAGGCTTTTCGAGATAATAATTATTGCCATTACTATAAATACCATGACATAAACCAAGCAACATTCAATCATCTGTGGGATCGATTTATCATAATCCACGCGAACAGAGTCATTGGCAAAAGCTCATTAAAGACTCTGTTTCGTTATTGGCACTAATAGCCAGTAAAGTTACAGAATACTGACAAGGGTAGGTAGTATAGAATTTAAATAAATGTATCAGGTATAGAGCGTCCAATCCCGCAGCCTGAATTCAATCTCGGTATTTGCGGGACTATGAATTTTCAATCCCGCGGGATCTCGGTATTTGCGGGATCCCGCATATTGACAATATTCACATTTATATAAGGCAAATAAAACAATGAATTAATCAACTAACTCCACGTTTATTTACGTATTACTATTAGTATGAGATCAATCAAATTACAACGTTTATTTATCACAAAAATACAATGAATTAATCTACTAACTCCACATTTATTCCAGTATTACTACTAGTATGAGATCAATAAAATTACACCGTTTATTTATCACAAAAAAAAAAACAATGAATTAATCAACTAACTCCACATTTATTTACGTATTAGTATGAGATCAATCAAATTACACCGTTCTTTCTTCACATAAAACAGTAACAAATACTGAATAAAAAACTTTACTGATATTTTAGGCTACATACTTAGGCTACCACTGACTGAAATTCGGCTATATTAGGCTACATAAGCTGTGAAAAACGGGCGACATGGGCCCCCGCGTTGTTTGCAACACTGCCGGCCGCCAGTCACCGAGCGATCGCGCTCGCGAGAGGTCGTATGCGTGCTTTTTTCAGTCCCGCAAATCCCGCGGATCCCGGGCCCGTAATCCCGCATCACGCGGGATTGGAAAATGACGCGGGATCCCGCAATACCGAGATCTCGGTATTCCGAGATTGGACGCCCTAATCAGGTATAAAGTTTCCGAACGTCGTACTTTAATCAATACATGACGTATCTTTATCACTAAATCACTCTTAGGCATTCCTGATTACCTGCTGGGTTTGCAGGAATGTTCTAACGAGATACCAGAACCTTGAAACGCAAGGGCGATTGAAGCAACAAGGTGGGTTTTTAGTCAGTAGTCTGACACTCACTTTCACTCCATCGCGCGGGAAGAGTCATTGTATGATTTACCCACCGAAAAAGAAAAGCGCATTTATTATTAATCTTGTTTGTTGTTATTTATTGTATTTATTTAGTATACAGTTCGCAGACATTTATGAGCACAATTAAGAAATAAAACCCAACCAATTGTGAATCGGACTCACAGAACTTTACTTTACCAGAAACTACGTTACTTATACTGAAAATGAAATAAATCAATAATGATCATTTTTGAATTATTTATTTAATTCTACATCAAAAAAGTTTTAGCCAAAAAAATAGAACCGACTTCTATATAAAAACACTACAAAGGCAAAATTGTATTTTCTTTTTTTTTGACACCACCTTCCAAAATTAGAGTTATATTTGCCTTTGTAGTGGTTTTATATGGAAGTCGGTTCTATTTTTTGCTAAAAAAAATTTTTTCACACCTTTTAGTGGGTCATTTTGTAATATGTTTATCTAGTTACAAAAGCCAAAATGTCAACTACTTATCACCTTTTACAAAATATTGCTTTTCCCGGTGCAGAGCCGTTTATTTTTGAGGAGTTCTCCTGGTACATCACCATCAGCTCTACTTTACCATATGCATTGTGATGAGCATAAAGTGCTTAACATCTATATTCAAGTAATCTAATCGCAATCCACGAAATACTTATTATTGAGTAGTTTCGGTGGCCATCTGGGGTCTTCATTATCAGTTCCACTTCCTCAAATGGTGCTTTTCGAGAGCAACTGCACAAGGTACTTGTACTTTTTTGAAGTCGGCTAAAAATAGAAATACGAACTCTGTAAAAGTTTCAACATTCTATAAATTATACAGACCGACGACAAGCCGACGACACACAGATGAACAAACAGTCGAATCTAAATAATTCGGTTCACCACAGAAACCTAAAAATCACCGTATTTTCTTCAACCGATTGGGAAAACCTAATTAACAAGTAAATATTCAAAGGTCAAAAGACAAGCTCATTTGTTTGCGTAGCCCGTATTTGAGAAAAGCTTTTACAAAGCTAGCTATTAGTTTACAAGTCGAATATTTGCCTAATCGATAAATACCGATTTATACCAATGATTGATTCGTAGCGAAAAGAAGAACGATACATAATCTGTGCACATGGAGTAAGCTAATAGATAACTTGTCAGTTCGTGCTTGACTATTGAATGAGATTGAATGAACCTATGACCTGTTAATATAGGACGTTGTTTATTCTTCGTGATTAGATTTCTAGCACAAACAGTTCGCTATATATTTTTGCTTGCCCTTCGGATATTACTCATATTAGGTTTACATTGCGAGCAATTAAATCAATTTTATAGAGATTTGTTAAGAAGTTGATTGTAAGTTTTATAGTTTTTTGATTATTAAGTCTGGATTAATGAAAAATAATGTTGTAAGGTGACGCATGTTTTTATTAGGGCGGAATTAATTCAAGCCAAGGGTATTATTAAACGTTCGATATTTAGCTGTGGCCAAATGCGTTTCCAACTGTAAATCGTATAATGACATTTGTTTTCAGAAACTGAGGTTTAAATATCTTCAGTTTGTTACGTAACCGTAAACTGTAAAGACAGGTGTATTTTCATGTAAGTAAAGTTAGTCATTCAAAATATCGAATTATAATGTAAGCCTTTAATTTATTCTTTGCTAACGCTAGCAAACAAACAGACAGAGAAAAAGAAACAAAATTTGTTTTATAAATTTTTTTAGGCACCTTCTTTATTTGTTTATTAGTTTTATTTCAATATTAGTTAACACTACTAGTGTAGTTAGGTTCTACTGTGTTATAATAAAAATAGAATTGTTTTTTCTTAAAGAGAATTAGCAATGTGGGTAGAATGCATGTGCATTCTTCCCACATTGCTAATTCTTAATGTTACTAATGTAATGTAAGTAGTAATGTTACTAGCAATCTTGTTAACCCCCCAACTAAGCTAAATATGCTTGTGTCTGGAGTGATTCACGGCAATAGTGAAATGAGTGGGGTTCAATTCAAACCCCCGACCTCTTGATCACAAGTCTGACACCTAAGCCATTTATAGGCTATCGACGCTTCAATTTTGTTGATCACGACCAATAGGTAATGTAACAACAAGACTTTCTTAATATAATACTCGTATCTTCCTATTGAATATACACTTCAAAGTATTCAATTAATAAACACAAAAAGCAACTTAAATCTGCGCAACACTAAACTTACTTTACGACGAACTTCTACTGAAACAAAAAAAGAATTACGTCAACAACAACTCAGACCAGTCATGAGGACCTTAAAAAGCTTTTAAGGGTTCCTTAGGAACATAAAAAAGGGTAAGAAAAACTTACATGTGGGTACTTATACTACAATATAACTAAACAATGACAGTACCTAACCTGGAACTTTAGTTTTAAAACAAAACAAGATCACTCGAATAAAAATAGATATAGGTATATATGGACCTGAAGTTAGCACCATCATCAATCAATATTGTTTCAAGTTAGTCGACAACAATAAGGTGTATCAAAAATGTCTTTTACTCTTTTTTTCTTTGAAGTAAATATAAAAGGATTTTCTCCAGTATCGTGAGCATTCAATCTAACATAATACAAACATTGTATCTTTATGAGATAATTACATGAAATGGCCTAATTACAAGGACTGTGGCTATATGTCTATTTTAAGAAATTTCGGGAAACTTAACTGAACATACATAAAGCAGAAGCTCGAAGAACTTACTCCTAAAACTATGTACATTAAATACCAGTGTCATAAAGGATACGAGATCAAAAGAAAATAATGGGAATTCCATTTTGTTTGGTGCTCGCCTACGAGTCGTGAATTTGAGATGCCAATACAACGGTTGAGCTTATTTCGAGTTGAATTCGAGATAGTTTAATAATTTATCTGTATTTGGTCATTCATTTTTACAAATGAGTTTACTTTTATGCACTAAGCCCTTGCTTCTTTCATTTCTAAATTATTCTTTTACTTGCAATCGACTCAGTCTTGATAGTAAAAAAACTGACGATAAATAAAAAAGATCCGTCATTTTATTGGTGTTGAGTGGCTTAGTAATTGTATTGCCTATCCTTTGTCTTTGTTCCATTGCTTATTTAGTTAATACTTTAGGGACGCAAAAGCAGTGAGTATTATGACTTCTTTTTTTACGTGGTAAAATCATCAGATGAGTCCTCCCACCCCGGGCAGGGCCGGAGGGACTGTCAGACTTGTACTGACTAAAATCCACGGTATTCCTTCAATAGCCCTTTACGTACCGGGGTCACGGTAATGGGATAAGTCCCACGACCCCGATGACTTAGGCATTTTCTAGTATTCATCAATAAATGTTGATGAATATGATTATATTCATCAACATTTATGGTCATAATTAGACATGTAATAAAATATCGTTGATTTAGATACGAGTACAAGTATATGTATTGTACAACAGTGGTGACCCAGTGGTTTCAGGCACAACTTATAAATTATAGGTCGTGGGTTCGACAATTAATACTTTGTGTATTTTCATCATCACTACAGACCGTTGCACGCTGCACTACAGCATACAAAAATATCGAGGACACCGGTATATCCTAGGATCGAAAACTCGGAGACTTACGACAACTTATGACGTATCTACGGCATTTGTGAATGTCGTAAATCAGAAGTTCAGCATGCATTTAGTTCAGTCACGGCTTAAATGCCATCAGTCTGCATTAAAAGTGATTTGTTTGGTACTATTTAGCTAATTAATGTCTCTCGCATCTATACATATAAATAAAATTGAAGTGTCATCTGTGATTTTAAAATAACTGTGTGTTCTGAAGTGCTTATAGTTATTTACACGATACTAAACAACGACACTTTTTTGTAATTTTCCGGTCTTATCTCCGGAACAACTGAACTGATTTTAATGGGACTATCATTGGAAGATAGAGGAGCTTCTATGCTACTTTTTATTCCGGAATTCCTACAGGATCGTGATTTAAGCAGACATTCCTCCCACGCGAACGAAGTTAGGGTCTCAGCTAGTCATATATAAAACATCACAACACGTACTTGTGGAACACTAAAGAAAACTCTAAACCCATTTTTTGTTCTGGCTATAAAAGAGTAGAACCTAAACAATTAGATGGACACACAACTTTGCCAAGTAAGTTCGATAAGAATAAATGTCACTTTCTTTTAACATAAACCGCTCACTTTGGAGGTGCTAAAAGAGGTCATTTAGTTTCATTTGACCTTACTGGCTCACGGGGCTTGTTTGCGGCAAATTAAGATTTATAGGCATTAAGGTACCATATATGGGAGGGTCCTAACTAACTTGGCTTCCTACTCCATGTTACTGGTAAGAGAAATGGAGGTTGGTTCTTTGTCACCAAGTTTTCAATTTACTTTACGTCTCTGATTTGTTGTTTTTTCTAAACTTACTTTATGGTGGCCGTAGTGTACTAAATTACAAGCAAAAAGTATTTGAGCTTTGATCCAAGACATATTATGTAGTTTATCTGTGTGCCTTAAATACAACTAATTTTATAGAAGTTATGTGCAGGCGTGACTTAATAATTGCACAGTTTATTGATGAAACGTAGACGGAATCTACTCGAAACAGATCGTTTTTGTTAAATAACTATCGTATCAACTGCCTATACCCACGATCTTTGTTAATTTTTATTGTGAACACAGAGGATAAATTAACCTAGGTATAAAGCTAGGCGGATGACGACGTCCATGATCATTTGCCTAGACTCTCACTAACCTCGCAAGGGTCAGCTGAAATATTGGCTATCTGACCTGCATAATTCAGTACCTTGTTAACACGATACCCCATAGCAAAACTGGTGTTAGATTTTTATGGCTTCTGACTACCCATATCGACTGTCGAAGATACACAAATGACAAACGAGATCAATGTTCGGAAGGACGGAAGAATTTTGATATGGTGAGATGGTCAACCCCTCACGAAGGAAGAAAGGCGTCATTATTTGATGACGAGATGTAAAATATTAAAATTAAGATAAGTACATTAATTTTATATTTTACTTCTGCAATTCTCTCATAGTACAACTTTACTGTATAGCAATACACCCATATTTCAACGTACCTTTTTTAATCAACTATCGTTCGAGAATTCAGCTCGGAGAATCGGTAATATATTTTATTCATCCCGTAAACAATTACGTATATATTTAAGCCGTTTGGGTTGGAACTTGAACAATAATGTACATTGTGTACGGAGATTAACACCACATTTTATCCCTTTATGAAATAAAATTAAGGATTTGCGATTAAAATGGCCAAATACCGAAACCCGTTAATAAGATTATGGGTAGGATATATATTTAGAGCCCTTACATTTAGCATTATGAAAATAAAAAGCAAACTAGCGTGAAAATGTAGTCTGTGTTTAGAGTTCTTAGAAAAAAAGAGAGTTACGTAAGACAGAAATAAATAGAACAAACCACCTATATAATTATATTCATATAACTGATATGTGAATGTGTTCCCCGTACAAACAATCAAAACTCACTGGAGCACATACTAACAAATAAAACATTACCCTCCTCTGAGACGCGCAGTCGGGTAAAAAACGAAACGACCACAACTTCCGCTTCTTTTCTGCGTTCGTTTCACTACATTAATTTTTAATCAACTGAATTTAGAGCAACCATTCCGCGCGCTTCAAATCTTAGGTTACAAGAGTTTTATCAGCATTCAGCAACTTCACAACAAACCACGAATTCTACTAAACAAGCTATATTTGCATTCGTAGTCTTATTTAAACAAGAAAAGTATGTTCATCAAAGACTCCAAAGGGATTCTTAGGAGTCGCTCATGACTGAAAAATCTTTGTCCGATTACAAAGAGGCGCGGTATGCATAATAAATGGGTCTACAAGAGAACTTTATTGGTCTCTTTCTTTACATAGCCTTTGGATGAACTTTTAATTTTTTAAGTATCTACGAGTAACAAGTCATTTTAAAATATTTTTTAACATATGAAAAATAATCCTGTCTAGTCCTAAAGTCAATATTTCTCTCAACTGAATAATTTCAATTCAACTTCAATTCTTGTTAAGTGGTTTTTGTGGACGAACCTCCACGATTTTTCCTATAAAACGTATGTGTAATGATAGACCATCAAACGTAGGTGGTTGTTCGGTAATGAATCTGAATTAATTTTCACCGCCATCGCAAGCACAAGTCAGTTTTGATGGCAGCTGCTGTCAAAGAAGGCAAGATGACAGAACGTATTTATTAAATAAAACTTCACACAAAGGGGAATGCCCGTCGGCCATATAAAAATGCCTGAAATGAACAAGAGTGAAATATACGCCAAATGTTACTGCAAATCGTAGGCAACCCATTACAATTTCATAAATTATCAAAAAAAACCTAGGTAGAAGTCAGTTACAAACGTTTTTTTTTTTTGAAATATTGATTAAGTCTAAGGTTAAGGATCCCAAGTCGTCGTTTAGGTGGGTCCAGCCTAAGTCCGTGTTCAAAAATGGGTTTCGTGTGCATAACTAAAATCAAAGTCCTTTAAAAATTACCACAGTCGTTGTTATACCATAAAAAAAAATTGGCCAAGTGCGAGTCAGACTCGCCCATGAAGGGTTCCGTTGTAACTATAATAAATTTAATTTAATTTATTTAATTGAAAAAAAAAAACAACTTCAAAATTTCTTAAAACTAGCTTATTTACAATTTTCACAACTACGCCAAATAACTTTGTTTTTCATAGTGTTTGTATGAATTACAAAGTTATATTTGCGGTTTTAGAAAATATGCTGTATCTCAAAAACTTCTAACTCTATCTTGTTCAAATTAATTTTGGTTGAAAGATTACATTAAGATCTACAACATGTATTTTTTTAGATTTTTCACTCCATAATTTTATAAGTTAGAGGGGGGGACACATTTTACCACTTTAGAAGCGTATATCTTTTAAACGATTAACTTTATGAAAAAGTGGTTTTTGAAACCTCAATATCACTTTTGAAGACCTGTCTATAGATACCACACACGCATAGGTTTCATGAAAAAAAATATTTTTAGTTTCAGTTCCATGTATGGGGTAGAATCAAGTAAACAAACAATCGAAAATGCAGTAATGTCAAACTGTCAGTCTGTCAGTAGGTAAGACAAAGGAGATGTAATTCATACAGCCTACGATACGTTTTCTATTCAAAAAATAATTGATTTTAATTAATATTGACATGTATATATTATTTCGATTAGATTTATGGTATACATAGGTCGAATTATATTAAATTAATAATAACTGTGCACTAAATCTACAAAATAATTCGTTACGGATTATTTTACGATTCTTCTTTGGCTGACTAGTGTCAAATAAAGACTGACCTCCAATAAAAATAAGAACGAATTAAACGGATATCAGGTAAAATATTTTAATGATTCCTATATTTTTATATCCTATACTTAAACAAATTTGAAAATTATGTCACTATACATATTTTATTTTAAAAATAATTAAGGACTATTCGCAGTTTCTGTCCATTTCAAGCATTTTATAGGCGTTCCCCTTTGACCCATAGCTCTGTCAGTGTTAATGTTTCGTCTATATTCCGTGTGAAAAGTTGCAAGATGTTATTTAAAAATTACGTAATAAACAAACATACAAAGCCATAGGTTACTAGTTTACTGATCACGAGCGTTATTTGATTACCCGTGTCCCGGCTGACAAGTTGTAAACTGTGTTGGGATTCTTTTGCTCCGACATTGGCATCGGCTGAATGATGGATTTCAGCTTGTATTTTGACAGTTTAAAAGCTGCGGTACGTTTATCTTTGTTTTGTTCTCCAAAGACGTATCGTTGACGTTTGTGTGTTAAAATGATGTCATTCATAAAGTTTACCCGTATTGTTGTGCGCTGTTGTGTCGTAAATGTTGGCCATATACTGGCAGTGAAAAGTTTTACTTCTCAGTTTTACTACACGTTACGTTTGCTTTGAACTTTATTGATAATGTTTCCTTTAAAGTCTTGTTGCAAGCAAAGTAAAAGAAGTCATGCACATTGAAACAAAATATTACAGCATTGAGCATACGTAAGCATTTTCAAACAAACTAGTGCACTGTGCAATAAAACGGGAAAGCCCGGACGGAAGGTATGCCAACAATTGAGAGGTATTTCATTAGATCAATGTTCACTTAAGGCCGCATAGCACACATCGTTTTTAACGTTGCGGTGTACGATTTCAATTCAACATAAAAGATTTAATTTTTTATTCATTTTGCGACTGCGAAAAATGTGATTTTATTTTACACTTTCCAATCGATTCTAGTCTTTCAAAAGTTCAATTATATTTGTTGGGCCAAATATAAAAGGATTGAATGAATTGTAGATGATTTGCTGTCGTTCGTCAAGAGACGTTTTCTCTTTGAACCGCATTCAATAGAGTGACCTCACAAATGGGTCTTACCTGACGTATTTACATTTTTCAATAAAAATGAAATATTGAGTCAAATAATATCAAATTGAGAACTTAAAAATGTATTTGATTTTCAATTTTTTAAAAGTTTCTTATATTTGAATAACGAAAAAATAATAAGTAAATGGAAATACAAGATTTCAAACCCTTCGCATTTCAGGTCATCTTAACAAAATGGCTGAATTATACTGACACGACCGTAATTAAGTAAATGATCAGAGCGGATGGCTCTGATCATCACACAAACCGCAGAATAGATACCAAACCTGCAAAGATTGCTTTGTGTTAAAGTAAAATATGTAGATATAGAGATATCTCTCCAATTAAATGGAGTGCCAAAAACACCCCTACTACGTGAAAAACTGTGGAGCTTAAAAACTGTTTGTTAAAAAAAACATCTGCGAATGCCATTCTCCTAACTGCTGCATTTAAATGGACAAATGCCTTTAGGAAATACTATTATAGCGTTAGTAGAACGCAGGAAATATGATTTTAGATGGCAATATTGTACTATGCGTGTGAGGACACGCATAGTACAATATTGCCAGGGAGCATGATTTAGTCTTCTAACATCTTACTTATGAGGATTAGTAAGTTAGAAGATTAAATCATGCTCCATAAAACAAAGGGTTAAAGTCAAAGTGTTATAATACACTTATAGGAAAGTCAGAACTTTGTCCTGGAAGTCTATCTTTTGAAGTATAAGGATGAAGAAAACTAAATTAGCATTTATTTAAAGTTTTTCTATTGTAAGTCTCTCGTGTGTTATAAACACAAAAAGCGGTAAAAGCTGTAAGTTCGTATGATCTCCGTAACAGTGATTCAGAAATCACAAACGCTTCTTTAATAGACGGAACGAGAACGAGCTCTAAATACTGTTGTCTGTAACCAATAGTAACCCGAAAACGCGAGCTATTTTCGTAAACAGTATAATCTTAAGGAAATAGGGATTCCTGACCGCAAATCCCGTAAACCAGTAAATCGCCACTCCTAAACATGACCTGAATTTATAATAATATCTTTCAGCGCCTCCATTCAACATTACTTTACAATTCAAAGCGGGCGGTACATAAGAAAGATTTCTTCGGAACTACAGAGTCAAAGCATAAAGTAAAAAGGCGTTGTCCACACTGCATGGCAGTAAGGTGGGGGCTACACGACTGTGAACGTGACCTGCCGAGTGCCGCAGCCGTGTCGCGCCATGCCCGCGTGTACTGCGTACCCCAAGGGCCGCAAGCTCCATTAAAATGTGCTGACAACGAACAGAACCTTCCACGGGACTAACTGGGGATAAGCACGCTTTGAATATATTTACATATATGCAAAACGGCCGAATCAAATGAGAAATCTATTACAAAGTTTAATTGCGCCAATATTTTACGGGTAGAACGCACTCTAAAGTGTTTAAAGAGCTGTGTTGTAAGTCTGAGAAGACAATTTTGGTGATTTTTTATGAGAAATTTGTAGTTTTATGGTATAACTAGCTTGTGCCAGCGGCTTCGCCCGCTTGGAAAGTTTTTCCCGTGTAAATCCCGATCCCGTGGGAATTTCGCAAAATCCTTTCTTAGCGAATGCCTACGTCATAACATCTACCTGCATGCCAAATTTCAGCCCGATCTGTCCAGTGGTTTGGGCTGTGCGTTGAGAGATCACTATGTCAGTCAGTCAATCAGTCAGTCAGTCAGTCACTTTTGAGTTATATATATATAGATTACGGCATCAAAACAAACAAAGCAAATGTAGAATGTCTCTATTGTTCACGTTATACAATAGGAGCTTAGTAATAATCACTTACAAGGGAAATCACTATGGTCCGAAATATTTTAGGGAGGCTTGGCGAAAGTTAAGTTAATGGCCGAAATCCTCACCTCTTCTTTATATTTTTTTCGTGACACGTTAGCGTGTTTTATTCATGATGGCGTTGCTTGACGAGCTCTAACGTGCTTGTTGACTTCACTTAAGGTTACATACATACGTAACACATAGTTTACACGAACTTAGTAGTGCTTGACATAAATAGTATTACATGTGTAAGCAGACAGAATCAGTGGAGATAAAGTCGATTCCATTTGCGTAGCAACAAACTATTAAACCCTTGTAAACTAAGCCTAAACACTATACTGTACTATAAGCTTCATAATCGCTACGTTTTGCAACATTTTAAATATTTCCTTGCTAAATTACTATTCATTGAAATAAAAACCGAACGTATCATTTCTCTCCAGTTCTTGTAACATTCATTTGTTTTCCCCGAGTTCTACAAAGCTCGAATTTGCGAGAAATTATAACCTTAATGATGAACGCGAAATAATTTGTTAACTTTCGTGGCTATTTGAAATATGAATGGACGTTTATAAATGTATGTAGTACGTTTGTAAGTATGTAGGTATGTAGATTTATAATTACATCTGGTAACCAAGTCAACATTTTATATGTCCTGCATCAGAGCAACATGTTTCGCATGAGTAGTTTTTCTCGTAAATCGTGTATAGTTTGACCCATAAGATGCAGCATCTCAGCTGGCGACGCCAAGGCGGGTTCGTAATGGTGTACGCGACCCGACTGCGCTAATGAGAGATGAATGACAGACAGCCCAGTGGTGGCGCCGACGCTCCCTGTGCGTTACCCGATGAAACACAGTTTTTATAACCACTTGATGTTTGATAGTAAATGCAGTCGCTTCTTCCGAAGATTCAGTTTATTTTCAAAGTTTTATGGTGTGCGCCTGCTTCGTATCTCCTCTGCTTTGGGTAACTGATTGGCAAACAGTGCATTAAAGGTTTATTTTCAGACAAGTTTTTGAGTAACTCAATAACCATAAGGGTTTACTGATAGGTTGTAACATCGATTTCGAACTAAGCAACAGCTACTAATAATTAATTTATAGTTTATGTAAAACGATTTCAAATATTTTCTCCATTAAAATCACATCCTCAAAGCCTTCTCAAAGCTCAGGTATAAATAAGCGGCCAGCGCACAACTTTGTCATTATAAATCCAACGGTGAATAATTAGAGTAATTATAATTACAGAATATGTACTGCTGTATAATATTTATTTAGGCCGAAAGCAAAAGAGTCTACGTGCGATTTTTTTAAGTTTATTAAACTTAATAATGTCCTTCCAGAATTAGAATACCTACGACCTACGTATTTTTCCGATTTATTTTAGACCCTTCTCATATTTTGATAGCGTCAGTTACGACTTTTCGTATTTCGACAAAGTCACTGACCCAGTTATTCATGATTGAGTAACAAAGAAATGTAATATTTCCTTTTATATTCCGGAGGTGCCTCTCTAGTCGAGATAAAAAGTGTTTTGTTTCCTCTTTTGCTTTTGTGTTTCCTCTACGCATAGTTTTAAAGTTATCCATTAAATGGGGACTGATGAGAATAGCAATAATATTAACGGCTAATAAAAATTTCATCATTAACAGTGTATTTTTGAAAAGATAAAGGAAGGTTTTTCTCATTTTGTTTGACAAAAACTTTGATATGAAAACAAGGAGGAACGTTAAAAATAACTTTTTAGCAAAAAATAAAACCGAATTCCATATCAAAACACTACAAAGCCAAAAATAACTTTAATTTCGGAAGGCGGTGTAAAAAAATTACAAAACAAATAACACCGAATGCAAAATTGATTTTCAATATCCTATAACATTCCGACGTGTCCTCACGGCGGCAATAGGCGGAGACCTCTCGCGCCCGGCATTGGTCGAGGCCATGCTGCGGGGCGAGAGGGTGTGGGAAGCGGTCGCCTCCTTTTGCGAAGCAGTCATGCTTCCGAAGGAGGAGGCGGGCCGCGTGAGGGAGAGGATGGCGTCCTCCCTCCAGCCCAGCCGCAGTGGTAGACGCCCACGGCGTCTACCACGGCGCCGACGATGTCCGGCCACCGTAGGCGCGGGCATGCGGACAGCGAGTAAAGGGCAACTCGCTGTCCGACCATGGACCATGCCCGGGTCGACGGCGCGCGTGGAACACGCGCGCCTCAAAGAGCGTCAGCAATATGACGAGGCCCCCCCGTAGAGGGCCACCGTAGGCGCGGGCATGCGGACAGCGAGTAAAGGGCAACTCGCTGTCCGACCATGGACCATGCCCGGGTCGACGGCGCGTCGTGTTCCACGCGCGCCTCAAAGAGCGTCAGCAATATGACGAGGCCCCCCCGTAGAGGGCCGAAGCCTGCCGGGGTCGTGGGACTCATCCCGTTACCGTGACCCCGGTACGTAAAGGGTTATTGAAGGAACACCGTGGATTTTAGTCAGTAAAAGTCTGACAGTCCCTCCCACCCTGCCCGGGGTGGGAGGACTTATTTGATAATTTTGCCACGCTAAAAAAAACGAAAAAAAGAAAAGTTTTTCAATAGGTCGGTTTGTAATTTATCTTATAGTTACAAAAAACCAAAATGTCAACTACTTATCACCTTTTACAAAATATTGCTTTTCCCGATGCAGAGCCGTTAACTTTTGAGGAGTTTTCCTGGTACTTCACCATCAGCTTTACTTCACCATATACATTGTGACGAGCATAAAGTTCTTATCATCCATATTCAAGTATAATAAATATTTATTATTGAGTAGTTTCGGTGGCCAGTGGTCATCTGTGGTCTTCATCATCAGTTCCACTTACCCAAATGGTGCTTTTCGAGAGCAACTGCACAAGATATTATAAGAAATACCCAAAACGCTATAGGTGTGCCTATAATATTTGAAGAATTTTCCAAGTCGGTCCAGCCGTCTTCGAGTTACAGAAACAAAAAATTCAAGACGAACTGAGAACCTTCTCCTTTTTTGAAGTCGGTTAATGGAAAAGAAGTTTAGTAAAAATAACCATGCAAGCGTTCCATTCAGCCTCTTTGACATAATAATTGTCAATTCAGCCGCAATCTACCACGCGGTCCGTAAAATCCGAGGACATGTAACATTCCCCAACCCACAGACTGGGCTGTGGGTTGGTGGATTTCACATGTCCTCGGGTTTTTGATCCTAGTACCCTCAGGTCACGGAAGGCCGCCGGCGGCCACAAAAACCAGCTTAAGTTGAGACCTCTAAAATCGATAGGGGAATAATAATTTTAGAGGTCAACTTAAGCTGGCCGCCGGCGGCCTTCCGTGATTTGAGGGGTTTCCTCACGATGCTTTCCGTCACCAATTTGAGTGCAGTGGTGAGATATAAAATAACACAAAGTAATGTGTCTGACTTGGTTCAAACTCAAGACCTTCATCTCGCAAGTCGGGCCCGTTACCACTGAGCCATCACTGCTCATAGCAAACACTATTGTGGTTAATTAATTATGTGTCCAATTACACGTGCCATTATTCATTCCGCACAGTCTCGTCCGGCAACGGCGTACCTCTCACGTTGTTTGCATAATTCGGATTTAGCGATCCAAGAATCACTGACGTACGAAATTGAGATGTGATAATCGTAACTCAATATTTCTTGCCGTGGTAAATATGTAAATGGCTTTTTACGGATTCAATGATTTGGTATGTAATTGGTGAGTCGTAAGTAAGATTGAGATGTATGAAGATAAGTAGGAGTTAGTTACCTAATTTACACATAAGCAACGTTTTAGCTCAACATACAATGACGAGCTGACCTTACTTGTACAATATTAAACGCCCACTGATTAAGTACTAAACGAAGCATAGCCCTGTTCTTATCAAACAAACAACAAGCAACTCTGAAGAGGCATATAGATGACAAAACCGTTGACATTATTGTAAGCTCGACGAACGTGTCTCCGCAAAATTACGGGCTAAAATTCCGCTGAAGGATCGCTTCAATTCCTTTATCTGCTGTACCTCAAAACGAAAGAGCCATACTTAGTTATAGAGCTTCATACTTAATCTCGTTCTTAGTGAAAACGAGTGTTAAGCCAAGGTAGCGTCAAGTGTGAGTGACGTTATCGCGGCGGTGAGTCGCGACCGCGGGCGTGGGCGGTGGCGACGTGCCCCAAATAAATTTATCTGCCTTACCGACCAACGTCTGCTAACAGTCGTTTTAATTACCTCAATTTGCCCTCTTTCCTTTCCCAATCACATCTCTTTGCCAACCCTAACGTGGAATCGTTGTGAATAAGATAAAATGGCTTAGAAATCTCCAATTTCAGCTGCCGTTCTATCGACGGCTTATGATAAGCCTCTTCATGAAAATCATTGAGACGTGTTTTGCGTCTCGTTTACGATTTATGATAACGATTTAGTATTTATGTATTTATAACCTAATCTTTTATTTATGAAACACATAACTTAAAGATAAAAATTGTTAAGACTTCTTTATCGAAATAAAACAAAGCTAAAACAATATTCATAATAAAATGTTTATTTATCAGAGATGTGAATGGTTTTTTTAGAGCAGTAGTGGCCTAGTGGTTATAGTGTTGCCCAAAATCAGTCTTGGTCTTGTTTCAAGACCAAGACCAAGACCTAGACCGCCTAATTTTAGCAAGACCAAGACACCCTGCAAGATTTAAGCAAGAACAAGACTAAGCTTGCGAGACTCTTGCGTCTTGCAGTTAGTTCAGACTGTCGTTTTCTTTGTGTTATTATTATTAAAATGAGAAAACTTACACTGCAAAAACACAGGGGAAGGGCGTGCGATGCGGGGGAAACAATGAAATTTAGGCAGCTCTTAAAAGAACTATTTATGTGTTCTCCGAATTTGGATCGTTGTCCAGAGCCGAATTATTCGATGAGAATGTAAATGAGCTGGCTCAGATGGAGGTGCTGCTTAAAATTACTACCACCAACAGTGATACAGGTCCGGCAACATCGCACAAGATTAGCACACACACAATATTCGATCCATGGCTTTTTAAAATAAGAAATCACCTTATAACTTATATTAAACCTAATACCTTCTATTCAATGAAGATCAGGATAGCCGCGTGCCGGCGGTGGTGCCTTTGCCTAGGGACAGGATTTTTTGTATGCAGTTATGCAGTTTTAAAGCGTAGGTATCAGTGCATCAAAATGTTAAAATATAATCATACACATAAAACTATCTCGTATTTTCTTTTTCATTAGGTAATATAAGTACTTAAGTAATTAATGAAAATTTATTTTCTCAATAATGAAACTAAATACAGATACTGATACTTTTATCTCGTCTGCATTAAATAAGTCAGTATTGTTGTTTCACAGTTTTCAATTGATTTAATTACAAAATGTTTTTATTTTTTGTCGCGTCGTAGGTATTATCGTGATTAGTTAATACTTATGTGTATTATTTGTACGATAACGACTTATGCGCATTACGAACAATAACATAAACATACATTGTACAAAATATCGATTAAAAGAAAAAGAGTGCAGTCCCTAGTTTTGACCATCGTGGCACTTTGATAGTGCGCACACTATACCTATCTGGTAACGCATCTGTTTTATTGATCTTCCAAAGAATCATTATTTTTATCTAAGAATGCGTGTGCTTATAAATAGGAGTATTTATTTTAATTTAAGTAAATCCAAATTGAGCTTCGCTTCGAGTTTAATGTAATAATTGTTTTTTATTCTAATCCTTGTTCTTGGACTAATAAGTTTACAATTTAACATGAGTGACGAATATTCAAATACTGTCAAGTTAATGTCATTCATTGGTTTTTTATAGTTTTAGCACATGTAAGTTCATTAAATGTAAACTTTCATTAAGAAATCAACGAACTTTCGTGGGACACGGTAGGTAGCTCAGTTGGTTAAAGCATCGGCACGGATCGCCGAGGTCGTGGGTGAACCATGGGTGACCATGAGGTCTGAACACACAGAGATGATGTGCCAGTTGAATTTCTTATTAAATTTAATAATTTGTTTGGCCTTTACTATGCCTATGTCAATTCAAGCTCAAAATGTATACTCTGTTACATTGTTATAAGATCTAAACTACCGTTTAATAAATAGCAATAGGATAATCATTAATTGCAAGACTCTTGTGAGACTCTTGCGCAAGACCAAGACTAGAAGCGCAATACCAAGACCAATACTGGCTAAGTCTCGTCTTGGTCTTGCATTTGGGCAATAATTTGGTTGGCCTTTACTATGCCTATGTCAATTCAAGCTCAAAATGTATACTCTGTTACATTGTTCTAAGATCTAAACTACCGTTTAATAAATAGCAATAGGATAATCATTAATTGCAAGACTCTTGCGAGACTCTTGCGCAAGACCAAGACTAGAAGCGCAATACCAAGACCAAGACTGGCTAAGTCTCGTCTTGGTCTTGCATTTGGGCAACATTAAGTTGTTACGAGTGGACAGGTGGACCCGACTTCAGTCTCCCAGTAGTGGGAACGTAATGGGCGAAATTATTATTTATCTGTATTTGTTATTAAGATTATTTGGTTGTCTGGTATATTTTGTAATTTGAGCGAGATTTGGAATAACATGACTAGCAATCGCAAGGCCTTAATCCCGTGGACTATATCACAATAAAACATAACCTCCTTATTAAAAAAAAAGCTACTTCTATACCAAATTTCATTCAAATCCATCCAGATCTTTCGAAGATTAGCGCGCTTAAACAAACAAACTTTTCCGCTTTACATTATTGGTATAGATAAATTTATTGACAAACGACCAACATTTTATAAATGTTTAAACAAATATAGATGAACATTTATACGTCTTTATCGGTACTTGTAAGTACGAAGTTTAGGCTAACTACTTATCATCTGACATCTCTAAGAAACTTCCCATCGTTGGGTAATTCCGATACGATAAAACATGACATAATAATACATTAATATTAAGAATTAGAATAATTATTACAGTAACAGAGATACATACATCATCAGCCAAGCCGAACAATAAGTTGGGTAGTGTAACCGAATACAGATAAGTACCAGTATTCTAGATTGAGCGACGGCCTATCTAGCCTCCACAATACAGTAATTGGTTAAGGCTCAATTTACACCGCTGCGGAATGGAATGGAAGCGACTTCTTGCAACGAAATTGTACAAACGCCAGCACATCAAGTTACAACAATCTGTCAAATTTATTTGATAGATTTTCAACTTTATTGGTAAAGAAATTAGGTTCAAGGTTGATTGGGAAAATTTGACAGTTTCGGGTAGCTTCATGTGCTGGCGTCTGTACATAGTATAATGAACTTTATGTCAACTTTATAACATACAAACTAAATAGGAGCCAAAATTCTCGAGAATGCGCGAGGATTCCCCGGAAGACACACGACCTTTTTTTGGCTTTAATTTAGTTTGTATGTTATACAATTGACATAAAGTTCATTATGCTATGTACAATTAAAGTCACTTCCATTCCATTCCGCGGCGGTGTAAATTGAGCCTAACACGATACCCCTTGACAAGACTGGTGACTGATTTTCTAGCTTCTCTCGTAATGTCTGTCAAAGATGTACGCATGGCAGTCGGGACCAACGGCTTTACGTGCTTACCGAGACGCGAAATAATAAGATGATTACCCATCTAGAGATCGACTCTGTTAAGCGTTGAAGATCGAGCCGTATTCGTTATTATTCAACCAGGAGCTTCCACTAGTAATGGGCACAAAGTAAAGGTTTCGCAAATTTGAAAGGTGAATTTGTGTAAAATTTAAAATGCAAGTCGCTTGAGAAAGGTTACTTAGAGAAAGGTTAGGCTACTTTAGCCAACAGCAAAAGAAGGGTTATATTTTTTAGTTTGACAAAGTCCACGGGAGCGAAGCCCCGCGCCACTGCTAGTCCTACATATTGTGATTTCTTCTAGAGATGGGTATGCCTTTTCCACTTCCTAACTTGAGTGTTGTAGCAATAAGCATTACGTGTGTACCTTCTCAATTGGGGTACTGTTAGTGCTTACGCTTCCTCTTAAAGTGTTGTGGAGTTGTAAAGACGTGATTTGCATAAACTGCCTTTTAGGGTCTTTCAGTGGCTATTAGCTTATTTTCAAGATTATCTTCATATGCATGCAGTAACCAATTTTTGATTGCACAAGAGCCCTATATACCTTACTCATAATTTTAATTTGCTTCTACACACTACAAGCTAAGCTAGCTTTGGTTTTTAAAACTTAGGCGAACCTTAAGCAATAATATAGTGAACAGTAAATAAGTCTGTGCCATTAATGACTAGCAAGACCCACAAATGACCTGAAAAAGGCAATCCCTGACCTAATAAATAGTAAACCTTGGAGGAATAGCCTTCAGCCCGTATATTTAATTTTTCTAGTATAATAAAAATACTCAAATCCAAGCAGAAAACTAACTAAACACTGCAACTTGGAACGACAAGCATTCGCTATGTAGGGTGAAATCGGCTAATTGGAAAGTATGAGAATTGTACGTGATTTTTCATCCTAATGTGGGATTAAGAATTTTTGGATGAAAATCCTCATTTCTGCGGGAGTTTTTCAGAGTTCTAGTTCGTTACAGCATGTAGGTATTTGTTTTTTTAGTTCACAAATAACTGTAGTCTCGATACGAAGCATAAGAGACCACAGTTAAAATGCTCTTTTCTTTAAAAACAGCATTTTAACAATATTAACCTATGACCAGATACATATTATGTATTATTGTATAAAGGTAGGGTTTTCTTTGTGAAATCGTGATGGAAATCCATTTCACGCCAACCCTCGTGATCGCATTACCAGGTGGACCGTACCTCAGTGATAAGGCAGACCTGACCTCAAAGTGTCCAGGTGATTATCTTATATTTTAATTTATTTATGAAACGGTCCGTTGCCAAGGTAATCAGCTTCACAAACCGTGTTGATTTTGTTAGCGGATGGACCTGGAATCTAGTGGAATCGATACTTTTGACGAGCCCCTATGGATTTCCGAAAGCGTATCGATTTAATCGCGAAGCGAACGAAATTAACTCGATTTGGATAATACACGCTTCATATTAAAACGTGAAGTTGAGCCAGATGTTTTATACAAATTTTGGTTATTTTTATTGAAATCAAGTGCTGAAATAAAACCCAGTATCTTGAATATAAGATAAGAAGCAATAAACCTAAAATATAATTAGAATATGGATTTAATAATGTATGTCTTTATTAAAATCAGTTACTAACTTTAGACTAACATTACTTTAGCAAATACCAAGTGGTATTCTCAAATTCACGGGATTTATCGATAATTCAGAAGTTAGTATTATAAACTTGTTAGTAGTGGTGCTCTATAATTATTTGTCAGTGCTTAATTAACGGGAGAAATTCACGAAATTCATTAAATTTGTGATATTCTATGAACGCTGAAACAACTGTCGTCTGTTTGTGACAACCGACGTGCCTCTTGTCTCTAATCCTGTTTATTATTACTCTTCTTAACAAAACTAATTTAAACAGATATTTACAGAATGAATTGATATTTATTTCAATTAGTATGGTGAAATTAAAAGTTTAAGGAATGTTATCAACGACTTGGACTCGGATTGTCATCCGAAACTTGATCTGTCGATTTTTATTTTTTAACTGTATTTATTTTTAGCATGTATCTTGTGCAGTAAATTGATAAATAAATATTAAACCTTGTTGCTTAAATTTTGTTTTTCATACTTACCTTGTCTAAAACTGATATAATTATTATAGTTGTAAAAGTGACAGTTTCTATAAAGCTAATCTGTAAAACTTCGGATCTGATTCCGAAAGTTGTTTCTTTGTTAGAAAGCTATAACTATAAGTATTATCACTGAGTGGCACTAACAAATTACTTTAACTCGAAAAAAAAAACAAGTGTCCTGTGGGGTAAGCCACACGAGCAAACTTGTGGGTAGCTAGTGTTCAATATACATCACAGAGTCACACCAAGAACATTCTGTGCGATATTTCACGTAATTCTCCTCTAAGCTTTAAATGATGTTACTTGGAGCACTATTCCGAGATAAGCTCATACCATATTCTCAGTGCTGTGTCCTTCATACGGTCGGTGGTTTATTTATATATTTATCGTGGCTGATAGTGTATCAATCTCTTTTTCAAAAATGTATAATCCTCCATTTGATCATGGTATCTGGTTAGAGGACAGTCAAATACTGTGTGATGTTCTGTTCGTGAGCCCTAGTGGTGATTCGCACCAGTTCCATTGGTGCTAAGAGTCAGCACAGTTCTACACAGGTGGTATGTGAGAACTAGATTCGTACCAATTAAAGATTCATTCAAAATGAACCTGGTACGAATGTTTGAGCATTAAGCATTTTTTGAAATACTCGTATCTCAATTCTTAAATGATGAATTTATGTCAAATCTATTTAGTACATTTTACTAGTTCTTATAATTTTTATCCTAAGCTATTAAGAGTTCGGTATCGAGTAACGAAGTAATAAAACCAGCGACACCAACCTTCGAAACTAAAGGTATTTTATAGTTTTTTCTTATTAGGAAAACAACATAAAAAAATATATTAAAATCTGCGACTATTTGTCTACAATTAATACCAATAAAGACGTATCTTAACATTACAGAAAATAAGCCATAATTAATTAACTGGTACATTTCAGTATCATACGGTTTAATATTCAATTACGAATTAAAATTAGTTCAATTACGAATTGGTTTCAGAGAAATCACGAATGTAATTGCTTTATGAAGATAGCCTCGTCTTTCAATAATATCTCATTTATTCTTATATTCTATTCTGTATTTTTATGGCAAGTAATTACGACGTAAAATTTTCTCCATTTCAGAACTGCTATAGACGTCGAAACCGTCTCAGTCGTAGTCACTTCACAACAATGCATCTTTCGCTACAGTCAGAAGAAAAAGCGGAAGAAGTTCAGTCTAAGTAAATATGTGACTATATCCTCCGAACAAACTTCAACCACAAAGAGGAAAAAAGTTATAAGTTACATTAATAAATTGTCGTTATACCATAAATATGTTCTGTCAACTATGATTAATGTAATATGGCCGTAGGCACCAACCGCAGATGCCAATTGTATTTGGATATTTTTATAACAAAACAGCAGCTCGTGCCTTCTCAATACAGCTGAACAACAATACGAAACAATATCCAAAAGAAGGGAGGAATATTATCACGACGTCAACGGATCAGTACTCATACAAAAATACAAGGAGCGTCCGTGTCACGCTTCACGTTCTGCATTCTCGATATAATGTGTCTATTTCAACCAAGAAAATCGTCTGCCCTAGAATAAAAGCTTCTAAGCTCACATGCATCTTTACCCGACTGCGCCAGAAGGAGGGTTATGTTTTTCGAGAGTATGTATGTATGTATAATTGTTTGGCACGCTCTGTGGCCTGAACGGCTCAACGGATTTTAGCTTGAGAGGTATCGTTAGATTCGTATTGACTGTGAAAGTGACACTGGGTATATCAAAATAAAAAAACCAAAATGGCGGATTTTTGGCGCCATATTATGCCTTCAAAAAAGTTTTTTTCTTCTCAAACCCTATCGAGTGGGGTATCAAAATAAAGGGTTTTAAAAGGTGATTACAAACATATATACAACTTATATGTTTAAAAGTAATTCAAAGTGACAAATCGTAAAAAACACGTATCAAGAACTAAATCGTCTGCGAAATATTTCACATTTGTAAACTAAAAAGCTGGAAATAAAAATATGTACCTTATGGCCCATTTGAGTTTGAAACTATAATGATGGTATGGGCCCCGCCTGCTTCCAACTTTTATTTAATTTAAAATGGCTTGTTTTTATTAGCTTTTCAGTTAGTTTTAGTATAAGGTTGCAGTCGGGTTTTTTTAATTTTTTAATTACATATTTTTTTTATTTCGTTTTACCAAGGCGGTGACCTTAAACACTGAGCAAATATCAACATGTTGTTCGGAAACAAACTTGTGTAATTTCATTACCAACATGTTGGTCGACGTAAAATTTTTCAGTAGCTACTTTTGTTAGCGATTGTACCGTGTTATAAGGACGCTAGTGAAATCCCCTAGAGTACTGTGCACGGTGAATGGAGCATGATTACTCGACTCGTCCAACCAACCAACCAAAGTTTTCAACTATACTGCACAATATCTTGGCTATTTTAAAGATATAGGTAATATAACGTCATAAACATCATCATAATTTTGCTAAGCATTCATTTTTCTACTCTCACTCTCGTATTACTACACTAAATTAAATTGTGCTCGTTTCTGTAAATACAGAGAACGATTGCGTTCTTTTATTTTTGCCAAGAAATCTTCGCGAGTGTAAATACAGTACGTTGATTTTGAAGAACACTGTATATCTTTTATTTTGTATAAACATTTCTACGTTATACGAATTCATGTCTTGGTTTTTAAACAAGATCATACATGATGAATTAATTTATTGTTAATCTACTCTCTACTCATGAAAAGGGCGTATTCATCTTAGAATTATTGTAATTAAATGCTACAAGAGCGTGTTTAAAACTAAATACAGCTCTGAGTGCCTTCAATTGTCATCGTCGCATAGTTCTACATAAAACTTATAAGAAACTGAACTTGACACGTTAAGTGCTATTATAAGTCAGGTTTTATTCGCAGATAAGATTTGTCATAGATATTATATAGGTAATCATTAAATCAAACTCCATGATCGTGTGGTAATCGCATAAAAACCTCTTTTTTACCTAAATATTATGTGTTTTTGACTGGGTGCCGTTAAATGATATTATGACATGAATTTTAAGAACTATTTTATTTATTAAGAACATAGATTGATCTTCCAAAATTCATCAGATTCAAATGTCAAAAATCTATAAAAATGAAGCGATTAGTAAATTCACTTTGGGATCGAATATATTTCAAGTATTTTTGTGAGCAGCTTGTATCGAAGCAATATCGTTTCTAAAATGGTGCTAGTAGACAGATTCGTATTGCAGCCATCTTATTAACATCGCCGGATTTATGATATTTCGATTCTGTTACTTCGAGGAAGTACCTAATTTATTGGTTTATTTATTTAAACTTTATGTACAATAGTGGTACATGGGTGGACTTAATGCAACAAGGCCAGGCCAAACAAAATATATTGTCAACTATAGTGGATTATTTACTTTGTTTCAGGCAGCTAGCCATAAAAAGAAAATGCACAAATATTATATCAATATAAAATAAAATAATACGTAACTAGGCAGGTATTCACATTACTAGCACCCTCAAACTAGTCTAAATTTTAATATACTTGTGTCTGAAATGGGTTCACATTAATAGTGTAATGGGTTTGTTGTACAATAAACTATGTATCACGAAGCGATGAGGTGTCGTGGTGCGCGGAGAAATAATAGGTATACCACAAATTACTAAGTTCAAAAGCTCATATCACCATGCTGCCGTCATCACATGACGCTGGCAGAATATTCATCATCGGCTCAGTTGCCAAAGAAGGACAAGTTTGAAGTATATATTACTCAAATGTGGATATGTTAAGGCTGCAGACTATTGCTTAGAATATACCTACAGTCGTACTGTTTAGAGAAGTCTCGTGGTTAAAAAACGGCCTGGTTACCATTGTTCGAAAGATCCCTGAGCAAAGCTGCATTTGCCACCGTCATGTCGTTGAAGGATGAACGATAATTTTCAAACGAAGTTACGAAACTAACCTCATAATATCAATATTGCAGAGAAATTGGCTTGTGGAGGCGAAATGCCAGTCGCTGCATGTGCAATATTGATATTTCATCGTATCTGATTAGCTTAGAAGGCCACAATTAACTAGTCAGTAACTTCAGACCATCAATTTTCAATATTCACTAGATTGTTGCTAATAGGTGCCTGAACTGTGCCGTGTTGGTTTTCCTATGTGGACATGTTTGCGTGAACCTAGCCGATATACCCATAGATTATGCATAAAATCACTTAAATCTAAAACTATAAAATTGTCACAAAGAAAAATATTTAAGAAACTAGATGGGGTTAATGATTCCATTCCCACTGCTCTGAAATGAAATACCGAAACAAACTTAGAGGTCACAATTTCTTATAAAGTACAGACAATATTAAGTCGTAGTTTGTTTTTGCATACCCATAGATTATGCATAAAACCACTTAAATCTGAAACGATAAAATTGTCACAAAGTAAAATATTTAAAAAACTAGATGGGGTCAATGATTCTATTCTAACTACTCTGAAATGAAACACCGAAACCAACTTAGAGGTCACAATCTCTTATAAAGTACAGAGAATATTAAGTTTGTTTTTGCTCCGTTGAGAAAGACGGAGAAAGAAACAGTGTCTTTGTTATTAGTAAAACTAGTTGGATTCGTCTTGTAAAGCTTGTTATACGAAACATTAATAATCCAATTAAGTTGGAATATTCAGTACAAGACACATGTAATAATATGTATAATATGTTATCTTGCTTTCACAAACGCATAGACGGAGCCGTATGAGGGCTATGTCGTGCCGCTGAGCCCCAATGAATAGGCTGTAATTACTAGCGAAACACCAGAACTAGAATACTGGGATTCAGTTGCTGAGCGTTGAGTAAGAAGGAGGAAAATTTCATTAAATAGAATTTTCTGGCACATGAAACAAATTCATAGGAGCTCTTGGCTGTTATATCGGATGGGTGTCCATCTCTACATATCGGGATTTTTTCGTGCTTAAGTAATCACTTCAAGTCGATGATTAAGGCTATCATTTGTACATCTTTGTAATCTAACGACTTTAAGTCTAAAAATATAAAAAATCCGACTCCAGTCTTTCCAAGGTATATCGTGATACCCAGTTACCGGTTATAGGTCAGATAATAATTTTCACCACCTATATATTAATTACTCTTTCTAGTACGTTATAAGATCAAGAATTTATAAGGAATAAAAATACAAACAAATTAATATTCGCTGTTTTTAACCGACTTCTGAAAAAGGAGGAGGTTCTCAATTCGGATGTTTGTTTGTTTTTTTTTTTTTTTTTTTTTTATGTTTGTTCGGGCATAGCTCCGTCGCTCGCCAACCGATTTGAAAAATTCTTTTTTTGTTGGAAAGGGTATACTTCCCAAATGGTCCCATGAAAATTTTATCGATATCGAACAAGCCGTTTCTGAAAAATCAACAAAAGTCTAAAAAAAATATTTACATTGATGACCTTTTCGGTTACTCTATATTGTGTTTTTTGTTCGCGCGTTTTTAGTTTTTTGTAGTTGACATTTTGGCTTTTATAACTAGATTAATTACAAATTGACCCACTAAAAAGCGCGAAAATAAAAACTTTTTTGCAAAAAAATAAAACCGACTTCCATATCAAAACACTACAAAGCCAAAAATAATTTTAATTTCGGAAGGCGGTGTGAAAAAAAAGAAAATACAAAACCAATAACACCGACTACCGAAATTAAAATTATTTTTGGCTTTGTAGTGTTTTGATATGGAAGTCGGTTTTATTTTTTTGCAAAAAAGTTTTTTATAGAAATACGAATATCTTTTTCCAACTATGTACTCCTGCTTTACCCCTGCAGGATAAAGCAGCAAGTTGCATATTTGATTTACTGAATTATACAATTTATTTATTTGATCATTTGTATAATCAAATTGAATTTATGACTTGTTGCAATTTATAAATCAAGATTTAATATAAAAATCCAGTCACTCGGAGAACTAAGTAATCTGCCAAAATCGAAACAAACGCTTTATTTTATGTAAATAGTGATGTGTATTCGCTTAAGGCCATGTGTAAACAAGAAAGCTATTACATCCGAAGTAATTATGCTATATCTGAGACTAATGAGATGTCGCATCAAGTTTAGGGTTTTCATCATAAAAGGCTCTATACGTAGATTCATTGTTCACTTTGTGTTCAATGTCATATTCGCGCTCGGTCAAGTTCAGTCGAATCCGCATAAACCCTTCATGAATATAATATTTGCATCACGTAGAACATCTAAACAAAGGCATGTCTTTCTCGCACGTAACTTAACACCGTAATTGAAAATTTAATAAAGTGTTCATTCTCACACCGTCCCGCAACAAAAAATATCTTACAGCCTCGAATATTATTACGTAAGTATTACTCCACAAATGAGAACCACTACATTATATAAACACAAATACAGAACACATTATTAATTAGGATGGTCCCCTTCATAGGTACCAAGCGTCTTTAAATTATAAAAGCATATCTGAAAATTCTTTTACTTCATTATCTTTAAGTTGTCAAGATCGTATCTCACATTGTTCTTGTCCCCACAAAGAAAGATTAACAAAAGGTTTCGAAAGAGATTTTAATTTAATCATTCATTTCAATCTACGTAGATAGATTAACGTCCACGAAAGCCTTTGGCTAAGTTAATTGAAAAGTTTTACAACGAAATTAGGCACTAATAAGAGAGTAAAAGTAATATTAGCTAAGTATTTAAGAACTATTTGGCGGCATTTACTCTGTGAAAGTCTTTGCGTTTAGGTGTTTAATACACGTGCGACTGAAACGCAGCGACATCTATGAATTCACCTATAAAATAATGTGTCCCTACACAGCGATGGTACCGCGTGCCACGATATTGACGAGAAGATGCACTCCCGTTTAAAACAAACATCATAACATATTGTCAACGATTCCCAATGGATATGTTGCCACACATCCATTGGGAATTCCCGTAGTGCCCCGCGACTATTCGTTGCAGTCTTACGTAGCGGCGTCCTCATGCGACTCTCACGGATCCGGTGACAGAAAAAGAACACAAGTCTAGTGAAAATGCACCTGTGTACATGTTGGAGATTTTACATGAATAAATATACGTACTGAATATAACTTTATTGCAAAAAAAAAATATACTTTTGCTTGACACGATAAACGTTAAAGCCTGCCTAATTTAGTATCATGTACTCCTGGATTACACGTTAAAGATTTACACCCTGTTTTCTGAAAGGCTGATCAACGCAAAAATTAGCTAATCTGCTGTTAAATCTCTAGTCAAGAGGCATTTGCGTTGTTAAAAGCAATGTGACAACATTAACAGTAGAGTTAGTTGATTACTTAATTGCTACAAGCTTTTCAGAAACCGGCTGTTACAAACAATACACCAAAATAATGCGTTTTGAGGCATCTTAATATATGAAACGACGAAAAACTGGCCTCAATAATGGCCCTGAAATTGTAATGACACTGTACCGCTAGAAACTAATTTTACTCTCAAACTTCTTTTTAATTTGCTCAGGTAATTGTCACTCGTATTTATGTCTCATTTCGTAGTTAAGAAACTCAATTAATTGTCTTGTTAAATTCGAAATCCCAATAGATAAACGGGGATCCTGCCGTTTTTCCGAAAAGATTTTGACAAAATTTCATTACCCAAACAAATTTTAGCAACCTTTTTTTATACCATTGCAATATTTCGAATGATTTTAGTACGCATATTTTTATTTGGTCAAATTACTTGGCAAAATATTACCAAGTATAATGTCATTATGGCATTTGGTCTTTAATCAAATGATTTATTACAGCAAACAATCTTCAGAAAATAAACGTTTGGTGAAATCGACTCAGAGTACCCCGACTCGGATAGGTTAGGTTAGAAGGCTAAGGCGGGAGCGAATCGGAGCGGAGCTCCCGCCTTAGCCTTCGTGGTTATTTTTTTTAAATGCTCCCAGAAATAGGAGCCCCGCCATAGATAATATATTTCTATGAGCCCCGCAAAGCGGGGCTCCGACGACCTATCTTAGCACATGTGGTAATCAGTTACTAGTTATGTTTAATATCTACTTAGGTTACTATTACCTATAACTACGATAGAACTTACAAGATTTTGCGTAAAAACTGTTATTCCAACTGAAATATTTGACTAAATAAAAAATGTTAAAAGTACTAGTTGGTAAACAAGTTATAGTTTAAACGTTCATTTCCCAAACATTAGGTTTGCGTTACAATTTTTTGTGAATAGATTTTTAGCTAAGTAATAATTTGGCAAATGAAATTATGCGAAAAATTTTTTTGGGAAGTGAAAATTTGTCAAATTCCTTTCGGTCAAACAAGGGAGACCCAGATAAACGGTCTCGTGGCAAACAACTTAAGTCTTAAATCTATATGACACCTGACTTGTCGTATAAATTGAATATAGATAGATATACTCTTTATTATACACCATAACCGAAAACAAATACGGGCTTAACAACTACAAAGGGAAAAACCTTTGGATGGATTTCAAACTGAACAAGAAAATAAATACGCGTTTAGTCCAGGCTGTACTATTTACCTATATACAATAAATAATTAATAAAATTCATACTCAAAACATACATAATAAAAAAACCGGCCAAGTGTGTGTCGGGCCACAAGCAGTGTAGAGTTCCGTAGTTTACTACAACGCCAAGTGCAAGTCGAATTAGATGACCGAAAGTTCCGTACCATGCTCTAACATAAAGACACTCTCTTTTACACAAATAAGAACATGACTAAATATGTTCAATGGAATTTGTCCGAAATCGAGTAGAATACAGTTGGACTCTCGACTATTACTCGTAAATGTTAAGCCAACTTAGGTCTGGTCCTTTTAACTTCGTTATATGTAGGTACTACTACCCTGACGTTTGAATTCCTACTTAGTTGTTGGGGGCGGGGGGACATTGAACACTAACTAAAATTAGTACCTTAATGCTTAATATTTCGCAAACGGATCACTAAATCAAAAATTGTCATCCCACACTCCCATTATTTTTAAAAAACGTGAGCACGTATCCAACGACATCCCACACTATGGGGTAGACGAGATAAAAAAAAACAACCCCTTTACATGTAGGGTGAGTAACCTAAAACAAATGTTTTTCATGACTTTATTTGACCTCTTTGTCGGCGGATTAATATTTGTATATACATGCTAAATTTCAGCGTTCTGTCACCAATAGTTTCTAAGCTAAGCAGCGAACAGACGGACATGGCAAAACTAGAAGGGTTCCTTGTCGACTACGGAACCCTAAAAGGCTAAGACATCTATAATAACAATAATTGAATGAGAGAGATAGGGATCTTTTACCATTTTTTTTAAAAGAATATAGATTCGTGCTTAGATTATGATGTCAACGGATGTTCTCTCTCGTTATAGAGAGAGAGTGATCCGCTGGGTGAAGGAAGCTCCATTACTGCTTAGGCTTTTCCATTTACGATCGGAGTTCATACCCTTAAACAACCGGAAACCGTACTAACTGTTTGACTTCAGCTGCTCCGACCAGCGCACAGTGGTCACGTAGAAGGTCACGGGCCTCCGATGGCAATGATTGAGCTAAGCCATGATATCATATTATCATACTACCTGAGGCTATAAAAGGTTTTGCAATCTATTGTTCACAACATCATCTCTGCCTACCATCCCCCACCATCGGTCGCGTCTCTTGCTTCAGACGATCCTATCGCGCTCACCAGCGATCTCACGACTCTCTTTGGCCTGAGTGACTCCGTCTTACTAGCGGGCGATCTCAACGCCAAACACCCCGCTTGGAACAGCAACACGACAAATGCCAGAGGCAGAATCGTGTATAACCTAGGCGCGACCCTAAACTAAGACGTCATCGCTCCGATGACTCCCACCCACTACCCACACGACCCCAACCATAGGACCGATGTCCTCGATGTGGCGCTCCTAAAGAATGTAAACCTCTATTTACACTCCATAGAAGCGCTTCACGAGCTCAACTCGGATCACCGTCCCGTTATCCTACACCTAGGTTCCCGCTCAGGTAACCATGATCCTACCCAACCTCCTCCAACCCAATTGATCACCGACTGGAGAAAAGTAAGTGAAAAACTGAAATCCACCACGTCGCCTCACTTGGACACCATTCCTGACCACATAGTCTCAGTCGCTGACACGACGGCGGCGATCGACTCGCTTACAGATCACGTACAATCCGTCCTGAACGATTGTTCAAGAGAAGTTCCAGTAGCGGAAGACCACCGCTGGAAACTCCCGGACGATGTACGGAATCTGATAACTGAGAAGAACGCAGCCATCCGTGCGTACAGCGCTTTTCTCTGCGCTGCAAACAAAGCTCACATGCGCAACTTACAGCGTGCTGTAAGGAAACGCATTGCCGAGCAGCGTAATGCGAGCTGGGACAAGATGCTGAGTGAACTTGAGCCCACCCATCTTGCATTCTGGCAGCTTCAGAGGAAGTTACGATCCACTGAAGAGGCCACAATGCCTCCTCTCATTCGTCCCGATAAAAAAAAGCAGAATGCCTAGCCGACAGCCTAGAGTCCTAGTGTTCTCCCAGCTCTCAACCAGTAGACCAAGCCCACCTCGATATGGTGAACGCCGAAGTCGAACGTAGAACTTCCCTTCCGCCCGTCGAAGATCCCGATAATCCACTGGGCCCCATCACTCATGATGAGGTCCAGGATATTATTAAAAGTCTCCAACCGCGAAAAGCCCCTGGCTCCGATGGAATCACCAATAGGGTTTTCAAACTTTTCCCCGCCCAGCTTATAGTGCTTAGTACCACGCCTAAGTATTTGGCTTGCTTTTCCCAAGGGATTGGCTTGCCGTACATGGTAATCGGACGGGGGGAGGGTGTGTTTATCCACGGTTTAGAAAAGAGGACTGCCTGGCTTTTGTCTGGATTGACTTCGATTCTCCATTTCCGGAACCACTTGGCCAGAGTGTTTGCGGAAGTTTGGAGAGTGCGAGCGATGGCATCGGGTTTAAGACCGGTATAATAGATAGCCGTATCGTCAGCGAATAAGGCTAGCTGGGTATTTTTATGCTTCGGAATATCACTAGTGAATAGCGTGAAAACGAGGGGGGATAGTACGGAGCCTTGAGGAACTCCTGCGCAAATGGGATGGGGGGAGGAAAGCTCCCCCTCAATTCGATAACGAAAGGTGCGATTCGATAAAAAGTCCCGTAGGATGAGCACGAGACGGCCAGGCACGCCGAGTTGGTATAGCTTATAGATTAAGCCATTGTGCCAGACTTTGTCGAACGCTTTCGCTTTGTCGAAGAATAAGGCTCCCGTTATTGCGCCCCGTTGGAAGCCGGCGCTGACGTGTTCTACGATGCGGTGGACTTGTTGGATACATGAGTGTTCGGTTCTAAATCCGAACTGCTCATTTGGTATTAGACTCTTTGCTTCGGCAAAATCTTTGAGCCGCTTATATATAAGCCTTTCATAGTATGCGCGGTCAAGCGGTTTTATAGTCTTTGCCTAGCGCACACGAGCTGGCGGAAATTTTGTAACGAGAGACCGTGACTCCGGAACGTATTAACAGCCGTGAACCGATACCATAATATTTAATATTTGGTTTAATCATACTTTTTAAATAAATTACCAAGTAAGTTCAGAATGTAGTCTAGTTTCCAATTACTCTTGAGACAGTTGATAAGTCAATTTATAGATACCATTACTGGTTAATTATAGCTGTAGCTACCCCCTCACTGCACATATGCGTCATCTGAGGTTGCGATTCATGGTCATATGTCTATGAGCTATGTACCACTATAACTTCTATTCGATGAAGGGATTTATGTATGCATTTACGTAATGTAATATAGCGGTCGCGGCCGTCCCAGAAAATAATGGCAAGATGACTGGGTCTGTGTCGGAAGTATTTGATTTACAAACGCGTCGCGTCTTACTTAGGCTAATTAGCACTTGGTGATAAACACGGTTATGACTAATTAGATGTGTTCACTTCCAATGCCGAAAAAGGAATGTTGCGAACAATTTTTTTTTTTGAGTGGCTTCTCGCAGGTTAACCTCTGAGGTTGTCGGCTGCTTAACCGGGCTTGCCTGTGGTTGCCTTAATTAATTAATTAAAGCCTCCAGCCAGGGCTTATTAAAAAACATACAAACTAGGCGACTACACGCTAAGGGCACCCCCTGTGGGGTACGGACCTCGGCTTAGGGCGTCGCAGGGGAGGGCAGCTAGGGACAGGCTGGATCATATCATTATTATTATTAATAAGGGAATTTAAAGCTACTGGCTCAGCGTCGCGGGCTGGCTCTGGCAAGGGTCGGGGTGGACTATTACGGGGACGTCGCGGCGGGCCTCGGCGGCGAGGACGGAAGGACGGTCGGTTTTTGTGTTTGTGTGCCACTGTACTTGTTTCCCTACGGCTCTCTTGGAGCAGGGTGATTGCGTCATCGGGAGTGACGCACGAAAACTGTTAGCATTTTTGCACATATATATTGGCTACGGTACACGAACCATTTTAGTTGTGACCAAGTGTTAGACCTGTGTGCATACTAAACAATTACAAATTTTAAATTTTATATCCAATTTATAACGCATAATAATGCCTTCATACGCGACGAAGTGGTGTGGAAAACATTCCCAGACATCTAGATACTAAATGGATGACATAACTATTCATCAGTAATGAAATACTACGAAAATTATTTTTTATATAAGTAATCAAATTATAAGCCACCACAGGGGTCTGTTTAACATGGTGGTTTAGGTGAGCAAGCCCACGTTTGAGTCGTGCGTTGATGTCTATTGGAAAAGTCTCTTTCTTTCATTAAGAAATTCTAATTCTTTTATCCTTTTCTTTCTCTTTGTATTTTATCGTAAATCTGTGCTGTTAACTTTGATATCTGAATACGATATCAATAATTACAAGATTAAACTTTTTTTTTTAATTCAGTTCAGTTACTATCTACTTTTAACCGACTTTAAAAAAGGAGGAAGTTCTAAAGGTTTTTCTTCTGTGTGATATGCATGTTTTCATTCAAGATTTCTGAAGACTCCAGAATTAAAATTACAGTCGATAGATAAGATTACTAGGGAATATTGGTTTCTAGTTTTGTTTTTATTGGTATAATGTTGAAAAGAGTCAAATCGTGAAAATAAGACACTTATATTCAATCTTTTTAGGCTTCAAATAGTATGGCGGACTCTAATACTAATTAACTTGGGCCTTAATCAAAATATTTTTACCATGGCATTTATACTCGGTATTTTTACAATGTTAACATCAACTTTATCGATATTGATTACTTCCCTTAATCAAGTAGACCAATCCCTAACCAGGCATATCTACGCAACTTGACCTTGAACTGACCAATTACAGCTCTGCATTTCTATCTCCCGCCCGAACCGTAACAGTAAGAAAAAAATATACGCTCTCTAGTGGTTATATACTCTCTGGCGCTAGGCAATATGTGGCTTCTAGTATAATTTTACAGTATTATTATTATTATTTATTTATTATATACTTTATTGTACACCTTATAATACACTTATGGATATAAATAATAAAACTCATGTGAATATAAGTAATTATGATTTTGAATCAAACTCCCTTCACGTTCGTACCGCCAAAATAGCACCGTCACTTTGTTACCACAATATTATTACACCAAGAGTTATTCAAGTGTAATGAAACGAACGCCTATGATCTAGTTTATTTATAGAGCACCCTATCTCTTCCCCTAGTCGTAAGGGTTTCGTTTAGGAGGTCATGCGACACCGGGTTTGGTTAATAAGATTGACCTTGAACACCTGTAGTTTATGTATCAAACCAGGTTTTATTAATAGTTATCAACACAATTTGTCAAAACTTGGTTCTCAATCTCGCAATAAAGTGTTTTTCGCACTTATGCGGGAAAATCCGTCGGCCAACCCACATTTATCTAATTTATTGTATTTATTACACAAATAAAACCAAGATGTAAGCCCCACAGTAATTCATCAGTAAATATAACGTTTATGTTTATTTATTACTGTGTTGAAAAACACCAAACATTAAGGCACTTAACACTGCACTGTCTCTAATCAATGTCCTACGACCTTGTCTTCACTCAGAAAAGCATTAATCAAACTGCTAAAATATTTAATGGCTATATAAAAACAACATAGGTAAGTACTTGAACTTCCGTTTCTTCATTCCACTACTTTGTATGCCTGAAGCTTAGAACATTTCTTCATTTCTAAAGCCTGCAATACATGTTGGCCGAGCGTTGTCGAGTGAAGGCCAATACCAACATGTAGATGGTATATTTGCCTTGTCTTGCTATCGCTCGGTGTCACTTGCCTAGTTGGCCGAGTGGAGGCCAGCGCCAACGTGTATAGAGCTCATTTGGTGCAACTTGTCTTCGCTCGCCGTTGCTCGTGATCACTTGCCTCACTTCGGATCGGTGTCGGTTTTTGGTCACAAATCAAAGGCGCTCGCCTGCGCTCGGCCAACGTGTGGGCAGCTCCACAGACCCTCTTCTATATTGATCGTCTGCATTGGCGTTCGATGAACTTGTCGAACGTGTGGACATTATTTCTTGCCTTGTACCTATTTGCCAACGCTCGCGTTGGCCTACGCTCGGCCAACATGTATTGCAGGCTTAACGCTTTCATTGTAATTACGCCCGGCAGCAAAACGGTGTATTAAAATTACAAAACTAATATACCTAATATTTAGGGAGAAATGTATCTGTAATCATTATGTATTATAGTAGGGTTCAATTCTTCAACCTTAAGATAGAACTTACCCATATCGTCGATGAGAGGTGCCATCCGCAGAGTGACGCCGACCAGCAAAAGACAGAGGAATAGCAGTAAGCATGCCGTCACCATGATCGTGTAGCGTGCACGACGGGGCAGCTCATCAGGGTCTAGTACCTGCGCACAACCAAATAGCTCTAAGTAAAAAAACCGGCCAGGTGCGAGTCTGACTCGCGCACGATGGGTTCCGTGCCATTATCTATACGGCAAAAAATAATGTTTGTTGTAAGGGAGCCCCCCATAAATATACTTCAAATATAATACCATCAACTTCTAACACACCACACCTTCACATAGACAGACACACACCAACCGCATACATAACCCATCTTTGTCTGTTGGTCGGGAAATCAGAATTAAATTAAATTGTTATTAACAAAGTAAATGTGTCACCTACATGCAAAACATGTTTAAACTAAAAAGTTCACATGGACAGATTCAATGTCCCCATAACACAGGATTTTCCTAGCATGGGGTTCATAACCCTTTTTGATAAATGTTTTTTAAGAGCTCTGATTGTATTTTTTAATTTACTGTAATTCTGTTAATGGCAAACAAACTTATTTAATTATTTATATAACTGTGTATAACAAGCGTCTACCTGTTGCCGCTATCAATATCGATCAAAATCGAGCAAATAAATCACGTTTGTCGTATGAGAGCCCCTTATAATATTTATTTTATTCGTATTTTTTTAGTATTTTTTATTATAGCGGCAACAGAAATACATCATCTGAAAATTTCAACTATTACGTACTATTACTACACGGTTCATGAGGTAGAGCCTGGTGACAGACTGACAGACGGACGGAGAGCGGAGTCTTAGTAATAGGGTCCCGTTTTACCCTTTGGGTACGGACCCTAAAAACATAACCTATATTTTTCTAATCTGCTAGCAGTTCGCCCGCGACTTCATTAGGGTGAATTTGAAAATAATTTATAGCTTATATTATAGCACTCATAAATGATGCACCTTTAATGCAAATTATAGATAAAGATCTTTTGTGACAGTGTGTGTTACCGAAGCGGCTTGACCCATTTTTATGATTTTTTGTGTATATTTAATAGGTCTGAGGATAATTCGTTTTTAAAACATTTCTTGTAGTCAGGGAAAGTTTAAAAGGTAAGAAGTAAAAAAGAAAATAATTAAACAAACTACGATAACATTGCAAAGCAAGAGTACAATTAGTCCTCAATACATACAACGTGGCGATTAGGTTATCACATTAATTGAAACCACGTATTCTATATTAGATATTTTATCATATACAATTAAAATAATTTAATAATAAACAATATGGCACCTTTTTTCCATTTTAATATTTCACAACATCATGTATTGCATAAACGTAATCAGCTGACCAATCATTTGGCGCGTGCTCCGCCGGCGCACAGTGGGTCGAAACGATGATTTTAGTGACTTAGGGATCAACTTTGTTTTTTTAATTTTTTCTTTATGCGGATCGATAGAGCTCATTAACTTCAATAATAATTGTTCTGATATTTTTTTTCCGAAACTTGCTCCTTTGGGTGGAAAAATGCATTTTGATATTTTTTTTGTATGGAGCGGACCAAATTAAATTAAATTTCTGCCAAGTGGCGTGTGATCCCGCTTTGAAACTATATTTTTCTTAGGGGTTGTCCAGTCTACTACCATTTGATGATTTGAACATTTGCATAAAGTTGCAACACTGCTAAATAAATGGATCGAAAACAATGAAAAAAAACTTTGAATAAAAAGCTTCATTTTTTATTTCGGATGTTCTTTTAAGTTATAATTGATATGGAATAGTAAGTAAAAGCACTTAATAATTCACATAATTACTTAAAGACTAACGACAATACGTTTAAAGGTCCCTGATTTGCTTGAATTTACTAAGTACGTATTATTTAAAAATGTGGATCTATTCATTTCTATTTGTTTATTTAATGAACTTATAAAATCTTTTAAATTAGATTTAATACTGAATAGTAAGTAAAGATACATGCAAATACAAATTTACTAAAGGTAAAAACTTAAAACTAACTATATAAAATAACAAATTTACTATTTCCTTTCAGTCATGACATACAAACTAATAAAAAAAATCAAGAAACTTACGATCTATCAATAATGTTATTCACTATCTTGTAAATTATCTACATCAATAAAATCTAAATCGGATTCTGAAGGAAAACTCAGCAGAAGCTCTTTGACTTTTGGAGACAGAACCATTCTATTTTGTTTCGCCAATCGAGGCCGTAGACTTGTGATCTTTGGATCAGACGACAAAAGAAGATTGTGTAAAACATCCTCATTTGTCGCCGTTCTACTTACCTTTCTAGAATGATTCTCTCTATATTTCCTAAAATCTTTATTACAAGCTTCCGCTGCCTCTTCCGACAGTTTCCCTATAGGTATGACACCAAAGTTCTTTATTATGTCACTCCCATGTACCAACAATTTATGTACACTGGAAGGCATATAATACCAGGGATACAAGGTAACATACAATTCTGCCGTATCTTTACAAAATTCGGAAAATTTAGAAAGGTCCACGCGCTCTCCAGATGCAACAGTTTGAAGAATCACGTGAAACCTTTCTATCAAATCTTCACGAATCCCAGTTATGCGGGCTGTTGTTGCTGCATCCCTGAAAAATCTTCTGGCAGTATTGCCATCATTGGTTGTGCCTACTCCTTGTTTGACTATGTTGATGAGTAAACCACATTCTCTCTTAAATGCTTGCTGTATAGCACTCTTTCTAAGGGACAGTTTTTCTTTGTCATCGCCTCTGCAACTCCATTTTTTGAAGTCCAAACGATAAGCTGTAAAAAAAGAAATGTCACTTAAAAATAATCTCACAGGAAACTACAAACATGAAAAAATATGAAGTAATAAAATTATATTTACCGATATGAAGTAAGCACTCCATGCATCTTATCCAGGCATGTAAGGATGACATACCATACTGGTACATTTCCTCGTTTTTTTTCTCTTTGAGAAAATGCCTCTAAACTGTTCATCTCTGACGGTTTTGCCTTGCAAATATCACAGACAGCTGCAGATGTATCCGACAAATATGATGTTATTTTGCCGTCTATCATCGTCAGGTACAATTGATGCTTAACTTCTACTTGGTGGATTCTTGTTGGCAGACGTCTTTCTATTTCTTCTGTTATGTTACCCTTTATAGTTGCCACTGTTGTCTGGGTTTCTTTGGTTAATTTAAACATTATCGGCCGACAATAGAAAGTCGATGATGGTCGGTCGTTTTCCCAAACAATTGTTCCATCAGATTGTTGAAGCCTTATAGGAACTAGACTGGCCATCAATATAGTAGAGTCATCAAACTCTTTCTCAGTCTTTTGTTTGTAATTGCTTTGACCTGAGGCTCCATCAAAGCCCCAGTAGTAACTCTGTTGCCGAGTCCAAATCCAAAGCAATTACATCTAAAAGCCTAGAAACCGTCAAGTTGAGTAATGCTTGCAGTTTAATAGGAGCTCCTTCTTCAGTTATGGTTATGTCTTCTTTCCCTGGATAACATTTTGACTTTGCTTGATTAATTTTATAATAAGAAGGGTATAAATCAGACCCTTTTTCACTGGCTGCTTCTCTTAGGCTTATATATTGCCACTTACTTAATTTAAGTGAAACTAATAAAGTACATATTCACCCGATAAGGCACTGGGCCTTATCGGGTGAATATGTACTACTGTTTGCTTTATTTGCACTTAAACACTGCTTAACTTTTTCTAGATCTTCGAGGTGATTTAGCAAATGGTTAATTATTTTTCCTACATCCTCATTTCCAGTGTTTCTTAAACTAGCAATTGTAGTAGCTTTCAGTTCATCCTGAGATAACGAAAGCGATTGGTTTATTTGATCAACGCGTCTTCGTTTTTGCCTGGAGCCCAATTCTTCGAAAGGTTTTCGAGGTGTATATGTAGATGTTGAAGCTTCTGTAGCAGATGGTGGTAGATTTTCAACATCTTCAATATCACAAATCTCGAGCTTTTCCTGTTCAGTGTTCACAGTTTCAGGTATTACTCCTTTGGGCCAGTTTATCGCACTTTCTAACCAATCACCATTTCTTCTTAAAAACGGTGCTAACGTGCGACTACTTCGTTCCCATCTTGCACTTAAATTTGAACAAAAGCGCGTACAGAATTTTTGGAGCTTAGCACTGTTCTCTTGCGTCACGTTTATTTTATTTTGTAGGTATTGGAAGAGTTTTTTTACTATCTGACAGCGACTTAAGCTGCTCTCTTAAAATCATAGATAAATCTAAATTGTTAACTAAATTTTCCATTATAACGAAAAGGGACGATCACAATTACAATAGATGTCAATAGTAGTACGAATAAACGAACACTAGTAAATATATAATAAATATGGTAATTTTATACTTCCAGTGACAATCAAATGTTTACTAATATTTCTACTACCCTATCATTAACATTAAAGTAATGACTAACAGTGAAAAATATTGTTTTTTATAAAGTAAAAAGTCAAACTAATTACAGTCAATATAAATTTATAGATAAATGATATCCACATGTTTAAGTAATACTTAATTAGTAAATTTAAGCTAATAACGAACCTTAATATATTGTCGTTAGTTGTTAATTAATTATGTGATTTATTAAGTGCTTTTACTTACTATTCCTCATCAATTTTAACTTAAAAGTACTTGAGAAAATAAAAATTATTCAATGTATTTTTCCATTTTTTTCGATTATTTATTTGGCAGTGTTGCAACTTTATGCATATGTTCATAGCATCAAATGATAGTAGACTGGGCAAGATTTAAGAAAAATATAGTTTCAAAGCGGGATCACTCGCCACTTAGCAGGAATTTAATTTAATTTGATCCGCTCCATACAAAAATATCACAAAATGCATTTTTCCACGTAAAGGAGCAAGTTTAGGAAAAAAAGCATCAAAACAATTATTATTGAAGTTAATGAGTTCTATCAATCCGCATAAAGAAAAAAGTAAAAAACAAAGTTGATCCCTAAGTCACTAAAATCATCGTTTCGACCCACTGTGCGGCGCCGGGGCCGCAGCGTTGCCGCTTTTACAGGTCAGTAAACTAATATTATAAAGGATTATTTATTTTTTACCAATAACGCCATTTATTTTGTTTGAAAAATGCATTTTCTTAATTTTAGTAAAATTATTTATTTTGTTTATTATTTTAACGGACTGATTTTTAATACCTGCTGTACAATTTAATGTAATAACCTAATCGCCACCCTGTATAATATGTCACTTACTTGAGAACAGTAACTGAATATACCAAATCATTATCAGCTGTTTCCAGTCTAACCGGATGCTGCGGAGCACTAGTATGAGTATAGTGTTTTACATTGAGCGACCGCCTTTCTGACGTCTACAACCCAGTAACTAACAAGTAACAAGTAAAAGTAACAGTAAGTAACAGGCCCATTGGTATAGTGGTCAGTGGCCCTGACTGCTATGCGCAAGGTCGTGGGTTCGATTCCCACCTAGGACAAATGTTTGTTTGATGAGCACGGTCATTTGTTCTTTATCTGGGTGTAATTTATCTATAAATAAAGCTAAATTACCACTCACTCACTGACTGACTCATTGACATAATTGTTCTCCCAGATGGTGGATGGGGAGGTGGGTATATTTTGACAGATTCGTAAACAAGTAACTCTCAAACCTACGGGAAAAGTGCCAAACCTCCCCTTTTCACCCCCCTTATCCCCCCTCCCTATCGTATCTCGGAAACTACGAGACCCGTATTTTTTGTTTTTTAGGGATTCGTATAGAGGAGGCTCTGTAAAGTAAAAAACATTTTTCAAAGTCGCCCCCCTTGCCCCCCTTCTCACCCCCTTTAGGCGGATTTTGGAAATTAAGAGACTTGGAACATTTTTTTTTTTTCAGATTCATTTAGAGGGGCAATGCTTTAGTCTAAATAATTGTGTAACCCCCCCATCACCCCCCTTTTTTTTTTTTCACAAGCCCGCGAGGTGCTTGCACCTCGCGCAACACGCAAATACTAGTTTATCTATAATATGTATGTATTTAGAAATATATATGTATGTTTATCAGTTGTCTAGTACCCATACCACAAGCTCTGCTTAGTTTGGGACTAGATGGCGTTGTGTTAAAAAGTTCTGGTGGCACATTTTCAGACTTTTGACTAATGAATGTCAAAGATGTACAAATGATAGCAGGGCCCAACGCGGAAAGACAACGAGGAAACTTGATACGAGTATGTTAAGATTGTCACACCCATTCATGGACAGACCTCAGCAAGCGATGCTTATACCTTTTATTATTTCGCCAGGAGCTCCTCAGTTAATCGTCCTCAGTTAATAAAACATTAGAAATAATACCTACTTAAAGTTCGTCGTCGCCAGTGACAAAAACAAGTATAAACTATGTAGGTACACCAGAAATTCATTAGATTAGATTAGATTTATTTATTTGCCAGAATTATGGTATTTTACAGATATTATAACAGATACACAATAGTTCTACATATTTCGCCTACTAAATTCGGCATGCAAATTTTGTAACTTTATCAGTTTAATAAATGAAGTGATGCAATTAAACAAAACAATAAAATTACAATGTCAAAAAGTCTAAATATAAATTATCTTAGTAAATTTCAAAATATAAATGTCAAATAAATAAGTATAAATTTTATAAATGTCTTCTATTTAAATTACAACCAAAGAAATTAAATTACAAAATGTCAATAGCTTAAAATCGAATGTCAAATTTAATTATCATGTCATACAATTTTTCCCTTTGTCCTAAAAGTCATAAATTCCTTAATGGTATAAACACAATTTTCAATAAGCCATGCTCTAAGATGCTTTTGAAATAAGCTGGTGCGCAGTTCTCTTATATCTTTTGGTATACAGTTAAATATCTTTATTGCCATTCGATCGATTCGATCATAAGTCCTTATCAGTAAATAATAATACTTCCTTCAGTGACTGAGCCACCATTGGTATTCATAAACGTAGAAAACGGCTCTATGAACTGTATGACGAACGGACTTATATTAACACAGTAGAATTTTATTTATATGTTAAAAAATATTTTAAAAAGTTTGCTATATGGCCAAATCACGTTACTTGAGTTCAAAAATTAGAAATAGTAGCAATGTAATAAAAATGACTTGGAATATTATAAATAATGAAACGGGAAGGTCTTGCAAACGAAATTATTTTTACAGCCGTGCTATTGATAATGAAAGAAGATTCGCAAGATGCCGCGGCTTTTGAATTGTTCTTTGCTGATATTCCCATATAGATGTCTGAACGCGTCACCCATTGCTGCAGACACTTTACTTAAAGAAAATCAATTCAATTGAAATTGAATTGAATTGAATTGACACTTTACTTAAAGAAAATGTACCAGTTTGTGGTTCCGAATTTAAATTTCAATATGTTACTTGTAATCCGCACTTGTAATGATATAATCAAAACTTTTAATTCATTGAATGTTAAAAAGACTGCAGACCTATGGGGTAATTCAGTTGACATTACCAAGTTTATTATAAACATTGTAGCACCTACATTAGCTGTTATTTTTAATCAATGTATTGATCATGGTGAGTTTCCTAATCTAATGAAATATAGTAAAATAATGCCACTATTTAAATCAGGTAGTACTTCAGACCCCACAAATTACAGACCTATATCAGTGCTACCTACTTTTAGTAAAATTTCTGAAAAACTTATGTTAAATCAAATGCAGACGTACTTTAATAAGCACAAGTTACTGCATCATAAACAATTTGGTTTTACATGGGGTCGTTCAACAACTGATGCCGTTGAACTTTTAACTCATATTTACAGTGCATGGGAAGATAAATGCGATGCGTTTGGCATATTTTGCGATTTGTCCAAGGCTAACTAAAACAAGGCTTAAGAAAATAGGTGGTTCTTTTAAATGCCAGTGCATACGTTTTTATAATAAACTACTCTGCCATTTACAAGAACTGAGCCTCAACAAATTTAAAATAGTCATAGAACCTAAGCTTTGCCAGAAAGCTTTTAACACAGTTAAAGACTATATTGAGGAAAAAAACAAGGCTTGGGATTGAGCTCCTCCAATGATATACCGGAAGCATTAGTGTTGTTTACAATCACAATTTCTCGTATTTTATTTTTATACAAATTGACATTACTTTTTCCTTTACAATTTTTTTTTGACATGAATAGTTTTTAATAGTAGATTATTAACCAAGGGGATAAAGCAGTGTCTTCTGTCGCGGGTGACGATAATATATATATAAATCGCGAGCGTAACGAAGGACTAGAGGTTTACTCCCAAGCGTAGCGAGGGTGTTAAAAACTTAAATCACGAGCGAAGCGAGGGATTTAAGACGAGTCCTGAGTGTCGCGAGGGATTTAAGTTCACCCAAGACGTTTTCGTACCATTTGCGAAAAATAAACTTAACGTTTATGTATTTGCAGAAAACAAAAACACGGCAAATTCCTAGATAAAAAAAAAGCAAAGGCATCAAGCTCATACGGCCTCGTCGGTTTTCGTAATTTTAATAATCATAACTGCATAATAAATGCGTATTCCTTTTTCAAAAAGATGTATAATGCTTTATATACAAACTCAATGGTGTAAACACAGATGTAGTTCAGTATAAATTTCGGTAAGTATTCCAAAATCACATTCTCCCCCTAGAGGATGAATGAAATTCATTCTTTCCCTGTTTTTAACAGATTAAAAATGACTATTGTTATGTTCGCTTTTTGTGGCATAGAATGTCACTTTTTTGAGCAAGTAGTACGAAAAGATCATTTATCAAATGATTGATTTGCTATATGTTAACTCATGAACGTATGTAAATTACATAACCGTGAGCGTATTTTGATATCAGGTTGTGCTTCTAGAAAAGTTATCGTTTTTTAACATGGTCAGTTCTAATTTTGGGTCAGGTTTGTACGCTAGCTCGTCGGTCGCTGTGCTATTTTGTTTATATTGAGTGGGTTTTATGTTTATATGTTTGGTTATTTTTAAATGAAAGTAAAGGTTTAATAAACATATAGCTGTTTTATACTCATTATTTTTATGTCCCTGTGAATAAGGGCTGGTGCTCAATACGAGTTAACAGTATTTTTATTAGTTTATTTTGCTTGACATGAAGTTCCTAGTATTTTTTTCCCAGCACAGTCCAAAAGATCCAACATGGGTAAGTCACCATAATCTTGAATAATCAGGAGGCTTTTCCTCAAATAATTACGCAGACATATACTAATAGTATGTACCCCAGATAACATCACTCATGCAAAAGTAACACCATGTCATTGAAATACTTATTTATAAAAGTAGGCGTTTCTCCTATGTATTTTTCCAGCTTAACAAGAAATTGAGTCCAAATAAGAACCAAGAACTCGGAATCAAACAGCGTCTATCGAAATCGAAAGCTTTTAAAACTAATTGGACACATCTTAAGACGTAACAACGACACCATAAAAAGTCTGGTCGTCCAAGGCAAGATAGAAAGCACCAGACCGCGCGGACGATCGCCGGCGGGCCTTTGCATGAGTGCACCAAAATGTCGGCAAGGAGAGGTAGATAGAATATACTTTATTGTACACCAATAATTGAATCACACTTAAATAATATATTGTAATTTATAAAATTGGTTACAATGGCGGTCTTATCGCTGAGAGCGATATCTTCCAGACAACCTTTGGAAGGACTTTACGAGCTTTAATTAAAATGGGGAGGGCTATATTAGTGTACTACTGTACAAATATTCGTCAATAACGGAAAAACTAATAAAAACATATATATATATATAAATACAATACATAAATACAAATGAAATAAATATATAATGTGTTCATTAACATCGGACTTAGGTTGGACAATAAACTCACTTGGCAGGCGCATATTGACAACATAAAAACAAAAATATCATCGCTAATGGGATCAATGCGCGGATACATAAACAACATTCCAAAAAAAATCCGGTTCAACATTTACAACTCACTAGTTCGCTCGCACATTAATTACCTAATCGAAATCTGGGGATGCGCCACACAATCTACTATTAAAGACCTGCAAATAGCACAAAACAAAATAATTAAACTCCTTTTCAACTACGATTATCGCACATCTACATCCGAACTATACACACACACGAAACTAATGAGCATTCACCAACTTTGTACATACAATTCTTGCATCCTCATTAGAAACATTCTTAAAAACACTATACATAGGTACACAGCTATCCTTTAACACAAAAACATCAAAATACAGCCAAAGAAACCCTAACCAATTAAGGCCGTGCGCGCACTGCCTTGCGGTGGCCGCAATTGCGGTAGTTCTACCGCACCGGTAGAATGACCGCAATCTCAGGTGCGCGCACTGCGGCGAGAAAAACGTACCTTTGGTCTGACAACGTTGCCATACATACAGATTTCTTCGTATTTATACATATTTTCGATGTGTGATTCAGATTAGCACTCGATACAGATTTTTATACAAATTTCACACTGTATTGATAAAATTAACTGGTACAACTAAAGACAAAACTTGGCAAAATAAATTACCTAGATACCGCATTTATTACGTTACACACACCATTGTATGATTCTATTCTTTATAGTTATTTTTTATTTTTTTATAAACACCGTTAATATAAACATTCTAATTAAGTATTTGTATTATAGAGAAAATTCCATATATTTTGTGATGACGCTACAAAAAAAAACGATTTCAAGCTCTTACATAGCAAGTACTACGTCAATAGACACCAGCCTATGTTAAAATAATGTACTACGGAAATTAATTAAAATAATAAATTAAAATAATTAGAATAATATATTAACGTTGTTTATATAAAAAAAAATAACCATAAAGAATAGATTCGTTCAACGGTGTGTGTAACGTAATAAATGCGGTATCTAGGTAATTTATTTTGCTAAGTTCTGTTTTAGTTGTAACAGTTATATGCATATATATATTTTAATAATATTTTTTTTCTCTGTTTTTATGAGTAGTAAGTACACTAATTTTGCCCTCCCCAGTTTAAATAAAGTTTTTTAAAGTCCTTCCAAAGGTTGTCTATCTATCAATACAGTGTGAAATTTGGATAAAAATCTGTATTGAGTGCTAATCTGTATCACACATCAAAAATATGTATAAATACAAAGAAATCTGTATGTATTTTATTTTATTTTATTTTATTTTATTCTATTCGGGAAACTTACAGCTAACTTATACTATGTTAATAAGCAATATACAATTGAAGGGCATTTACAAGTTACAACATTATCAGACAAAACGTGCGTTTGTTTCACCGCAGTGCGCGGTACTGCATACATTCCTATGTGATACAAAATATTTGCGGTAGACTCACCGCAATTTTGCAGAGAGGGGCCACCGGTGACTCTACCGCACGCGTTTATTCCACCGCAGTGCGCGCACTTCTATGACACTCCATACTTCACAGATTTTGCGTTTCCAAAACGCAACGCAGTGCGCGCACGGCCTAAAGACGAGCCCACCTCGAACACAATATGGCAGGAGAAACATAATGTACGAAGGCGCTCAACTTTATAATAATGATTCCGCTTCCGACGCTCGCCCGCGACGGTCGTACCGCTCCGCGCTCTCGATCGTTCCGTGCCTGAGTCATCGCTACGCTTCGTCACGCTCGCCGTGACGTCACTCGTAGTCGCCGACTACGACGCCTGGTCCGGATCCGCCTTTTTCGAGGCGGTGAAGGATATCCTGTTTCTATAACAGAGTATCGTCAAAAACAATTTGGTTTGGCCCCTTCAGGGTAAAACCACAGTTTCGTGGTCCTTGGTTGGAAACCTCACGGTGTCAACAATACCAAGGGGGTGCTGACCCGACGCACCCGCTGATCCCCTTCAGGGTGAAGCAGTAAATTGGAGTCGAGTGCTAGGTTTTGGCCTTGGGGGATCTCCTAGTCAAACCTAGTTACTGAGTTTCCTTTTCAGCTACACACCTAGTGTCGGTTGGGTGTGTCTACCCCTTCGAACTAGACCCAATAGGGCCCGGTTCGCACAATAAGACTGGCGACCGGTTACAAGCTTAGGGCTCACCATTAGGTACTCACCTCCCAGTCTCTACCCGACTGGGAGGGTTACACATCCCCGGACCCATCCATCCGGGGAGTTAGGCCAGTTAGGCTTTAAATAGGCCCCCCGCGGGAGAGAAATCTCCAAAATTTCCCCATTCAATTTTGATCCAATTGCCAATCATGGCGAACTCCAATATTTTGGAGATTCTGTTAGAAATCCTTAGGGAAAACCCTACTATTTCCGCCAAATATGGCGGAAAAATCCAGCGTGAAATCGCTAATTGTCCCCCGGCTACCGAAGCCAACGTCGCTGATTTTAGTGACGCGCTTGACAGCCCATTATCTCCCCCGCTTGCCGATCAAGGCATCCCGGTAGGTCAGTTCACGGAAGTATTTATTAACTCCGATCCCATTGTTCGTCAAACAACGAACGACTTCCAGGTAGATAGCCCTTTATTGCCCCCGCCCGCCGACAAAGTCGTGCCGATCGCCCGATTCCCGAAATCACCCATTGTTTCCGGCCCACCTGCTAATCCCATTGTTCCTAAAACAATGGACGCCGCGCAGGTGTGCGCTGCACCTGAATTCCGTGAAATGGACACCACCGAACCTGTGTCCAATAACAACTCTGACAATGATTTGTCATCATGCCCCTCGTCCTCGGAAGACGACTTTCAAGTCGTCACCGGTGGCAAGAGGAAGAAAGGGAAAACCTCCCAGGCCAGCAAGGCCAAAAAGACCACCGCGTCGCCCCCGTCCCCAACTCAAACGCCCGTTCGACCCGCTAGCCCCACCCCAACTACCTTTGCTCGAGCGCAGAATAGTCGTCCCGGCAGCCCGATAGCCCAAACTTCCTCAGCCCAAAGGAAGCAACGCCCTCCGCCCCCCTTTTACATCCAGGACAAGGGTAAATGGACTGATGTGTCCAAGATGTGTGTTGATCGAAAGATCAACTACACAAACGCCCGTGCCTGCCAAAATGGCATTAAAGTCACCGTCCCTACGTCGAACGACTATAGGGAACTATATCGCGCCCTCCGTGAAAGGAATATTTCCTTTCACACTTTCTCCTTCCCCGAGGACACGCCCACTCGTGTTATTATTAAACGTGTCCCTAAAGAAATCCTAGTACAGGATATTAAAGACGACCTTGCCGATGAAGGTATACCAGTGATCGCCGTCCATCGCTTACATAAAGCGAGAGGCGGTGAATTGTACGACATGGTTCTTGTCATTTGTGAACCAACCGAAGGTCATCACCCAATATTTAAGATTAAGTCTATTTGCTCCCTATCCGGTATCTCAATAGAAAAGCCCTACAAAACCGCAACAGTGGGATAATGCCACCGTTGCCAACTGTATGGCCATGCGCAGAGCAACTGCTATGCGACTCCCAGATGCGTCAAGTGTCTGGGCGAGCATAGCACTGCGGACTGCCCACGGCCTAAAGACCGAACCCTCTGTTCGGAACCACCCAGCTGCGTTCTCTGCGGCCAGACCGGTCACCCGGCAAACTACCGCGGCTGTCCCAAAGCCCCCAAACTCGCTCCTAAATTAGCGAAGCGCGCCAACGCCCGCCAACAGAGAGAGGCACCTTCTTCTCAAATTCCCCAACGTCTCGCTCCTCAGAGACCGTCCCCGTGGAACAGGCTAAACCACGAAAAAGCCTTTCCCTCCTTGGCCCCTGCCAAACCTTTGCAGGCACTGATGGATATACCCATCGCAGCGCAGATCCTGCCTATAGCCAATCAATCATTTCAATCAATCATTTATTTCATTTTCACATTTGTCTTAAACAATCTATCTTACGCAGGGGTCTCCTTTTAAGTATTTAAAACACCTGTGCTAGGAGGCCCCGCTCTTCATAACTGATATAGTATGAATGACAAGGTTTGAAACTATAATTAATAAGAATAAAAATAAAAATAAAACTAATTACAAAGTGAATAAAAGATACTATGATAATATGTTTGTTTGTGTGTGTGTGGGTGTATATGAATGTAAGAGTGTGAGTGATAGTGTGCATGTGTGTATGTGTGGCTATGTTTGTTACATGTAAAGTGGTTGTATGTTGTCTACATTATTTAAGTGTTTGCAAGAGAACTTCTAGGTCGTGGTAGGTCTTGCTTTGTAGCCACTGTACTAAAGTTTTTTTGCAATCTTTACTAGTCATAGGATAAATCCATAGGATTAAATAGATAATATACTCCTGTGCAGTTACACACAACCACTCACATACTTCTACATATACACACACACTCTCACACAGTTAGACAAACTCACACACACCGCTCTACATCCTCGAGTTACCCTTCCTTTTTTCCATATTTTGCTTAATATTTATCTATTTATCATAAATATTTACGATTTAGTCCTTTAGTTTAATATCTACTTCACATGGTAGACCGACACACTTCGCACAAGTAATGTACTATGTTATGAAACATTTAAGCCGATCACTGCCTCTTAAGTCACAGGTAACCCTAGTTTAAGAGGCAGGGTTCACCGACTTTGAGTACAAATGTTGTATTTATAGGTAATAGCCATGTATTGATGAACTGACCATGTAACAATATGTATGAATCAACCATGTACTGTTTTGATGATAAATAAACGTTTATTATTATTATTATTATTATTAAATGTTTAATATCTTATTTATTTTATTGTATAGATTTGCGGATAGTCTAGTATACTGCCTTTTAGCGTAAATTGATTTAGCTGATACTACGTTTGCCACTAAATAATTCCTTCTCTTTTTTGTAGAGTCAGAATCATATGGAAGTATTTTGTGAAGTTTTAAAATAACCCTTAGGGTATACAACTTCCTAACCGTTAGTAGTCCACTTATCGTGTATAGGTTTTCAGTGGGGAATCTCCATGGTTTGAAGAACATAACTTTTAGGAGAGATCGTTGTGTACGCTCCAGTTCGAGAAATTTCTTTTTGGTAGCCCCTCCCCATACTGATATACAGTAAACTAGGACTGACTGAGCTAGTGAGACGTAAATCTGTTTTAAAAGGGTTTTACAGGTAACGTACCGTAAGGTCTTGAAGATCCATATGAGTTTTCTAATTCGGGTCATGACTGTTTCTATGTGTGTATGCCAAGATAGGCGTTGGTCGACAATAACACCTAGATATTTAATGTTAGTGACTTTTTCCACTTCATTGCAAGAACAAGTGTTATTTGTGCTCAAAGGCGTGTGACAACTGTGAATCCTAAGAGAATTATCAGCCCCCGGTTGAGTATTATTATATTTGGTGAAAGCAATGTATTTTGTTTTGGATGTGTTTAATGACAATAAATGGGAGTTCAACCAATCGGCAATCCTGACGAGACCCTTTTCAGCAGACCTATACACAGTTTCCCATGTGTCTCCAGTAAAAACTACGGCTGTGTCATCGGCATAGGAGAATACACGGCCATTGTCAAGTCTCATGTCACAGAGGCTATTAATATAAATTAGAAATAGGGTTGGGGCTAACACACTGCCCTGGGGCAAACCGAAACACATATTTGCCTCTTCACTCGTATATTTTCCTATCCTAACACGTTGTTTCCTATCTTTAAGATAATCTGTAAGCATAGACAAAGGGATTCCTCTAATGCCTACAGCATCTAGACTCCGCACAAGAATGAGGACTGAGACAGTATCAAAGGCTTTTTTTATATCAAGGTAAACAGTTAGGCACTTTTTACCGGTATCCACTTGGTTAACAATATGAGACGTCAATGCTAAAACTGCATCTTCAGTCGATAATCCTTGTCGAAAACCGTACTGTGAACTGGATATTATGTTATATTTGTTAAGGTACTTTATTAATCGAGTGTTTATCAGTTTTTCTAAGATTTTTGATATACCAGGAAGAACAGATATTGGCCGGTAATTACTTACATTGTCTCTGTCCCCACCCTTGTGCACTGGTGTAATAAGAGCTTGTTTCAATACATGTGGAAAGACCCCTTGTCTAAAACACAGATTTGCTAATTGAGAAATTACAGGTACAACAACTTCATGACTCATTTTAAGAAATTTTGTAGGTATATTGTCCCATCCTGGCGCACTTTCGGATTTGAGACTCATTAATATGTCATATACTTCTGTTGGGTCTGTTTCTAAAAGCCCAAATGATGAAACTTGGGCAGTAGCCCCATTCAAGCTATCCTGAACCTGTGATGTATTATTATTGGCGAGAATATTTTCTGCAAGTGTTTTTCCAATATTTGAAAAATAATTATTTACGTAATTTACTGAATCATGTGGGGTGGACGTTGTTTCTAAAAGTTCTAGAGTTTGAGATTTATTCGATTTACGATGAGTGATGTTGTTTATGGTTTTCCACAATTGTTTAGTATTTTTGCCAGCCTTTGATAGCTGTTCTTTATCATACTTTCTTCTTAGTTTTTTAATTAAATTATTGCAGTAATTTCGGTATCTTCTATAGGTAATTTTTAGGATATCATTTGTAGGATCAGAGCGTAACTTTATTTGCATTCTATTTCTATTTTGTATACAGCGCAATATGCCACTTGTTATCCATGGTTTAATTATGCGGTTGTTTCTTGGAACTAATGTAGTAATCGAATTTTCTGCTAAACAGTTTTGTATTTGACTAATTAGTTGTTCGGTTAGTGCAACGGGGTCATTAATTAGGGTTAGTTCTGAAACTTTACTATCTTTTAGGGCAATAAGCGCTTTTTCAAAATTTGTTACAGTTTGGACTTTGAAGGGCTTACATGAGTTTTTTAGGTCACTTAATTTAAGTAAAAGCATATTGTGATCAGTAATTGATGTATTTAGTACGGCAATCGAAGCTGTTTTGTTAATTTTATTTAATTTTATTATAAAATGGTCTAGACAGTTTGCGCCTCTAGTTGGCAGAGAATGTCCTGGCAGCAGCCCGTGTATTGACAACATGTTTAAGTAACTGAGCCTATTATTACGTTCATAACTTAGTTCGGTAGGTTTACATATAATGTTTATGTTTATGTCGCCTGTTATAATTATATTTGGAACCGACTGTAAAGATTCTAGGTGTTTATCGAGGGAATTTATAAAGTTTTCGGCATTATTATTTGAAGGAGATCGATAAATACCGAGTACTATAAGATTGGGCAGACTGATTTGTAAGCAGGATGCCTGGGCTAATTTGACTTCCTTAACATTTACTTTATACGTACTTCTTACATACGCCACAACGCCATCGCAGCGGTTTAGGTGGTTAGTAGTGGAAAATGACAGGTAGTTGTTAATGTTAGGGATGGATTTTATTGCGTTCAGCCTACATTCACTTAAGACTATTAAGTCTATATTTGATCTAAATTGAGATAAAGTAATATGCAAGTCGTCTAAATTGCTATAAATACTTCTAATATTTTGTGACACTATTGTAAAATCAGAGTTTCGAATATTGAATTGTTGAGTAAAATCCTCGATTTGGTACGCGCTAGCTTGCGCTATAGCAACTTCGTCTATAGCCTGCACTATTGTGTGTGTACTATCCATGAGATAAGATTAACAGTCCATGATGCAATAACATAGCATTCGGGATTACAAAATAAAGGTTATAAGTAATGATTTTCATTTTAGTGATTTTGCCTATTTTATTATGTATTCTAATACTACAAAGCATTGTAACTTTGATGAAAAAAGAGTGAAGACTTTTTGCAAATAGTATCATTTGTTTTCGTGTTAGTGTAAATATGCAATAGCCGTGGCTACAGAGCCCACAGCCAGTCACAAACCCGCGCCTCAAACCACTGCTGCTCCTGCAGTCAAACAACCGCCCAATCCCTCACCCGTCGCGCATGGCGAGGCTTGCGCCCAGACTATACTGCGCCATTATAGGTTATTTATGACCCGCCAAGCCAGATCTCTCCGCGATGCCCTTCTGGCTGCCGAACAGCAGAATAACGGCAAAATTACGACGGCAATGTACAGCCAAATATTCAGCACACACAGTGATGTGGTGCTAGGTCTCGACCAGATGGATGCGATGGACTGATCCAATGGATTCCCAACGCACAAACCACACTAGGCCTCGATCCCTCAAATTAGGTTTTTTCAACGCCAATGGAATTTTCAACCAACGCGCCGAAATAACTAAATTCCTCCGCGACCACCAATTAGACGTCCTCCTTATACAGGAGACCCTTTTGAAACCCCACCGCGCTGATCCCAAAATTGCGAATTACCGTCTAGTTCGCAATGACAGAACACGTTGCCACGGCGGCGGTACCCTTATTTATTATAGAAAGGAGTTATACTGCATCCCTCTGACCCCACCCGCGCCTCTCTCTCACCTAGAGTACTCTGCCTGTCGACTAGGCATGACTGGTCATCCTCCGATAACCATCATCTCTGCCTACCATCCCCCACCATCGGTCGCGTCTCTTGCTTCAGACGATCCTATCGCGCTCACCAGCGATCTCACGACTCTCTTCGGCCTGAGTGACTCCGTCTTACTAGCGGGCGATCTCAACGCCAAACACCCCGCTTGGAACAGCAACACGACAAATGCCAGAGGCAGAATCGTGTATAACCTAGGCGCGACCCTAAACTACGACGTCATCGCTCCGATGACTCCCACCCACTACCCACACGACCCCAACCATAACCCCGATGTCCTCGATGTGGCGCTCCTAAAGAATGTAAACCTCCGTTTACACTCCATAGAAGCGCTTCACGAGCTCAACTCGGATCACCGTCCCGTTATCCTACACCTAGGTTCCCGCTCGGGTAACCATGATCCTACCCAACCTCCTCCAACCCAATTGATCACCGACTGGAGGAAAGTAAGTGAAAAACTGAAATCCACCACGTCGCCTCAATTGGACACCATTCCTGACCACATAGTCTCAGTCGCTGACACGACGGCGGCGATCGACTCGCTTACAAATCACGTACAATCCGTCCTGAACGATTGTTCAAGGGAAGTTCCTGTAGTGGAAGACCACCGCTGGAAACTCCCGGACGATGTACGGAATCTGATAACCGAGAAGAACGCAGCCATCCGTGCGTACAGCGCTTTTCCCTGCGCCGCAAACAAAGCTCACATGCGCAACTTACAGCGTGCTGTAAGGAAACGCATTACCGAGCAGCGTAATGCGAGCTGGGACAAGATGCTGAGCGAACTTGAGCCCACCCATCTTGCCTTCTGGCAGCTTCAGAGGAAGTTACGATCCACTGAAGAGGCCACAATGCCTCCTCTCATTCGTCCCGATAAGAGTGTCGCCTTCGATAACTCTGAAAAAGCAGAATGCCTAGCCGACAGCCTAGAGTCCCAGTGTTCTCCCAGCTCTCAACCAATAGACCAAGCCCACCTCGATATGGTGAACGCCGAAGTCGAACGTAGAACTTCCCTTCCGCCCGTCGAAGATCCCGATAATCCACTGGCCCCCATCACTCCTGATGAGGTCCAGGATATCATTAAAAGTCTCCAACCGCGAAAAGCCCCTGGCTCCGACGGCATCACCAATAGGGTTTTCAAACTTTTCCCCGCCCAGCTTATAGTGCTAATGACTGCCATCTTCAATGGTGCATTGAGCAATAATATGTTCCCCGCAACCTGGAAACAGGCCACCGTCATAGGTATTCCCAAACCAGGCAAGCCCAAGTCTGACCCGTCTAGCTACCGTCCCATTAGCTTACTCAACGTCCTTGGTAAAATCTATGAAAGGCTTATATATAAGCGGCTCAAAGATTTTGCCGAAGCAAAGAGTCTTATACCCAATGAGCAGTTTGGATTTAGAACCGAACACTCATGTATCCAACAAGTCCACCGCATCATAGAACACGTCAGCGCCGGCTTCCAACGGGGCGCAATAACGGGAGCCTTATTCTTCGACATAGCGAAAGCGTTCGACAAATTCTGGCACAATGGCTTAATCTATAAGCTATACCAACTCGGCGTGCCTGACCGTCTCGTGCTCATCCTACGGGACTTTTTATCGAATCGCACTTTTCGTTACCGAATTGAGGGGGAGCTTTCCTCCCCCCATCCCATTCGCGCAGGAGTTCCTCAAGGCTCCGTACTATCCCCCCTCGTTTTCACGCTATTCACTAGCGATATCCCCAAGCATAAAAATACTCAGCTAGCCCTATTTGCCGACGATACGGCTATCTATTATACCGGTCTTAAACCCGATGCCATCGCTCGCACTCTCCAAACTTCCGCAAACACTCTGGCCAAGTGGTTCCGGAAATGGAGAATCGAAGTCAATCCAGACAAAAGCCAGGCAGTCCTCTTTTCTAAGCCGCGGATAAACCCACCCTCCCCCCGTCCGATTACCATGTACGGCAAGCCGATCCCCTGGGAAAAGCAAGCCAAATACTTAGGCGTGGTCCTCGATAAACACCTTTCCTTCGCTGAGCACATAAAGCAGGCACGTTCGCGCGCCGCTTTCGCTCTAGGTAGGCTCCACTTCATTCTTAGCTCCCGCAGCAAGTTATCACTCAGGTGCAAGCTGCGTATTTTCACCGCGGTCATCCGTCCCATCATGACCTACGCCTGCGTTGTTTTCGCACACGCAAAGCCCTACCTCCTCCACAAGATGCAGACCCTTCAAAACCGATTCCTCCGTAGAGTCACGGGAGCCCCCTTTTATGTTCGAAATGAGCTTCTTCACGTAGACCTCAAGATGCCCACCATCCAGCAGTTCATGAAACGTGTCTCCAAGCGTTTCTTTGATACTGCAATCCAACATAGGAATCCCCTTATCGTATCGGCCGCCCAATACGAACCCTCGCGTATCTCTAAGATTCGCCGACCAAGGCACACCCTTGTCACTCCCGATGACGCAATCACCCTGCTCCAAGAGAGCCGTAGGGAAACAAGTACAGTGGCACACAAAAACAAAAACCGACCGTCCTTCCGTCCTCGCCGCCGAGGCCCGCCGCGACGTCCCCGTAATAGTCCGCCCCGACCCTTGCCAGAGCCAGCCCGCGACGCTGAGCCAGTAGCTTTAAATTCCCTTATTAATAATAAAAATGATATGATCCAGCCTGTCCCTAGCTGCCCTCCCACTGCGACGCCCTAAGCCGAGGTCCGTACCCCACAGGGGGTGCCCTTAGCGTGTAGTCGCCTAGTTTGTAAGTTTTCTAATAAGCCCTGGCTGGAGGCTTTAATTAATTAATTAATTAAGGCAACCACAGGCAAGCCCGGTTAAGCAGCCGACAACCTCAGAGGTTGACCTGCGAGATGCCACACACAAAAAAAAAAAAAAAACTTTATAATAATTTACCGGCAGATATCAGGAGCACATCTTCTTTTAATATATTTAAAGCAAAACTCAAGCAGTATGTCATTAAGAACACTAAGCTATTAAGATAAAAAACAATTTAATGTTACTCACAATAATATGTCGACATCATACCTACCTACTCCAAGTAAAAATACTGTTAGCTACTGGACCAAACCTACCTTAATTATGTATTTATTCGCTAAGTGAACAATGTATGTTCTTTTAGAATAAATAAAGAATCTTTAAACCGAACATCGTGTGTAGAAAACAAAGCAATAGTCATAAGTTAAAAAATAAAATGATTGGCAACCGAGCTTTTAAAAAAGCGAGTGACTGAGCTTGTCTTACTGACAATCCATTCCACAACCGAATAGCCTGCACCGTGAACGACTGGTCGTAAAATTTTGTGGAATGCGTAGGCATCAAGTCTCAAATTCTCTGATGATCTCAAATCTCTAACATGTGTTTTATGAAGGAACTTAAAACGTTCTTTGAGATAAAAGGGAGTCGTTGATAAAAGGGAGATAGCAGAACAACGTGAGGCGAGCTACATCCGCCACTCCAGCATTTACTACATGTTGACCGCGACCACTCTGGCAAGAGCTATTGTACTCTTTGGGCAAGAGTGATACGACTGAGAAGAAAAACTAAATATTTCATTTCACAATACTCAGTCATACAACGCCACCTATCTTTATAACTTTAAACTTATTTAATTTTTTTTTACTATAGTGCCACCTAGCGGATGGTACCTTCATCAAGTAGAAGAATTTATAGGTAATAATCGTGGTCAGACAACGCAATATTAGGAATCTAGATGGCGCTACGATGCCGGCAGAAAATAGAAGTAGCTACATTCTACTTTTTTATTGGTCTGAGCTACATTCATGCAGAACTTGAAGAAAACTTTTGTTGTGTGAATGGCGGGAAAGCAATTTGCAGTCGACAACAATTATAGCAACGATTATTGTTGTAAGTTTGAAGTTTCTCTATTTGTCTCCATAGGTATTGTATATGACACAAGAAAGATTGTTACGTTTAGCAGACAGATACCTTCTATGTATGGTTAATTCTCCTAAAAATACATTTGAATATGTTCACATATCCAACAAGCAGATATAAAAGTATTATTTTCAGCGCTTTGTTATACTTATCATTTACTTGTATTATTTTATTTATCTAGCTTCTGTCCGCGACTACGCTCGCGTGAAAAGATTCTTCAGCTAAAAAATTAGTCCTGTCCCACCCTTCAGGTATCTTCCCACCACACAAAAAAAAGAAGGGCACACACACTTTCGCATTTTTAATACTTACTACAAGCTGACCCGACATAAGTTGTCTTTTTTACTTTTAAACTTCCCTGTATTTTACCTTTTTTGCTACGTTTACATTTGCGGGTAAAGTCAAAGTCGCGGGCGTACTTATTGCAAATACTTCGCCCGCGAAGATCACACTTGATGGTAAGCGATTAAAATGAGGTCTATGACGTATGAGAGGATCATAATACAAAAAAATGAGATCAGTTCAGATGTCTCAATTTTTATTGAGACTAAAGGTGGCGCTTACGCGGGCAACTAAAATTGCTCAACTCCGGTCAACATTCGTCAATTGTGACGTTACGACTACATCAAGCAATTTAAGGTAATGTCAACAAGTATCAACTTGGCAAAATGTTTTGCAACAACAATATTGACTGATAAGGAGCTACTTCAAGAAACTGGGCAATACTTTCCTACGCGAGCAATTCAGTAACTCAACAATTCAGCGAGCGATCTTTAAATTCGGGACTTTTGTTATCACCAGTGATCGGAGTAGGTAGATTGAAATGGGGTCATTGATCCGAAACGTATATATTAATATGGACATTCCTCCGGAATTGGTGGATTATTAAAAAAAACCGGAACTTATGTAGGAATTTTATTCTGCCAGAGTGGAAGGAATCATTTGATGATTTGCCATCCTCAAAAAAAAGGTAGGAATTGTAATAAAATGAGCAATATTATTCTTTATTATTCTTCATATTTTTTTTAACGGCACACAGTCACGATTTGACAAAACCCAACGACCAATCAGAACAAAGGATCATGGGTGGTACAATAACCGGTTATCAGAACAATGCGTACGCCCGCCGACGACATGCCAGGTAGCTCACTCGTTTACTTCGGTTCGTAGAGTGCGCATCTTTGTTTGTTACTGTGTTGTGAAAACGTTACTTGACCCTGGCTTGTGTACATACTGACTTCTGGAATCTGCTCTAAACCACGATTTGGCTCGAATATACGGACTCAGATTTTTCACTATTGAATTGGATCTACATATTTAAACCAAGCTTTGGTAAGTAATATTTTACTAGTTACAAGGAGTATAAAGCATGTTTGGATGTACTATAAGAATATTTTTAGTATTGTGTTTGTTCGCTTAACCTGCTGAACATACCATGAGTCTTAATATTGTTAGATCTTTAATAGAGTATGAACCAGTGAGCTTAGTGCGAAACAAAATTATGATATTCTAGTAATGTAGTCACAATTCAGCTAACTCCACTATTAACCGACATTTTACTGGAATCCGTATACAATTTGAATGCCCTGTGTGCTGTGTCCTCTTGCAATGTATTGGTAAAATAAATTACTATAGGCCTTATCTACTTGTCTACAAAATATTCTACGTAACAAGCCCTTTCATTTGATACCCATAATGATGGGATTGAAAAAAAACTAAGTTGTCTGCCATCTTGTAGCGGCAGCCATTATGGATTGACAATAATATTGAATATACATAATTGTATTGTCACCAGAATCAAAGGCGAATACCAAATTTTAGATCAATCGGTTGACAGGAAGAGGGTGAAATTTCAATGACTAAATTTGATCCACGAAAAATAAAACAAACGGAGTAAGCTAAATAAACTAAATAAAATGTATTTTTTTCATGTCTTTGTTTTAGGTGATATATACGAGGTTCCATCTCTACAACAGAGTTCAGATATGGCAAACGTCAAGGCTGAAACTGTAGAAAAATGGATATCCGGTCATCCCGAACTACTTTACGATCACGCTAGTGGTACAATATACTGTTCAAAATGTGAAAGCCATTTGAAAACCATAAATAAAGGAAACGTTAAAAGACATATCGAAGGAGCAGTACACCAGGGAAAGTTTGAGCGGCCCGAAGAGGAATTTTATTTCGATCTTATAAAATTTCTCATTTTGTGCAATATTCCGTGGTCTCAGATGAAAAATACTACTTTTCAAGATTTCTTTAAAAAATATATGTGTAGTACCTGTTGTTGTACGTGTACTAATCGTACTCTGCCAGATGAATCACAGTTACGGAAAGTTTACTTGGACAAGTTTTTTAAGAATAAAATCAATTCGATTCGGCAAAATTATAAAAATGAGAAACTATGGATATCATTAGATGAAACTATAGACTTTTTAGGTCGCTATATGGTCCATTTTTTAATAAAACCATTACATCCTAGCAATTTGACTAGACCTTATTTGGTAGCATGTAAAATGCTAACTGTAGTTAATGGACAAACAATCACGCAATTTGTGTTAGAATGTTTGGAAAACTTTTGGGAAGATTCTTTTGAATCGAAGGTAGGTAACATTCTTGTCCTCTGCACTGATAGCGTTGCATATATGCTGTCTGCAGGACGAAAAATAAAACAATACTTACCTGAAATGAAGCACGTAACATGTTTGGCGCACTCTCTTCATCGCGTATCTGAGAAAATTAGGTTAGAATATCACGATGTTAAAATTTTAATAGCAAATGTTAAAAAGGTATTTTTGAAAGCCCCAAGTAGAGTCAAAATTTTAAAAGAAAAATATCCAGATTTGCCACTACCTCCCCAACCAGTTGTAACAAGATGGGGCACTTGGTTAGAGGCAGCATTTTATTACGCTCAAAACTTTGAAAAAATAAAAGAAGTATTATCTTGTTTAAGCAGCTCTGATGCGGTATCTATTCGAGAGGCAAAAAATATTATAGAAAAAGAAAATTTAAAAGAAGATTTAAATTACATTAAAGACAATTATTTTGTAATTCATTTGTCTTTAAAAGAATTGCAAAAGCATAATTTATCGTTGACAGATTCACTTTTAGCATTTGACAACGTCAGAGATGCTATAAATCAGTGCAATTCAGAAAATATAAAAAATAAAATAGAATGTGTTATGGAACGAAACCCAGATTTAGACACTCTTAGAGAATATAGTGAGGCCATTGAAAAAAATGAAGCACATAATTTAATACCTTTTTTAAAATTTGCTCCTTTGACATCGTCAGATGTAGAACGGTCTTTTTCCATTTATAAATGGATTTTAGATGTTAAAAGAAATAGGTTGAAAATTGAAAATATAGAGAAACTCATAGTTATATATTTTAATTGTAAAGATCAGGATTACCAGGATGCTGACATTGTAATCGATGAAGATTAAAAATGTGAATAAATGTAAAATGTACATATTTAACGATAAACAATGTTGATTTTTATCTTTTTTCTTTATTCTACCCCTTTTTTTTTGGTCCTAAAATCTGACTAAAATCAACCTGTTCCTTCGTATGCCCTTTACGTTTCAGAGTCGTGGTGCATCCTTAGAACAGTCTCACGACCCCAGCAGGCATTGGCCCTCTATGGGGCCCCGTCATTTATTCTACCCTTAATGCAAATTACCATGACCACTATGAAAATATTTAAATTTAAGTGCAACAATTTATGTCTATCTATAAAAGTTCTAGCCATAAAAGGCTAAAAATAAAAAATAAAAAATTAAAGCTTCGATCGGAATTAGATTGTTTTTATTATTCAACAGATAAATAATGAATTAATTTAATTTTTATACCTTCCTTTAAATTTTGAATTGAGTAGGAATAATATCACTACCAACATTAACAATGTTTAATTGAATCCGGAAATAAAATGGCTTATCCATGTTATTCTTTCTGTGTGCATTTATGATACAAGTACCAAAAATCAATCTACCTACTCCGATCACTGGTTATCACACAAACAAGGATGCAAGTGAACTGCATCGATAAAGTTAATAATCTTTTCATTATTCCACGAAGAAGACAACGCCATATTAGGTCGACCAAATGCAGTCACATTTATTTGCTGTTTATTTGGTTACTGTTTATTTGGAACTTGTTTAAGTGTTATTATAGTATCTACTTAATGCTACTTAATTACGTATCTTCAAACAGGTGGGGACCTGGTGACCTGTATCACAGGTGTTAATACCTACCTCAGGCAACAGCGATCCACAACCAGAAATGTAAAAAATTATCAATTGTAATTTGTGTTATACACACGGAATAGATGAATAAGGTTGGAATGGTAATGTGGGCGTAGCGAGCGCGCCACATTTATGATACGAAAATCGTAGATCGGCCGATTAATTCATTCACCGCGTTTAGTGCGCTTCGGATTACTTCGGAACACAGAGCTCTGCTTTAAAATGCTATGTTGTGTAATTATAACCTGTAAAACAAAAAGTCAGACCGCAAGTATAGAGCGAGGAGGTATATCTTTCCAGTTTCCATCGGTAAGTCGAAAGTAACATTTAATTACAATTTTATTTGTAAAATACATAGAAATATTCTGATCACTATGAAATTTCGAACATTAAAAACATTATTGCAACAAGTTACAAAAAGTATACATTGCCCGATGTGTACTCGCTTAATCAACGCAATGATCAAGTACGCTTACAGTGTACTGCATGCGCCACACTTCAACCATTGACGTTTTCTCCTTTGCCCTGATTGGCCGTGATGCACGGCGCATGTTTATCGACAGTGAGTTACAAGCTCTCGATTTAAGTGTGTGTAATTTATTTGTGTACGTAATTCGCATACGTAACGGGCCTCTTGCTAGTAGTGGAGCTAAGGAGTGGGAGACAAGCGGCGACACGCGTTCTCATACAAATCAGGAACTATTATATGTCTAACCTCTTTTATCTGTTCTGTGGTTATATAACCTGTATATTTTAGCTTGTGGTGAGAAATAAACTCAAAACTAAAACTAAAACCTCACGGAAGCAAGACGGTAGAAGCCGCAAAACAAACAAGTGCAAACGAGATAGATATGAAATTTACTGGAATTTCCATGCCCAATGGATATTCGGCAATTCGTATTAGCGACATGGAGTGATATGGAACAATTAGAAGCAACAGTGCCGAAACAATTGCCGCATTTTATTGAAATTGCTCCAGATTGCTCCACCTGATTGATCCAGATTGCTCCATTAACGTTCCAGAGCAATTATTTCTCAAAATATTTATTATAAGCGCATATTATTATTGTAAGCTTGGACACACAACTACTAACAACTACCTACGTAAGTAAGGAGCAATTACTTTTAACGTAGGTATTTCTTTTTTATTTGTTCCTGAGGATAGCGTTGTGAGTTTTAAATGTATGTAAATCTTTCAATAAAAATAAAATCAAACAATGTTAAATCGCCTTTTCTCCTACTATAATTTACCCGTAACTAAACTATTCAATTATAACCCTATATTAAAGCGTAACAAAACAAGAATTTGTCCAGTAACACCTCACAGAACCACACTTGCTAGACGACAATATTATGTAATAAGCAGTAACATATACAATGTAGCAAATCGCATAAATAATGTATATGCACTAACAATCAATAAATGCAAGACTGTAACACGCAGCTGGCTTCAACGATTGGACTATACTGAAACTGAGAAGGTTATAAATAGCTTTAGTTGATTACTTATATACCAAGTACTCTCTTACCTACCAAACAACTCATTAACACTCACGCATATAACTACTTTCTCACTCACTCGCTCAACTCATTACTCACTTACACACAGCTCATTACTCACTTACACACTACACTTGCACTACTATAACGTAAATTCACACAGACATCTTCTCATTTGCTCTTGGTAATGCACTACTTATTTTATATTATATTAAATCAAAACACTTACTTACCTTATTTTTTTAATTTTATCTGTCATTAAATCATATCTTGTTTGTTTATAGGATTAAAATCAAATATGTATTTACCTACAAATTTAGAGTGCCAAAACGATGAATTTTGTGATTTTTACCAGGGTGGAAGGCGCTGTCGACTGTAACACAGTTTATACTAGTACAGTCGTCAACGTGATCTCTTACTATGTACCTAAATTCATTGCCTGTGTATTTAGATTAAGAGAAATTTGTACATTGAGATAAAGAAAAAAAAAAAATTATGAATTATGATTTCAGTACACCGTTATGACACTTATAGAGTACGATCCCAGGGCCGCCAGACCTTCCTTATTTTCGAAATAGCGAAATTTACGGAATGGATACTCTTATATGTGTTTAAGAGTGTGTGCATACCCGCTTGCTTGGCTAGGCGGCCCGTGCATACGTAGCAAGCAGAAAAGGTAGACAGAAACATAACTTACTTTTAATTAAATTCGAGGAACTGATTTTTATATACCAGACCTTTCCGTGGGTGGTAACTTCTCCCAAACGCGTTAAATCTCATAAAAGAATTACGAAACTTTTCATAGATACGAAGTCTTCTATTTTAGCAGCACAGTGCCAATCACTACTGTACTGTACTGCTGCACCTACCGTGTCATCAAACGTTAACTTACGTGTATGACTTTAGCCTGTTCGTCGATAGCCGAGACTAGTAGAGTGCGGTGTTTCTTCGGCTTCTGTCCGTGTACGTGTTGGTGGCGCCTGCGCCGACGACGGCGGCGCTCCAATTCTAACTGCTCGGGGATTTCCATTTCTCTGGTAAATAATTTAAAACTAAGATTACTCACAAATCTTTAGAATGTGGGTACTGGAGTATCCAATTCTAACTGCTCGGGGATTTCCATTTCTCTGGTAAATAATTTAAAACTAAGATTACTCACAAATCTTTAGAATGTGGGTACTGGAGTATAAATTCGTTTGCAATATATTTTGTTTATTTGTAAACTAACGAGCGCATAAAACTTAAAACTCATGAATCGAGTAGTTATTCAGTTTATCGCAAACATACAGGCAGACGCGGCAGAAGACTTTGTTTTATAATAATTATGTATTTAATGCGAAGAAGAAAACGAGAAAAAACGAAAAAGCTTTTTTGTCTGTCAGGTAAATTCACAACCAATTAACTTTTTGAATATAATATTAATGAATCGAATATGACAAAGCAGTCTTAATAGAGCCTTACCTACGTCGGGTTTGAAGTTTAAGTTTCTTACGCTTATGCCTAGCGATCTCGTGTTCGCACCAGTGCGATGGCAGCTCTTCGCCCGGGCTGCCGATGATCGAAGCTTCCTCTGCAATTAAAACAAAAACATACAAATTAGTTCAATCTTCCTCCTCGTCCTGATATCATTAACCTCAAATCACAGGTCGTGATCTTTATGTAACACTTTCTTTTGGAGCATAATCCATGTTCTTTCTGGGGTATAAATGGCGTCACTGATACTGGGAGTAGAGCGTCGAGAGAATTTGGTCGTTCTCAAGACTCAAAAGTTGCTTGCCACAAGCACGGTGGAAGGCTTTCCTTCCAACTTGCCCGTGAGAAACAACTTTTCAAGGTTGTCACCGCTCTTTCCAACCAAGAACTAGAGTATTCTAGGGAGACACGTGGTGGACAGGCTGGTTTTCTTGATGAGTTCCTCAAGTAACGATGTCCTCCTCCTCCTAACCTCAAGTGTCGTCAACGATATGGGTAACATACTTCTCCAGCACCACATCTCAAATGCATCTATGCGGGTACGATTAGTCTTATTTTGGGTTCAAGACACCGCGCTGTACAACGCGAACGGTACGAGAATATGGAGATCACCAGACTTGTCACAGTTCAATCTTCCATTGTACTTATACGATAAACTGTATTATGTCCAATTCCAGACGGCATAAAGGCTGATGGATTGAACTGAGCTACAAGATGGATTTGAAAAACGCGTGATCAATCGTAGCGACACAATTCAGCAGAGGCATATGATCAATGACGAAAAATTATAATATTAAAGATCGCAACAACGTTATTTGATTATAGGTTTTGTAGCGGCTATGTTTACATACCTATATATGTCACCGTTAGATTATAATATATCTAGCGACATCGTAATATATCGATAACTTGTGAACCGTGCAATACTGCTTGCGATTTAATGTATTATTTTTCTATAGATTACTAGCTTCTGCCCCGCGGCTGCGCCTGCGTTTATAGATTCTTTTCACTTAGCAGTATGAAAAATAGATTACGACCGATTTTCAGACTTACCGAATAAAAAACGGTCAAGTTTCCGAGGAGTATTGCAACTAAAACTCTAAAATGAGAATTTTATAAATTTTCTTTTTATCAGAATAGGCTCGCGTTTTACCACCATCTCACCTGATGGTAAGTAATTATGTGGTCGAAGTTGGAGCAGGCTTGCCTAGAAGTAACCTATTCACTCTTGACTTGACTTGACTCTTGACTCCCAGGTTATAGCGATCAGGAAACACAGACTCCGGCAGGGAATTCCACTCCTTAGCCGTACGCACAATGAAAGTATTCTCAAAACGTTTTGTGCGTATGGGTGGGATGTCCACCATGTAACGATGGCGCACTGCCGTTCGTCTTGTAGTCCGATAATGGAACGGGCTTGGCAGATACAGTGGTGGTCATATAATTAAAAACGACTATTTAAAAACAAGGTTTTTTTCATACTTACGAGAATTACACTTTTAGCATGTCTTTTTGTATCTCGCTTGGTATCGCAAAATTGTTCCACATTGTCGTAGTACACAGTTATGACATTATTTATTCAATAATATATAGATAAACGTTTTACATTAAACCTTAACATGTTATTGCAAACTTACTGGCTGGCTACATAATTAAGAACGCTGGAAAGTTTTTTTTTTATTATTTAAATTTAAATAGAGAACAACCTGTAACTAAGCCATTATTCGCGTAATTTTGGCGCCATTTAGTGCTGTAAAATTCAAAAAGTTGATTATTTCACATAAAAATAACGGGGCATAATAAAAGTTGCGATGGATCTACAAGGGAAGTGATAATAAAACTTCACGATAAGAATTGGTCATATAAAAAGATAGCCGATCACCTGCAGTGCTCAAAAACGATGATATTTCACGCTGTGAAGCATTTTACCACGTATCAAACAACTTCAAATATTCCACGTGTACCCAAACAGAGAAATTCATCTCGGCGAGACAATAGAAATATCGTGCGTTTGGCAAAACAATACCTTTTTAAGGGGTCTAACGAGTTGAGAAAAGAATATTTTGGTGAAAACAACTCTTCAACAATCTCAGCGCGCACTATCCGAAGATGTTTGGTAGAAGCTAAGTTGAACGGAAGGATAGCAAAAAATGTACCCATGTTGAAACGGTGTCATAGGCAAGCCCAGCTTGCATTTGCTAGGGGCGCTCTATTTCTTTTGAAAAAATGACAAAAATTAATAGAGTCAATGCTTCGCCGGTGTAAGGCAGTAATCAAAAGCCAAGGACACGCTACAAACTATTAACTTAGAATATATATACCTATACCTTATTAATTAATTATATATACCTTATTTCTCATTTTCAATTTCTATGTTCTTCACACGCTAAAAGTCTGCGCTCTTCCAATAATCTTCTCTTACTCTGTCCTTCTCATACTTCTGATTTTATTCATTCTTCCTTTTATATACAATCTATTCTTCTGTGGAATGCGCTATCTCTTGATATCGGGACGGCCACCAGTCAATATGCGTTTAAGAGAAAGTTGCTGGAATACTTTCGAAACAAATAGTGGAAGCAGAGTTTTCATAACCCCCTTTCTATGACTTTTTATTAATATATCGTATATATTATATATATTTGGTATGTATTATGATAAACATGTATGTAAGTTAATAATAGTTATTTATGTATATATATATACTTGTAATAAGACTTTTACTTTGAATATATTACGTACTTAGGTATTTTTTATGCACCTGCCATGTTATCTCTTCACCACCCATGGTTAACTGGTAGAGCACCTATGGCATTAAGTCCGCCTTTGTACATTTTTGTGTTGCATAAAGTTTTAATAAATAAATAAATAATGTATTAAATTGCAATTTTTAACATTAACTCCGTCTGAGATTCTTAAAATCTAAGTATCTACTGAAACAACTCTCGAACAGTTTAAAAATCGTTCTTAATTATTTGTCCAGCTTTATTACTATTTGAAATTGTAACTGTCTATAATAAATTAAATTTCTAAGGTAAATAGTAAGTGATTTTAATATTTACTCTTAATCCCGTTTACTCTATCTATGTAGCTATTTCATAACATAATTAATTACTTTTGAGAAGGAACATAAAATTACATATGACATTGTTTTTTTTTAAAATGTCTGGTACTACAAATCGTTCTTAATTATATGACCACCACGGTATATATATATATATAGATAGATAATCCGTTGAACTAAAACCGTTTGATTACAATCGGTCACTCATCAAATTGACAACTGTCCGAAGCCTGTCCCTGAGTAGTCGGTTTCTGAAGGATATTAAATTTTATCATCATAGTTACGAATATTTCAAATAATCGGCGCGCAAGTTACGTTCCTATGTTTGCTATTTCACAGTTTCATGGTTTCTTTTTACGGTTTTACACTACAATTTAACGGTTTATTTTTTGATAATTATAATTTGTCGAACCGAAACCATGAAATTGAGAAATAGCAAACATAGATATTTGTAATAGTAATGATAATGACATGATATATAATCTAATGACACTAATTTATATTTTCCTTTTAATACAAACATATCGCACGCTTAATCCAATACTGTCACTATCCAAAATTTTGCCAAATCGACTTTTTAATACCATCTGTTGGGAAACGTAGAACTACGCGTAATCGCGCTTACACTAGTCTAAAAGTAACAGAAATAACCGCTATACGGGCAGTAGTCCGATTCGTCACTAAACAAAAATGTTCCCATTCTTATTCCATTTTTTGCCTCTCCTGAAAAGTTGACTTTTTAGGATACACAGGTGACAGTATTGGTTTAAGCGTGCGATATATTTTTAATTAAGTTGATGATTTAAAATTTTACATCTTAATTTATAAATTTATCTAAATAATAATGATATAAATAATTTCAAATGTTTGCATGCCGATTGGTAAAATGTGGCTGAGCTAAATGTAATCTTAAGAACTATTATGTATTACCCATATTTGCAAAATAAAAATTATTATTATTATTATAATTATATACTTTATTGTACACCTTACAATATTTCTATAGATACAAAAAAAAATTAAACTAGTGTACAATGGGCGGTCTTATCGCACAGGGCGATCTTTTACAGACAACCTTTGGATGGACAAACTTAAAGGAGACAGATTAAGGGCTGTCAGTGTACAAACATATAATTGAACATAATAATATAAAATACATACAATACCAAAATTATATACTAACTAGTATTTGCGTGTTGCGCGAGGTGCAAGCACCTCGCGTGCATGTGTAAAAAAAAAAAAAAAATGGGGGGGGGGTGATGGGTGTTTAGTATTTGCGTGTTGCGCGAGGTGCAAGCACCTCGCGTGCTTGTGAAAAAAAAAAAAAAAAGGGGGGGGGTGATGGGGGGAGATGGGGGGGGTTTAGTGTTTGCGTGTTGCGCGAGGTGCAAGCACCTCGCGTGCTTGTGAAAAAAAAAAAAAAAAAAGGGGGTGGTGGTGATGGGGGGAGATGGGGGCGTTTAGTATTTGCGTGTTGCGCGAGGTGCAAGCACCTCGCGTGCTTGTGAAAAAAAAAAAGTATTTGCGTGTTGCGCGAGGTGCAAGCACCTCGCGTGCTTGTGAAAAAAAAATAAAAAAAAGGGGGGGGGCTGATGGGGGGGTTTAGTATTTGCGTGTTGCGCGAGGTGCAAGCACCTCGCGAGCTTGTGAAAAAAAAAAAAAAAAAGGGGGGGGGGAAATGGGGGGGGGGTTGCACAATTATTTCGACTAAAGCATTGCCCCTCTAAATGAATCTGAAAAAAAAATGTTCCAAGTCTCTTAGATTCCGAGATCCGCCTAAAGGGGGGGAGAAGGGGGGCGGGGGGGGGACTTTGAAAAATGGTTTTTACTTTACCGAGCCTCCTCTATACGAAACCGTAAAAAACAAAAAATACGGGTCTCGTAGTTTCCGAGATACGATAGGGAGGGGGGAGAAGGGGGGGAAAAGGGGAGGTTTGGCACTTTTCCCGTAGGTTTGAGAGTTACTTGTTTACGAATCTGTCAAAATATACCCACCTCCCCATCCACCATCTGGGAGAACAATTATGTCAATGAGTGAGTCAGTCAGTCAGTCAGTCAGTGAGTGGTAATTTAGCTTTATATAATATAATAATAAATATTACATGTATAATTGAGAAAGAAGGGGAAAAGTTATAGGGAGAGGTAATGCTCCTTCACCATTCTTTTGAACGCTGGTAGCGTTTGAGCACGCCTCACTTCTATGGGTAATGCATTCCACAAACGAGCTGCTTGTATGGTAAAAGATTTGTCAAAGAAAGAAGTGGAATGCATACGAATACTCAACTCTAGATTTTCCGATGATCTCAAGGATCTAGAATGTGTGTCACAGAGGAACTGAAAACGTTCCTTAAGATAGAAAGGAGTGAAAGGATTAAATAGCACATTATAAAGTAGAGAAAGTAAGTGAAGATTCCGGCGAAACCTAATAGGAAGCCATTTGAGCTGAGCACGGAAATTCTATTCTCTTCTATTCTAACTTGCGCGCATATACAGTGGTAGTCATATAGTTAAGAATTTCGTGAGATATATAATATTGTAACGGTTGTTGCAATTTTACGGTGACAGGTAGGTGGTAGGGTGAAGGTACGCTACAATATATCGTCAAACAAATATTTCGATCCACATATTTTATAAATTTAAGAGTACTGACACTCTCTTGATAGTTTCTACGTTGTAATTAAGATTAACATCTAAAGGGCTATAACCATAACTTACGCCGGGATTTCAAACTACAACCATTATGGTAGTATTCCCGTTACGGCCTAGCTTTCTACCGCTATCCTGAAGTGGGTTTATCAGGCAAATGAGCACTCAGTGATAAAACTGTTGTTTAGAAGTCGTAAGCTTCTTGATGTTATTAAATATCAGTAGTCGATAAATAACTCCATACCTTAGTTATATGAAAATAAATATATGTTAAGTTTTTATTACCTCTACGAATAAATTATAATATGTAATTTTATTGTACCCCAATCTTACGGGTATATTGTAGTAGGTACTCTGAAAAGCCTTCGACAAAGTCAAATATGTTTATGACAACATCATTTTACTAAATTATTGGCCTGGATTCTATGATTCGAAATAAAAACTTAATTCTTTTTATTTCTGAGCGTGCATAAAAAGAAATTGTATATGATTAATAATAGTTTTTTATTATTTCAAGGGTCTATTTTAAGGCCACACTTTTGGGCTAATTGTTTATATGTGATTTATGTAGATGACTTTCTACAACATGGTTGGTTGGTTGTTGAGTAGTTAGTTTCTTTATCTGTAGCAACCCAAGCAACCCTAAATTTTTGCGAATTTACTGGCAATACATTAACTGCAAAATTGATGCCCACTTTTGCATAGAACTTAATGACTACTGTTTGTGAACTGTTGCTAGAAATATAAGCGTACTGACGCCTCTGTTTTCTACAGATGCTATGCAGAAAGCTGGTCTACTGACCGTCGGGCACGGGGTCTCGCAGCAGCAGTAACAGAGGATGCCGTGCGCGCCGCCGCGACTGCTCGGCGTGCAATGCGCGCGCCTTGCGCTCCACTAGCGCGACCAGCACCGCCTCCAACCGCGCTGCGCCACTTTCTTCCGTCCATACTGCTTTGTCGACCGTCTGGAAACGTGGAAAAGCTATATTAGTACCATCAAATCATTTTGAAGAAATCTTACTAAATGCAAAAGTTTGTGAGGATGGCTGGTAGTTTTTGCGTGTAAAATGTTTGTTACTCTTGCACGTAAAAACTGCAGAACGAATCTAAATGAAATTTGGTATGTGGATGGTTGAAAGAATTCCTGGAACAACACGTATGAATGCTATTTTTTATCCCGGAATTCCCCCAGGATCTAGATTTACGCGGGAAAATCCTCCCACGCAAACAAAGTCTAGGGCAGAGGTTAGTCATTAATATTACCTAAAACATGAAGGAAAGTGGTTGAAGAAGGCCAAAGCAAAGATGGAGAGATTGAAAATTTAAAAGTGTTGCGCCGTCGCAAGTAAATGGGATAAGAGTATTCAAAATTCAGAATTCATTTATTTTGTGAACACAGGGTACAATGATCTTATGTAGGTATATATAGTGTTTGGTCCAACCTATGATCCACCGACAGGCATACAAAATAGTGATGCTAGGATCAAAATTAAATTAAAAAAAAAACAATGTCAGCAAATAAAATTAACAGAAGTTAAATAAAATAGTACAAAAAGATAAAGCAATGTCAACAATATTACAGTCGTCAAAATTAATTAAATTAAAATAGTCCTAATATCATAAAAAAAATACAATGAGTTAAAATATAAAATAAAAAAAAGTTAAAATATAATATAAAATAAAAGATAAAATACAATGTTTTAAAATACAATCAGCAGAGATTAGAATTATCAAAACTTACAATTGCGTTATAATAAAATAAAATTAAATAATAACAAAACAATAATTCCAAAATTATGATTAATTAAATTTATCGTTCAGAAACTGGTCTAATGTGTAATAGGATTTTTCAAGTAGCAGCTTCTGTAGAGTGTTTCTGAATTTTTGTAATGGCATGCATTTAATTGCATCGGGAACTTTATTAAAAACTTGGGGAGCAATACCATATATAATAGTAGGAAGTTGACAATGAAATAATTTTGAAGATACATCAGAAAGACACAACAGTAACATCCAAGATGAAAAGAAGACTCGATATAATATGAAATATAGCTCAGTAATATTAGTTTTAAGTATCACAAAAAGTTAAAGAAATTCTGCTTTAAAGAAATGTTTTAGATACGGTATCTACTTTTACAATTCTTAACCCTTTTTTTGTTCTGACTTTTCTGTTTGAACAATCCCGCAACCCCGATATTCCCGACCAAACCAAATTCTTATCCGACGTGAATAAAACAAAACTACTTACCGTTATTTGACATTAAATATTTAATGGCATATATTCATGGGTTTTAAATGGTACAAAACACGCTAGGGAAGGTGCTGTAATATTTATATCAACTCGATTGCGAGAAGAAATCGACTTTCCCATTTTTCCTTTTCGCGGGAAACAATCGTATGAATTGTGGATAATACAGCCTCTCTAAATATATAATAGCTCCTTTGAAATAAAGATTTTCATTTCAATACGATTCTTTGAACGGATGTTAAAAGTTTAGGTATAATTTACCTAAACCTCGCAAGTAGACTCAAGATTACACACGTACTTTGCTAAAACATAAATAATTTAGTAGAGAATCGTTGAGTAGGTTCCAATATTTCCAACATTTGGATACCTCCCACTACTACTAGTAATACCATTACATTAGTAGTAAAGTGTGATTGATTACCTAATATCACATTATGTTTCCACTTGCGACTATAGTTTTGATGCACGTCATTACTATATCTAATACTGTCTATCTAAATATATATAGCTCAAAGGTGACTGACTGACTGACATAGTGATCTATAAACGCACAGCCCAAACCACTGGACGGATCGGGCTGAAATTTGGCATGCAGGTAGATGTTATGACGTAGGCATCCGCTAAGAAAGGATTTTCCGAAATTCCCACGGGATCGGGATTTACACGGGAAAAATTTCCCACGCGGGCGAAGCCGCTGGCACAAGCTAGTACATTATAAAGCGGAAAAGTTTGTTTGTTTGAACGCGCTAATCTTTGAAAGTCCTGGGTGTATTTGCATGAAATTTGTATTGAAGGAGCTTGGAGCTTGAAGAAGGTTAAAGGCTTTTTACCCGACTGCAATAAACGAGGGTTATGTTTATATCATGATAACCACGCGAGCGAAGCCACTCGCGTTAGTTTCTAATAAAAGTTTGCGCGACTAGCGTATGAATGTATGACTGATTGCAGGTTCTCTAGACACGGGTTTAGAAAGCCAGTCAGCAAGCAATGTTTTGGGAATATGAGTTACATCGACAAATAGTTTATATATAATCAAACCAAGGTTGCCTGTAACATATCGCTTTTAACGAGAAGACCGCCCTTTGTATTATTTCATCCATATTTTATTGTATCATCCTTTTTAGGGTTCCGTAACCGAATGGCAAAAAACGGATCCCTTATAGATTCATCATGTCTGTCTGTCCGTCCGTATGTCACAGCTATTTTATTCCGAAACGATTAGGACTACACATGTAGTCTTGAAACTTGGTAGGTAGATGTATTCTGTTAACCTTTTTCCGAATTTATTAAAAAAAAAAAACAAGGGGGGCTAACCGTACATATAACTGAAACTAAAAATTTTTTTTTTTTCATCAAATCTGTACGTGTATGTACAACGTGTAACTTAAAGGGTATATACATAATTATCAAGTGCACAGCTTCTTTGGATGATAACAAATGATAAGGCAAGGGTTTTGTAACCCTATGTCTACATGTGTGGAACTTATTAGAAATTTCAATACACTGATACCAGAGAACGAATCTTTCAAATTAAGAAGAACGAAGAGAATTATCGTGTTATTGCCAAGTCACGTGGAAAGTTATTAACCCTCGTAGTGCTTTGACAGGTCTGTTATGATTGACATTCAAGAAACATATGAAACCGATAATTTGGTATCAATTCATTGAGTCACTTATTTTGAGCTAAAACTGTGCATAGAGTCTCCATACCAGATGTTGTCTTCAGCCCTTGTGGATAGATATAGGGTTTCCGTTACACGTTGTATAGCCAGGTCTTTAATAAATGACATTGAGGTTTCTATGTATAACCATTTTTTCTTAAACTCAGTCGTTTAAAAGATAAGTTTCGCTTCCAAAGTGGTAAAATATGTGCCCCCCTCTAACTTTTATAATAATGGAGTAAAAATATTAAAAAAATATATGCTGTAGATCTTAAAAATTTAAAAGGAAATTAGTTTGAAAGAGATAGAATCAGCAGTTTCTGAGATATAGCATATTTTCTAAAACGGCAAATATGACTTTGTATTTCACACAAACACTATGAAAAACAAAGTTATACAGGCTTTGCCTAGTTTAGGGGACAGTGTTGACTCGCACTTGGCCAATTTTATTTAATTGTTAAGGCATTATTTGTTTTCTGTGTACAATAAAGAGTACTTATAAATATACAAGGTGTAACAGATTCTCTGAGAACTCAATTAGAATATTAAATTATAAGTCTAAAACAACATACGTAACTAAATAAATTGAAACCAAACCTAGACATTTTATTATAAAATAGTTACCCTTACTAAACGCAAAACGTATGTGCGTCATACAATATCCTTACGCAGACGCATACACTCATGCTATGTCAGCGGCCGACACGCACACGAGCGCATTTCCTTGAATTAAGGATTGTATTAATTTGTCATGATACTGTGTTTCTATCTGAAGTTAAATGAAAGATTTTCCGTCAAAATTTAACATCTATTTTTATGACGGAAATCGTTTCAGAAGCCAATTCTGAACCAACTACTTTCAGGAATTGCGTTTATTCTGTTACACTAGTGGTTAGACGTTGTATATATTTATCTATGTAAGTCTTATTAAACAGGCACTCCGCGAAGGTCAAGGTTGGAAAGGTGTGATATGTGGCTGGGCTGCCAGTATTGAAAGTCATCATCATCACCTGGTTAGCCTTTTCCAAACTATTTTGGGGTCGGCGGCGGCGCGGCGTCCAGTCTAACATGATGCAATTCAATTCTCAATTCTTTATTGCATTCCACAATGTAGGCTTAGGTGGTAAACAAAATTTTTTTGGAGACAATCGTGGACCATGACGGGCAGAGCAAAAGTAAGATGTGTGGAGAGGACTTATCATTTTAGTATCTTATAATCTAAATTATTCTAAAAACTTAAACATTAAAATTACTAAAAACATTATTTTTCGAGTTTTAAGGATTTATCATTCACTAGCTTCTGCCCGCGACTTCGTACGCGTGGGAAGGTTTTCCCGCGCAAATCCCGATCCCGTGGGAATTTCGGGATAAAAAGTAGCCTATGTGTTATTCCAGAATGACAACTATCTACTTACCAAATTTCATTCGGATCTGTTCAGTAGTTTTTGCGTGAAAGAGTAACAAACATCCATCCATCCTCACAAACTTTCGCATTTATAATATTAGTAGGATAGGATATATTCGTTGACACTGTAGTAACATTTGCTCAATAATAACTTTTTTAACTTATTTGTGAATAAATGGAGTTTTTTTTCTTTTCTTATTGATTCGGGTAACATAATGTATAATTTTATTGACATAACTAAAGGACTTGTTGAATGTATTTTTAAGCGGGATGATGGTAGGTTGAGTCGGTTTTTGTGTCGGAGTGTGTATCTTGTTTGTATGTCTTCTCGTTTAGTGTAAAAGTCTTGGTGTTTATGAGCGAATTTGCATAATTCAAGTATGTATATACAAGGCAAAGTTAAAATATTTAGTTCTATAAAATGGGGTTTGCAACTATCTATCTGTTGTATATTTACCAGGATACGAATAAATTTCTTTTGAAAAGTGAATAGTGTAGGTGCATCTGTACTTATACCCAATTGGGTATAAGTATCTTACATGGAGTGACGAGGTTAACACGATTACCCTTGGCAAGTACCTAATGCTTTCCGAGGCACAGTGGAATCTACATATGTCATGATGGTCACCATCCACAGACCGGCCTTGACAAGTGTTGCTTAACCTTGCAAATCAGCCAATGCAGCCATTATTATTTAGCCACGAGCTCCACTTACTCTATCGAAAAGGGCTAAAGACAGCATCTGGTATGGAGTCTCTATGCACAGTTTCAGCTCAAAATAAGTGACCCCAAGATTTGATACAAAATTATCGGTTACATGTGTTTCTTGAATACCAATCGTAACAAACGTGGCACAGCATGACGAGGGTCAATAAATTTCCACGTCACTTGCAAATAACACGAAAATTCTCTTCGTTCTTTTTAATTTCAAAAAATCGGTCTCTGGTATCAATGTATTGAAATTTTTAATAAGTTCCACACATGTAAACATAGGATTACAAACCCTTGCCATATCGTTTGTTATAATTCAGAGAAGCCGCGAACTTGGTATGTATACACCCTTTTAATTACAATTTGTAATTTGCGTACAAGTTAAGTCGTAATGATGAAGGTAATGATACTAACGTCGGTCGACGGCTGTCGCATGATGAGCGCGCGGCCGACCCGTGTGACCGATCATCGCCTCCCACGCGACGCTACCGAGCGCCTCTCCGCACCTGCAACCAATGACAATCGATTTATATTAATCGGCCTTTACAAATGATATGGGGTAACGATATGTATGACAGTGGCATAATGAAGACACCTGAAATAAACAAAGTGTCAATAGCCCAATGTCTAAGGTGTCGGACTTGTGGTCGAGTGGTCGCAGGTTTAACCCCACCCGTTACACTATTGCCACTCCAGACAAGCATAATAATATTTAACTTCATTGCAGGGGTTAACAAGATTGCTAGTAATGTGAATTATACCCAAATTGCCCAATCTCTTTATAAAAAATGCTCGAAAAGCAGATTGTATGTCTTACTAATTGTATTCTAGTCATTATGTGCTTTAGGTCTGATAGAACAGACGACTCTCTAGTTACCCGAGTTACCCTTTGTGTTCGTCCAGTTGACTACCAGTATACCCTATACCTACCAGTATACCTTTTTATAGGGAGATGACGAATATGCTCGCACCATCGTAAAACTCATATCACACACATAATCACACACATATCATCACTAAAAATATTGGTTAAAACGAACAAATTTAATAGGAGTATCTACTACTATACCTTTTTATTAACATTATGAAGTAAAATATAATAATAATATATAATAATATATTTATTTGACAAAAACCATACAAATTTCTTAAAACTAGCTTATTTACAATTTGTGGAAGAAAATAAGACGTAAGCAATGAACAAAACAATACAATGCTTTGTAAATAATCTTCGGTCATACATAAAGGATCCAGCTTTTAATTAAACCTGTATTATCCTGTAAAAGTCCCTACAGGAGATAATTTAATTAAATTTCACTGCAGTCGTACTGAGAGCTTTAATTTATTCAGCTACATCTGTCTAATGAAATGCCAATTCACAGATATGTGCTATTGGTATTATGATAAAATAAAACACGTAATATCCAGGCACGGAGACCATGGCTGAACCCGTGACTGGCTTGACAAAAAGACCTACTATCTTAGAATCGACTGACGTAATATAGGTCGCAGCATACACCGTAGGCGCGGGCCTGCGGACGGCGAGCAGGGGTCGCTCACCGTCCGGTAAGGACCAGGCCCGAGTCGGCGGCGCGTCGTGTTCCACGCGCGCCTCAAAGAGCTGTCAAGACCAGTGACGGGGCCTCATAGGGCCATTGCCTGCCGGGGTTTGCGGGAAAGTTCTACCGAGTTACCGCGGCCCCGGAAATTTAGGGCAGCCGAAGGAACAGGGTGGGTTTTTAGTCAGTAGAAATCTGACACACCCTTCCGCTTGACCCAGAGCGGAAGAAGTCATTCGATAATTTTCCCACCCCAAAAAAAAAAAAAAAAAGCATACCCGCACAAAACTAACAAATTGCACATGAACAAGTTTCATCAAAAGCCCTGGTGCTAATATTTTCTTTTTTAATAAAAATATGAGCCAAGCACGTGGAAATGTAGTATTTAGTAATGATTATTATTTTATATCAAGTCCGCTCGAGAAATAATAAGTTTATTGAAAAAATGTACACTTCTAATTAAGATGTCGTTAATCATATTAGGTCTCCAGGCATTCTATGAATTATAATGAGAGAAAAAATTACGAAATTCTTACGACAACATTAAATTGAAATGCTTTGTAAAGTAAATGGTTGCCGTGACTCCGAGAGGGATTTGGAAAAGAAAAAAATATAAAATGTCATAGCAATTTTGTGGAGAGAATTTTTTATTCGGTGGGTACCTACAAAAATGTTTCTATAGAATGGTTACAGGTATTTTACATACATACGTTAAGCTTTAAAGTTCAATTATAATTAAAAACACCAGGCTATTAATTTGTTACTAATTGATGCATATGTATGGAGTAAATGAGTGTTGCCAATGGTTAAAATATTTAATCATTGTAACCATAGAATTAAGAAATAATGTTAAATAGGTGTGTTTAAATTTTGTTGTTCAATAAAGTATAGTCTATATATCTATCATTGGCAATACTTGTTCGCGACGAAATCGTCGAGTAAGGTACATATACGTTTTTTTTTTTGTTATAGGTGACTCTTTCTCGTATTTGTTTTTATTTATTTGCATTATTGTGGCGATAATGGTGACCCATTGTGTTCATAATGAACAGATCTGTTATTCGCACCTCTGCAAGAGCGATAACTTATAAAATGTACGTGAGATGTTTGGCGGAACTAGAGGCTGGACTAATTTTATTCCATCACAACGATGTGTATTCAAGAACCGCTGAAAAAACAGGTAAAATTATATTTTATACATGTAATGTGATGTATGTATTTCAAGGTGCAATATCTAGTATAAACCTTTCATACAATTATTGAAATGTACATTCACGTTTTGAGGTCATGTTTACAAAACACAATTGATATGTTCTAGGCAGTAGTTGAACAAGTGTTTCACTTTACTCTTTGGTATTTCAGAGAATTTCAATTGACACCTGGAAAAAAAAAATCAACATGTCATGAAAATAGAAAAAGGTTATTATCGAATGTGGCAAACTCTGTATAGTGCCATTGTTAAAATTATCATTAAAAAAATGTGGTGGGTAAATTATCAAACGACTACTCCCACTCTGGGTGAAACGGAAGCGAGTGTCAGACGTCTGCTGACAAAAGACCGACCCTGTTCTTTTAATTGCCTTTGTGGTCCGGAGCATTATTATAAACCTACAAGATGAAAGCGGCAGTAGTGAACTAGTGACACATCTGAAGATAGCCAGCCGAATGTTGGTGAAAGCTTACCTACACGAAGACATGGATGAAGGCGTGGAATTCCCAGAGGGAAACGTTTTTGAATCTAATTAAAATGTATGATACTGATTTTTTTTTTGTTTTTATTTAGAACGATGTGTAACTTTTACTATCATTTTTATTTTGAAGAACCAACTATGGAATATTTAGCCTGTGGTTAGAAGAGAACTTAGAATGGTGGGACTATAGATGCTGGCGGGAACCATTCCGAATCATTCCCGTCGAATACTTCGGAAGTATTCTGAAATATTCCGAAACTTTGGGAATATTTCAACTGTCAAAAAAAAAACAGGAAAATCGACTTTTGAAGTCTGTTAATATACCAAAACCTGCTCCTAAGTAGGTAAGAACAAATAGTTTTCTGAAAACCGCATCAAAACGTGTTTGCTTGCAAGGTTTGCCTTTATTTGCTTTTATTGACTGGGCTATTATACGCGTTAAGTAGGTAGGTAATGATTAATACCTACCTATGCGACTCGCGAATACTCGCGATGCGTACAGAGCTACATACAAACTAACCAAAAACATAGGTAACCCTTTTTCAAATAGCAAATCAAATATGCTTGGCCTGGTTTTTTTATTTCACAACTGACATTTAAGGCTATAATCGCATAGCACGACTTACAACTCGATCGCCTAATGCATGTATTTTGACCAATAGGATGCACGAAGCGTATTTTAGTAGTGTTCGTAATAGTAAGTATTAATATAATGTTACACGCCCTGTACTCACAAAATGCATATTATTTCTAATTGGGCGAGAACAGGAAGGGATGTGGTTTGTCACTAGCTGCGCTTCCGCAGAAATATTTTCTTAAGTGAGTATGCGTATCTTTGGCCGATAGTACTACCTAAAAACAAAAGAATAAAAATCCTGTTAATCGCAGGCTAATAAATCTACCTATAACAATATCAACATATACTTAATCAATTCCATTTATAATAAAATAAACATTTATATTTTACTCTCGTAGCGTACATACGTACTCTCGCAGTGAACAATAATTAACTCACCCACCACACAACAAGCAAACACATTTATTCCCATTGAATTATTCTGGCGAAATATTCGGAAACATTCGATTGCGGGGTACGAATCTTTCTCGCGCGGGTGAAAACTTCTCCGGGGAGCAGCATCCCCTCCCTCTTACCGCACCCCGCACCGCCATCGCCTGCACGCACGACTCGTGGCCGGTGGCAGTCGGGTGCGCGATGCAAAATACTATTTTTCAGCAAAAAAAGTTGAAAACTTAATAAATAATTAAAAGTTTCTTTAAATCAGAATGATTCAAAATGAATTTATCATTTTGAATAATTCCCATTTAAAGAAACTTTCCCCGAAGTATTCCGGAATTATTCGGAATTATTCAGAAGTTTTGCAACTATAGGTGGGACACAGTCGCACAACAGTTAGGCTTTTAATTTATCACTATGATCTACTAAGCCCTGCTGAATTGATCTGAAGTCTTTTAGTCTCTTAAAACATAAAACTGCCTCACATAATGTGGGATCAGTTGACATATACAATTGCAAATGTTCTAGCCAGGGGCTGAACGAGCGTTTCAGAGCTATTATTTTTTTCATAAACCCCACCAATACACACATTAATAGTAAAAACAAAACAAAGTATCAAAACCGATTTCGTCGTTCTATATAGGGTTACAATATGCACGATAGTGGACCCACCATTGCTTTCGCGACTTTTTTGTCAAGCTGTAGGTACATGGCCTTTTAAAAATGCGTTAAAATAATGTTTTCGTACCACTTGCTCAAAAAAGTGACATTCTTCATTCATTGCCACAAAAAGCGAACATAACAATAGTCATTTTTAATCTGTTAAAAACAGGGAAAGAAAATTGTACTGAATTTCATTCATCCTCTAGGGGGAGAATGTGATTTAAATTTGGAATACTTACCGAAATTTATACTGAACTCAAGGATCTTCTACCTACTACTGAACTACATCTGTGTTTACACCATTGAGTTTGTTATAAAGCATTATACATCTTTTTGAAAAAGGAATACGCATTTATTATGCAGTTATGATTATTAAATAAAATTACGAAAACCGACGAGGCCGTATGAGCTTGATGCCTTTAGTAGAGAAATACTCAAATCAACTCATCAACAATAAATGTACCAAACAAAAATGTAACTCTCTTCATCAATAATTGGACCAATGTATCGAATGTTAACTTTTACTTTTAGTTGTCATTATTTTTAATAAATGCTTATCTCATATTATTATTGTGTTAATTTTTTCGCAAATGGTACGAAAAGTAGAGTATTTTCCTCGGTGATAAAGCTGTCTTAGTCTTGGGTGAACTTAAATCCCTCGCTACACTCAGAACTCGTCTTAAATCCCTCGATTCGCTCGTGATTTAAGTTTTTAACACCCTCGTTACGCTCGGGAGTAAACCTCGAGTCCTTCGTTACGCTCGCGATTCAAATCGTCACCCGCGACAGAAGACACTGCTTTATCCAAAGATATATAATAAACTATAGATACGTTGTCCGCGCTCTAAAATGGCAAGTAGAAATCAAGGTAAGTGCCTCGTGTCTGTTTAGTTACGCACGAACCTGTGTCGCGAACGCGACACTACACATCTTAAGAAAAAATGTGTTTTAAAAGAAAATTAGGAAAAAAACATGCCTTTGTGTGTTTTCAGACGTTGCACTAATTATACTGCTTCCGTGAGAGGTCAAAATGTGTCATTTCATCAACGTATTTCATAGGTAAACATCAACAGAAATACATTTTTTATTTTAATTTTTCTACACGGCTAATGGCGGCTAGCGTATGAATGAAGTCACTCACGTGACGTTAGGGGAGGTTGTTAACTAAAGTATATTCATCTCTCTCTAACATCAGGTGTACCTAAAGATGGCATTTATTTTCTGTCCCTTTCTTTACACGTATTAGATAGTAACTCTCTATGTGTGTGTTTCGTGCCGTTTTTGAGAGGTGTTTTGTGGGAATATGACGTGTCTATTTATAATACGTCATTGGCTTTATCCCCTTGGTTAATAATCTACTATTAAGGGATCATCATCACCATCATGCTGAGCCTTTTCCCAACGGTCAGCTTCCATTCTGACCGGATGCTGAGTACTAACTAGTGCTTTTACATGGAGTGACTGCGTATCTGACTTCTACCAGATATATATCTGTATTTGTATATCTATTATCCGTTCTGTATTTGATATTACACTTCCAATACAATTGATTAATTACTGTATATGAGACACCAACCAAACACTATGTTCCATCTTCTTTAGACATAGGTATGATTTCGTATTATTTCTAGCCCTAATTTTCCAATCATACGAATTCACTTTTGTGCAAAGTTGTTAAACGTTGGTACGTACAACTTTCCACCATATTTCCAACCTCATTTTTTTACAGAAACATAATATATAGAGGATATAATACTACCTTTTGTCCGGCACTGTACGTGACGGCTTTTATCCGTCTCGTATTCATACAAAAAGCTAACATATGTAGTACTTTATGTTCGATCGCTAGTACGGATATCGCATAAAGGCCACTGCACGCGGTGCAAAACTATTTTATGTGGACTAGAGGGCTCGAATCGGAAGTGTTTTATTGGTTACGAGTATCGTTAATCGTGCTATCACTACACTGTATCGAGTATAATCTGAGATTGCGTAAGTCTTTAGAAATAATCGTGTGTTGTGTTTGTGTGGGTTTAGATCGAACAAATAAAAAAACTAATGACTTCAGGTTTATATTTCCTCTTATAGTCGTTTCAAATTAACACGAATTTATGGTTGTAGTTGAAATATTGTAATTACACAGGTCGCCGTGGCCAAAATCTATCAAGAGGTGTATTATTATCAATTTTTCTAAGAAATATCTCAGTTTTGTTATTACTGCAGGCATTAATTTCGATTTCTCTTTTGTGTGGATTGGCAACGGGCATTATACAGCCATTGTCTGACTCGATTGACCCGATATCAGGCGATGCCAGTAGGAAATATTCATGTAGTTCACTTATCTCTTTGTTGCAGTATTATTATACGATAATTGATAACGGGGTTCATTTTAAACAGAGAATAGCCTTTCCACACGTGGGTAGAATGTGGATTCTGTATGTTTTATCAAATTTTAATTGGAAGTTGATGATGAATAACTATTTATGTAAAGCTGCAGAAACATAATAATTGCAAGTATATTATATTTAAGAAATAGTTTGATAGTATCTAATAGAGCTCGTGGCTAAGTAACAGTTGCACGGGTAGATCTTCCGTTTTTATATCTAGAACTGTTCGATAAAAATCGGAAAGCAGTTCACAGAATATATCCACCTACCAAGTTTCACATTTGTAGTCTTAATAGTTTCGGAATAAAGTGGCTGTGACATACGGACTGACGGACAGATAAACAGATAATATGACGAATCTATAAGGGTTCTGTTTATAGCCATTCAGCTACGGAACCCTAAAAACACTACTAAGAATTCTGAGTTAGGTCCATCACACACCGACACGATTTATACCACCTTTTGCTTGACAATTGGTGGAAGCAAAATTGACGACGAAAACATTCGCCCAGACAGTAAACACGACATAATTTACTCCGCAAAACGGGCTTACGAGTATAACGAACTTTTTTATCCTATTACAAATATTTACACCTACCTTTAATGTATGTGTTAGTTGTAACTTAAATCTTTCATCAACCTGACTAAGACAGCGTTTTTTCCCCTTTACCTATGAAATTTCCTACACACGACCAATTCCCCATCACTTTATCAACATAAATATGTTTGCGACAGTATTTGATAGACGCACAACGGAAACTGGACATGGTACATTTAAATGTTTCTTTGATATGATGCTGTGCCAATTTGAGTGGAATGTGGTGGGTTTGTGGTGTACGGGCAGTGCGCGTGCAACTACAGGGAATACACATATAATTATGTATTGTATATATATTTATCTATTAGATTATTAAATAATTTATTATTATTTCTATTCTGTTTATATTTTATGTTTATCATTATTATATTATATATCATAGAGATGATTGACATCCGTACACTCACCATTAGGACCAGTTGAAAACCAGCGTCGGGCACTAGTTGTCCGGCATTTTGCTGAACTGGGCCTATTTGGCGCAGCCGTGAGTCACACAGTATTATTAGTAGTCCTAGATGTATTGAATTCCATTATTTTTTAATGTATAATATCTTTTAATAATAATAAGATGTTGTTTATTTTTTTTTTACTGTGTGTACTTGTGGCATGTGTCAATAAACGTTTTTTCTTTCTTTTCTTTCTTTCTTTCATAAAGTAGTGAAAGATGGTAATTCTTAGTTGTACAGAAATAGTTTTAATACAAAAACGATTTCTCAACAACTAAGAATTACTTTGTTTCCTGTTTCTTCCCACCACCTCCTACTTATCTATATATTAATCTAATGTAATGATTAATAATATGATAGACAATTATTTATCATTTTGAATTTATCACACTAACCGTAACATAAATGTATGTTACTAAAATCCATCAAACTCGGTTCAGCTGTTTTGGCATGTATACGGAAAATACATATATTGACTTTCGCATTATATACATTTATATTTATAATATTAGCAGGTATTAGGAACATTCAACCAATATAACTATTAAGCCCACCATATCAGCGAAACGCTTCAACATTAGTGCGGTACTTAACTTTTTATCGTGAACAAAGTTGGCAGCATATAGTTTTCTGTTTCACAGACTTTCGCACTCTGTGCAACAAATGTTACCGCATTGTGTCCGAAACAGACGCACTAGTGATACTGCGGTTATATTCAATATGCAAACACCAGGCCATCCCACGGCACAGACCTCAGGTGACTTTCATTTGCATGAAAATTAGCCAGCACCAATATTGTGGTAGGTTTAACGGGATTTTTATCTGAATGACTAATAAAAATAATATTCTGTTCGATGGTAAGCGCTTCACTTATATGAATCGTGAAATGAAACGTACATAGAATTTAGTATACCTACACATTTTTGAGGTCTTAAATTTTTTGATAGAGTACCTACTCTACTTTTAGTTAAGCTGACCTTTATACAATATAAACTATGTTCTAAATGCATTGCTTCGTACTCACAAAAGCATAAAGATTCGGCCCGACTACCACTTATTAACTTCCAAACGTATCTTCCGCATACCGTTACAACGAACCTCTTCTTTCTTTCCCTCACAGCGTGCAAAAAAGTTGTCATACAATGGCTTTTAGGTCTTTCATATAATGAATCTGAAAACATCCTAACATCGCTGTAACTCACTCACTCCAACTCGAAGTCTCATCAGACACAAACTCCAACACATACACACAAACACACACACACACACACATAAACACACCCTTTTTGTATAAAATTTGTTTTGTTTTCGTCATAATTGAAAAAGTTTAATTTAGTAGTTGTAGTAGTTTTAAGTCGATCTCATTTTCAACCGACGACAAAAAGAGGTTATCAATTCGACACGTATATTTTTTTTATGTATGATCAATTGATCACCGATTACTCGAAGACGGCTGAACCGATTTGGAAAATTCTTTTGGAACGAAGTTCCTTATCGCGCGTTGCGAAAGGGGGCTAGCCGGAAAAAATTAAGACGAAAAGTTGTAACGACACTTTTTAAGGGGACTACAAGAGCTATACGCAAGTTTTATAATGCTTTAAAGTATATGATTCACTGCAGTTAACACAATCAGAAAAATATATGATATTCTTCAGGATATAATCTAGTTAAGTAGTGTGTTGAAAACATAATACAACAAATTTTAATTGATAGAAAAAAATCACAAAGTAACCTCTAAAAAAATCTTTTAACGACTAAAAACCATATTAAAATACATACGATCATTCTGATTTTTTGACAAATTATTCAACAAGAAATATACTAACGTAATACTGTTTTACTTTTTTAATCCAATCAATATATTTTCAGTAAATCGTGTATACTTATTTCGCAATATAATACGTACGCATGTGTGCGTAAACGCCTGTGTACCGACTCTCTTGGCAGTCGCTGCGCCCCGCGAGGGGCGCGGCGAGCGGCCTCAGGGCTTCGCCCCCAGGTCGCAGGAGCTATACCGTGTCCCGTCAATACGGGACCGTCATTGGGTTGCCTAGTGGCGGCGTAGATGTTCGGGTGTGCGTTGAAAGCGCCTGTCCAAAAGTGAACGGCAACGCACACCCGCGTGATTCATTGCTATTGTGTGACTATAGGCGCGCCGCGGCGCCGATTTTCGGCGCCGTTTCTTCACGACACCCCGGCGGTCTGACCCCGCCGGGTGAAACCCCCATACGGGGGAAGCCCAGCGGGAGTCGACCAGCGACGAGAGTGTCGACTCTGGCGCACCTATAGTAAATGCGAGGCTCTCGTTCGTCCCGCTTCCAGATCTAGCCGGTCACGTTCCGAACCGCAGAGCCGAGTAAGGAGCGCCAGTTACCACCGAGAGCACAAGTATCGTAGTTACCTGTGTACCGACAGTGCCGGCTCTCAGTATTTATATGTATCATCTATGGTGCCGGCCAACGCCTGTTGCTATATGGACGTGTCGCTCTTCTCGCCGATTCAGACGATTCTGAGACGAAATACGTCTCAAAATAGTTTGTAGTTATTATAAAGTTTCGTTTGTAAATTCATTATTTTATTTATATATTCATTGTTGGAACCGACTTCAAAAGAAAGGAGGTTCTCAATTCGTCTTGAACTTTTGAAGTGAAAACTTCTTTAGGGAAGTTGAGGTGGGAGTTGAGGGGGGAGTTGAGGGGGAGTTGCGGGTCGAGTTGCGGGTCGAGTTGCGGGTCGAGTTGCGGGTCGAGTTGCGGGTCGAGTTGCGGGTCGAGTTGCGGGTCGAGTTGCGGGTTGAGTTGCGGTTCCAGTTGCGGGTCGAGTTGTGGGTTGAGTTGCGGGTCAAGTAGCGGGTCGAGTAGCGGGTCGGGTTTCGGGTCGAGTTGCGGGTCGAGTTGCGGGTCGAGTTGCGGGTCGAGTTGCGGGTTGAGTTGCGGGTCGAGTTGCGGGTCGAGTTGCGGGTCGAGTTGCGGGTCGAGTTGCGGGTCGAGTTGCGGGTCGAGTTGTGGGTCGAGTTGCGGGTCGAGTTGCGGGTCGAGTTGCGGGTCGAGTTGCGGGTCGAGTTGCGGGTCGAGTTGCGGGATGAGTTGCGGGATGAGTTGAGGGGCGTCTCCTGGGGAGTTGAGGTAAAGAGAGAGAGAGAGGGCAACGGTATACCTTTGAAATTTCGTAAATTTTTGAAGGTTTCACTTCTACCACGTGTGAATTGCATACATGTTTTTTTTTACAATTCCTACACTAATTAATCGAAAGGAACTTCGTTCCATCCGGGTGTCCCTTGACACCTCTCAAGTTTTATTTTTTATTGAAAGGGTATACTTCGAAATTAGTCCCATTGTCATCAATTCAGGATCTGATGATGGGATCCTGGAGAAATCGAGGGAACTCTTCAAATATTATAAGCACACCTATGGCGTTTTGGGTAATTCTTATAGTAACTTGTGCAGTTGCTCTCAAAAAGTACCATTTGAGGAAGTGGAACTGATGATGAAGACCACAGGTGGCCGCCGAAACTACTCAATAATAGATAAGTATTGAGTGGATTGCGATTCGATTACTTGAATGTTAAGCACTTTATGCTCGTCGCAATGCATATGGTGATGTAGATCTGATGGTGAAGTACCAGGAGAACTCCTCAACAATTAACGGCCCAGCATTGGGAAAAGCAATATTTTGTAAAAGGTTATAAGTAGTTGACATTTAGGCTCTTGTAACTAGGTAAATTAAAAATTTACCAACTAAAAGGAGTGAAATAAAAACTTTTTACCAAAAAATTAAACCGACTCCAAAAAAACACTGCAAAGTGAAAAATAACTTTAATTTCGGAAGTCGGTGCCAAAAATGAAAATAAAAAACTAAGACACCGACTACCGAAATTAAAGTTATTTTTCACTTTGCAGTGGTTTTGGGAGTCGGTTTAATTTTTTGGTAAAAAGTTTTTATTTTTAAAGTGCTGTTCTCACATAATTATGTTTTTTGTTCAGATCATCTTAACTACCACAACTTAGGTCCCCGAGATACAGGCATAGCCTAGTTTGGGAATCACCGGAAATTTGTAAAGAATCTATCTAACAATGGTCTCGATAAATTCTATTCTATTCTAATCTTTTCAATCATCAAGTGATTCATGAGGAAGGTTTTAATGTATAATTTTAGGTACTGTAACTTACCCTTATAGTTTCGTCATGTCTGTCGGTCTATCTGTCCGTCTGTCTGTCTGTCTATCTATTTGACTGTCTGTCTATCTATCTATCTGTCCGTCCGTCCGTATGTCACAGCCGTTTTATCCCAAAACTATTTGGAATATACATGTGAAACTTGGTAGGTAGATGTATTCTGTAAACCGCTTTCCAATTGTAAGAAAAAAATAAAAAAATATTTAAAATTAAGGAGGGCTTCCCATACATGGAACTGAAACTGAAAATATATTTTTTCATGAAACCTATGCGTGTGTGGTATCTATAGACAGGTCTTAAGAAATGACATTGAGCTTTCAAAAACCGCTTTTTCATAAAGTCAATCGTTTAAAAGGTATACGCTTCCAAAGTATAAAATAAATAAATTAATTAAACGGTTCGCCCCCCCTTCCCTCTAACTTCTATAATAATGGAGTGACAATCTAAAAAAAAAATTTATGCTGTAGATCTTAAAACATTAAAAGAAAATTAGTTTGAACGAGATAGATCAGCAGTTTCTGAGATAGGCATATTTTCTAAAACCGCAAATATAACTTTGTAGTTCATACAAACACTATGAAAAACAAAGTTATTTGGCGTAGTTAGGTACTACGGAACCCTTCATGGGCGAGTCTGACACGCACTTGGCCAATTTTTTTGTACTTGCTTTCGGCAGGGAATCCATTGCTTATTCAACAACGCAGTGGCAGAACTAAATGCCTTATTCATTTGTTTCCAAAATGGTTCTTGTCTCCAGCTAGAAAAAAATATCTTGAGTCCTAAAAGGAGACATTCAATCTGTCTCCAGTCAAGTGTCTGGCTCCAAATACTGTCTTAGTTCAAGATTGAGATTTATAACAAAATTATACAACGCGCGATTTCTAGTCTTGCCTTGGGTACTTATGATGATTTGAGTCTTATTACGTCTATTTTAGGAGCGAGTTAGGATTGATACAGCCTTTCAAAACATTAGTTGGATCACAATTTCAACTAATGTCGTAAATATTTATGATCGATATGATTGATAGATACATAGAATTCTAGAAACATATAGCAATTCTAGAAATATATATGCATAACGTGTATAATAATGCGTGATGTATTCGGTCGCTGATATCAATGTTCACAATTAAAAAAAATCAAACTTTTCCGTATGTCAACTGAAAGAAATAAACTTGTCAAATGAGTCCTTTTAATGATGTCCTTTTATAATTTTAAGATTTCCGTAATCTATTGGTATAGAAATATCGTCTGGTAATGATTACCTACGCCTTTAAAAAGTCTATAGCTTTACAGAAACATGTTTCAACAATATATTGTTTTTTTTAACTTAAGTATCTAATAAGACTGACACAGGATTACGTCTTTAACGAAAATAAGATTCAAACGGGAACACAGTCCTAGAAAAAGTAGCCTACCATGAAAGCGTAGCAATTTGTATCAAGCACTTAATGCAGCAGTGCTTCCTAACAAGAGCCCTTCAGGAGCTCTTAGACAGGCTCTTGGCCATTACTCCATTAGCTGGAACTCCGTAGCTACAAGTACCTAAGTGTCTACATCCCAATCATACCACTCAGTGTCAAGAAAGAATCAACATCAGTATGCTTATAATATTATTGAAGATTTTGATTAGTTACTTTGAATTTATGGATTTCACGTGAAAAACGGCCACAAAATCTCGACTAATCCTTCCCGTTACAAAAGTTGTTTGTTTGTTTATTATTCTTGCATTATCGTCAAGTGATATTCTGTCATCGGTATGTAACATGACTATGTTCATTTTCAACCGACGACAAAAAAGGAGGAGGTTATCAATTCGACGCGTTTTTTTTTTTTTTTAATGTATGATCACCGAGTACTCGAAGACGGCTGAACCGATTTGGAAAATTCTTTTTTTGTTTGATAGGGTATACATCGAAATTGATACCATTTGTCACCAAGTCAGGATCTGATGATGGGATCCTGGAGAAATCGAGGGAACTCTTCAAATATTATAGGCAAACCTATAGCGTTTTGGGTATTTCTTATAGTAACTTGTGCAGTTGCTCTCAAAAAGTACCATTTCGGGAAGTGGAACTGATGATGAAGATCACAGATGGTCGCCGAAACTACTCAATAACAAGTATTTCATGGATTGCGATTCGATTACTTGGATATGGATATTAAGCACTTTATGCTCGTCACAATGCATATGGTGATGTATAGCTGATGGTGAAGTACCAGGAGAACTCCTCAAAAATTAACGACCCAGCATTGGGAAAAGCAATATTTTGTAAAATGTTATAAGTAATTGACATTTAGGCTCTTGTAACTAGGTAAATTAAAAATCAACCAACTAAAAAGTGTGAAATAAAAACTTTTTACCAAAAAATTAAACCGACTCCCAAAAAAAACTGCAAAGTGAAAAATAACTTTAATTTACTAAACTACCGAAATTAAAGTTATTTTTTTTTTAGGTTTAATTTTTTGGTAAAAAGTTTTTTCGAAACGTCAAAGATTGTTGAAATGAACAATTATTTTGTATATGACTGGCTTGAATTTTGTTCCCCAAGCCCATTGGAGAACAAAATTAATTCTCCATACCAATTTTTTTTTAAATCGGCTAAGTGTTTAGAGGTCAAAGTGTAACAGACAAACGGGCATAGTTACATTCGCATTTGTAATATTATTACGGTATCAAGTAATATAAAGGATTGATCGTCACGTGGTCAATTTTTATTGATATTTCGATACTCGCATTTGCTGATAGAACGGTACTTTGTGTAAAACCTCGGATCAGATTACGATAAGTATTTATATTAAAAAGTTAGTCAAGTTCGTTCCAATTCCTCCCCAAAAATGCACGGAATAGACCACTGGAGCGAAGCCGCTGGAAAACCCTAGGATACCTATTATAATTTCACACTTAGCTTCAGAATAATGCCACCACAAGCCACGAGTTTATTGTGGTTACGTTTACTTCAAAAGGCAAATAACATGGCTACAGTAACATTATGTATAAAATATTAGACACCCCGAAACCCTCTTTACTTCGTCCACGTGAATTTTAAAGAGCGTACAGACCAGAAAATGCGTATCAAATGTTAAAATGTTGTGCGAATATGTCATGGCAATTATGTCTGCGCTGTCCATTTGTTTCACTCCGATCTGTCGGTATGTACAAACGTCTGCACTAAAAATACAACACAAGAATAATTCTATATCAATGACATATCGCACTGTCTGTGTTCAGCTTTTGCTAAGTGTTTAAACAAAATAGTTATTTCATCTGGAGAGCATAAATTCTTCAAAAGGCTATTATTTTTAATAACAAGTCACAACTAATGCTCGTAATTGCACTGAAGTCCGATAGATACGAAATTCAGAAACTTTAAATAATAAAAAGTATTTGCAAAAGACACCAGACGGGAACGAAATCATTATTATTTTCACACAATGATGGCAGAGATGGTTTACAGTCATCATTTGCTTAGCCGTTTCCCAACTATATTTGATTCGGTTTCCAGTCTAACTGAGAACAACCCAGTGGCTGGGTAAAACGATATCCTTGGTAAGACTGGTGTCAGAGTTTGTGGCATAGCTGCTAACCACTGTCAAAGATGTACAAATGATAGCCTGATTTCTTAAGATCAGCCACAAGCTGTCTAAGGCAAATGTTGCTTATTCTTGAAGATCGATCCGTGGTCCCATTTAACCATGAGCTCCTTTTTACAGTTGGTTTACAAAGATAGATTAAATTTAAACCAACAGAAGATGAGCCTTATCAAATGAAGAAGCACCAATAGCTACTATAATAACCTTCCAACAAAACATGAAACAGTACAAAATATCGATCCCGATGACGTAGGTAGGTTGATTTCACTAAATAAATTACCGTGTGTCTCTTTACGGTTCCATACCGCACACAAAGGCCCTTAATTCTGTAGGTGAAAGCTAAATGACCTTAAGTCCATTTTTTGTTATTTTTATATTTTAAATGATTCTTATTCAGAATACCCCAATTGATCAAATGGTAAAAGCCATAAATTCCTACAGCCGCTAATTTCGGAGATGTAAAATTATAAATAACATTAAGTCCCTAGACGTGAAAAAGTAAATGATCGTATGGTTACTTAATATTGTTCACTATTTAAACAATAAATATAGATAAATGTTAAATGATTGTATGTGGGACTTACTGTTCTTTACCATTACACTCGCGGGTTAGATTTGCGCGGGTGCATCGTACCTACGATTCCCGCCGCGCCCCCGGCCATGCTTTCCCTCCGTTTAGTTTGATTTGTGTTTCGTGCAATACTAGACGTACTCGAAGACGTACTCGCGGCTGCAATCCCTCTCTCTCAAAGTGCACCTCAGCAATATCCGGGGTCTGCAAATCTCGTTGCAGTCCACCACCACCTCGAGACTGAAAAACCTGCTCTTTTGTTTCTTTAGGAGACGCAGATTAGAAGTCCGTCAGACGTGTCGTATCTTTAATACCCAGGGTTCACCTTGGAGCACAATTTCAAACCACGTGCGGGTGTATGCATGTACGCCCGTGACGACATCTGCTATCGGCGTCTCCGTAACCTTGAGGACTCCAGGTTCTCGACGCTTTGGGCTCTGTTGGACACGGGCATGGACAAAATTATTTATGCCTGTGTCTACCGCTCGCACAGTGGATATCAGGAGACAACCAGGCTCACACAGTACATCAGTGAGGGGGCAGATGCGGCCCAGCAGCGGTACCCTTCAGCTCAGTTCGTGTTACTGGGGGACTTTAATGCCCGTCACCAGGAGTGGCTCTTCCCGTACCAGTGCACGGGTCATGCTGGGCGAAAGATGCACAATCTTGCGCTTGCATTAAATCTCACTCAGCTGGTCCAGGGAGCAACGAGGGTGCTGGATGTTGAGTCGCACACAGCCAATTGCTTGGACCTTCTGCTGACTACAGATCCAGACCGCTACTCGGTAACGACATCTTCACCGTTAGGTAGTTCCGACCACTGTCTGGTGAAGTCTGTATCCGTCTACTACCCGCCCAGTATGGCGATAAAAGTCAGCGGATTGGGATGGCATGCGATCTTTCTTTGCATGTTATCTTTGGCAGCCTACTTGCTTCTTTTCAAATGATTCATCGTCGTGCGCAGCCGCCTTGGCGGATGTTTTGCGACAGAGAATGAAGTACTACATTCCGTTCTCTGACCTAACAATGTCCGGCAAAGCTCGATCGAAAGCTTGGTTTGGCGCCAAATGTGATCGCGCTGAAGCGCTTTAATACGCGGCGTACCTAGCATAGGTCGATGCTTGAAACTGCAAATTAAATGACGTGATTAAGAAGAAGAGAGCTTTCAACAGGGCTGCCAAGTCCTGTAAAAAGGTTTTGCGGAGGGCTCGGTTTGACCACGTTAGCCGAATCGGGAACAAACTTGCTTCATACCCTGCTGGCAGCAAAGCTTTTTGGTCCCTGGCAATGTCGGTCGAATCGAACTTCTGTCGTCCCTCACTACCACCACTGCTTAAACCTGACGGGTCTCTGGCCCACTCCGCTGAGGAAAAAGCAAACTTGTTTGCCGCTCTTTTTGCGGAGTCTTCACGTCTGGATAGTAGTGGCGCTCACCCTCCTGTTGCTCCTATTGGATGCGGGACGTGTATGTCGGAAACTCGCATCCATCAGAAGGACGTCCGTAGAGTGCTGCGTAATCTTGACGTGAACAAAGCTAGTGGCCCCGACGGGATACCAGCAATTGTTCTTAGAACTTGTGCGCCTGAACTGTCTCTAATTTTGACGCGCCTGTTTCGCCTTTCGCTTGAGACTGGAAACGTGCCGAAAGCATGGAAGCTGGCTAACGTGCAGCCTGTGCCCAAAAAGGGCAGTCGTGCTGACCCGGCCAACTACAGACCTATTTCAGTCACGTCCATACTCTGTAAGAGTATGGAGCATGTACTCAATAGTAAGCTTCTAGCATACCTAGAAGCCAACGACATCCTCAGTGACCGACAATATGGCTTTCGAAAAAACCGGTCTACTGGGGATCTTCTAGCGTATGCTATTCATATCTGGAGTGAGGCCATCGAGAAGCACGGGGAAGCACTTGCTGTCTCCCTTGACATCACTGAGGCCTTTGACAGGGTCTGACACGATAGCCTTATTGCTGAGCTACCTTCTTTCGGTTTACCCACCCAACTTTGCGTTTGGATTGAAGACTTCCTGAGAGATTGGTCCATTTGAGTGGTCATTGATGGTTGCTCATCTGCCAATTGGCAATTAATCCCGGGGTTCCTCAGGGGTCGGTTCTCTCAGCAACTTTATTCTTGCTGCACATTAATGATCTGCTTATGCCCGATACCTTTGGGTATGCAGACGACAGCACAGTTGCTGAGAGATATGTGTCCAACGCGCGTGCTGGTGGGTCACAGATCTAGTCTCTCCGTGAGGACTTGGTTGGGCGCTTGAACTTGTCCTTGAAGGCTGTCTCCGAATAGGGCGATGCCAATTTAGTCAAGTTTAATGCAGCTAAGACCCAGGCGTGTCTCTTCTCCGCAAAAAAGAGTCAATTCAAACCGGCTCCTACGTTCCGAGGTGTAACCGTGCCGATAACCGATCGTATCGAGCTTCTGGGGGTAACACTAACTTCTACCCTCAATTTTGGCCCGTTTATCGAGGCTACGGCTCAACTAACATAAAAAAAGTTGGGAATTCTAGCAAAGGGGAGTCGGTACTTCACATCCGAACAACTGCTAAATCTCTATCAAGCCCAGGTTCGGTCGTGTATGGAGTAATGCTCTCATCTTTGGGATGGATCTGCCAAGTACCAACTAGATGGGCTTGAGTCTATTGAGAAACGGGCCAAAAGACTAATTGGCAACGATACACTGGTCGAATCAAAGCTCCAGAGCCTTGAACATCGGCGATGAGTTGCTAGTCTATCGGTTTTCTATCGGTTACATTTCGGGGAATGTTCGATGGAATTACACAATCTAATTCCGTCAAGCCCGTTCCATCATCGGACTACAAGACAAACGGCGATGCGCCATCGTTACTAAATGTTTTGGGAATACCTTCATTGTGCATACGGCTAAGGAGTGTAATTCCCTTCCGGAGTCTGTGTTTCTCGATAGCTAGATAGGGGTCTTTGAGTCAAAAGTGAATAGGTTACTTCTAGGCAAGCGTGCTCCATCTTCGACCACATCATTACTTACCATCAGGTGAGATGGTGGTCAAACGCGAGCCTATTATAAATAAAAAATAAAAACAGTAAAGGAAATTTGAAAAAGAAGAGTATGGCACAATGAGTTACAAAACATCTTTTAATCAACAAGAATTCGAAAAGGTATCCTTAATAAGAAATAGAAGGAGATCCCTATAAGACTTTGCCATGCCTATATTGCAGCCTATTCGATTAGGCCACAAACCTATAAGCACTAAAAAAATTCAGGATTCACAGAAAGCTCTGCAATGGATTCCACCCATTTTTCATAATTTTTATAATACATTAGCCCACGAGGGTACAGCATGTGACTTACGAGAATAACATTAAGTGTTTTGTTTAATTTCATTTATTTTATTAAAGATTTTAAAATACAAAGATTTTAATTTTTATTAAATAAAATATATTATGAATAATGTTATTTCATCTTTAATGTCATTAAAACTTTTTAATATATATTTCTATGATGTTGTATCGTACCTAGCTTATAAAATAATAAAATATACCATACATTATTGATACAGGAGAGACGTAAGTACCGTCATACTATAAGATATCTAGTAAAGCTTCAAAGTTAAAGAACCTTAAGTCTGATAATACAGCCTTAAGGAACTATATTTGTTAAAAAAATATCTCAATATAATAGCTTAAGTACCCATCATAATCATACTTTTTATTCGACAATGATACGATAATTACTTTTTATACTCTGTCGATTTTAATGTCAAATTTCGGGTATGGACATCTTTAATGAGCTCTACTGAATACTTTATAAAGTGTGACTTAAGGCCCTTCACTTTTCACCCACAGAATTATAAGTAAATGTTAGCATACGAAGGTATTTGTATCGGGTTTATTGTATGAACAATATGGTAAGTAAATAATCTGATTGCCAATTATTTTGAGTAGAGTAGTGTCTATATTCCTGCTGGGTTGTGGGAATGTTCTAACGAGATACCGCGTCCCCGGACCACAAGGGCAACTGAAGGAACAGGGTGGGTTTTTATTTAGTTAGTAGAAGTCTATCCCTTTCGCTTCACTCAGATGAGTCATTTGTAGATATTCGCACCGAATAAAAAGTAGTGTCTATATTATTGTTACTTTTACTATTGATCATCAAATAATTATAAATTTTGTTATGTAACACACATTTTTTGTATTATTTACGAGATCAGAGATCTAGAAAAAGGATTGATCGTGGAAGGTCCTATTTCCTCAGAAGTAATTAAAATTTCATTTTAACAACAGTTAAAAGACGTAACGATCAAAATTAAAACATTTTTCTTTTCCTTTCTGTTAGGTAGACAGTAATAATTGGTTTTCTCAACGACTTCTTATATTCCTTTTGTAATAAAAAAAATAATTGTTTTAGAAGTAAACCATAAGTAAACTTGAGATTTTAGTAGAATTATTTACTTTAATGAATTGTTAACAAATAACTTTTAAATGGTGCTTGAAACTTGTATGACTTAAATTCTTATTGATATTTTAGGTATGTTAATTGCTAATCTATAATTTGAAAGCCCATTAATGTACATGTGCAACTTTACTTAAGAACGTACTGGTTTACAAAGAAAGTGCTAAACGTACCCTTATACATGCTAATTTACTGGCAAAAAAAAAGTAATGTTTTGCAAAAAAAAAAATGTTTATGCGAGATTTACTGGTACTTTCTTGCACCATTAGAAACACTTTGATTGCTATTTACTATCCCGATAAAATCACCCCTCACATGCATAAAATAAGGATTCTATAAATAAATCGGTAATTTCCGTCCTTCCTTCCTATTATCGGCCTCATTCTGGTATAAATAACAATGATTGTTTGTTAGGAAACTCAGCGAACTAAGGGTCCGCACCATAAACGATACTTCAAGAACTTTTGATCGGTGTTATTAGCAACATATTCGATATACTGATTGAATTCTGAACTTTGGGCAACTTAAGTGGGATCAAATGGTGTCTAGAGCTTCTTCGATTATCGTTAACCTTCGTTATCCCAACGCTGGACAAAGAACGAGTCTTTGTGCAACTTCGAACTTTTGGATTCAGAGCTAATGTAGGCTTAGGGGCCGAACTATGAGCGTACTAAGTACCAAAGCCATTAACGATTCAGTCACGAGAAAGGGATAATTCTATTTGACTTGTATAGGTTATTCTCTCTCACACACCGGAATGGTTTCAATATCTGAACTAAGTAAGCTTTACCTACTAGTTAACGATTGTTCGACAGAGTAAAATATAGAAAAGAAACAAATGTCAAAGAACTCCAAAGAAAATAACGATCGAAATAATTGAGTCTTTATAGTATCTTTGACATCAAATATAAAATTATGCAAAAGTACTTAAATTTAAGCAAAAAGAGTTAAAATATATACTATTCCTATTCACCCAGAAATTGGGGTTAATAGGGACGAAAATAAGGTGAATAGAGAAATTCACTAGGGCTGGCCCTTGTCTCATGAAGTCATGACTCATACATAAATAATATTTTTTATCTACCTATTTATTTTATTTGATCTTATTATTTAGTTTATTAACAAAACACTAATTCTATACTAGTTTTTTTCTTTATTACTAGTATCTGATTTATTCGATTAATCTTGTAAAACACTGTTAAACCTAATTATGTACATTAAAAACAAATATAATAAAGGCGAAAATAAAAGAGAAATTATAGGGCATCGAAAAATTCATCAACATCGCTATCAATGGGAAAAGTGCCCAGAACACTGGCCGCATTGCCACGTTGAATGGCAATGCTGATTCTCTGTCCAAAGAAAAGGCCAGCCCTCTGGTCACTTGTAGAGTCAACTAAACGTTTGCTGATGTCACGAAAGAGTCGATGCGCACTCGGACCCCATGGTCCCAACGTTTCAACCCCAAACGGCTCAAACATATAGCACCCAATTAGGTTGTTGTATTTGCGCTGTTTGAGATTTTCCGCACCTGCAGCTGCCGCCCCAGCACAGCCCGCCGTACTGAGAAGATGGGATGGCGCAAGGGTGTCAACACAAGTAACATTAATCGAATAAATCAGATACTAGTAATAAAGAAAAAAACTAGTATAGAATTAGTGTTTTGTTAAAGAAAATAACTACATTAGAATTTAAATAATATTTCAAGATGGCGGCAACGATGAATTCGCTAATTTGCTTGATGAGGTGACACTTTCATGATTCAATTACTTAACCCCATATTAAGAATAGCCCGACTAGCACTTGGCCGATTTTACTTGAATCTGAAATTGGTTCACCCATTTCAGAGATTAGCCCGGACAAACAGAAAGACTGACAGACAAACATTTTAAATAAGTTTGTTACCTGAAAAAAACATGTAAGTTTGAAATCACAGACAGACATTTCAAATTTATGTATATGCATATAGTATAGATGTACAGAAGATGTATAGATTAAAGCCGAAAACATACCTTTCGCTGTTTGTCGCTGAGTACCAAATGGCTTATCCATCGGCTTATGACACTTTAGAAGTCAAACAGAACATTGCCATATAGTGCCCATGTACTTTACTTATACATAAAGTAATGGCTGTAGTTGAGTCCGTCCGGCTAATACATGGCCACCTTTGTCGCAGACTTAGTTACCTATTTGAACACGAACTATTGTTTATTTGGGTCAATTCCAACGGACGGCTAGCGGCTGTGGCTCGACTTCGAAGGGAAATTACAGCCAAACCGTGGATGAGAACAGAAGGGTAAAAAACCATAGAGTATAACGACAAAGTCTAAATATCTGTTTCGAGATTTTTTTTCGCTAAGTAGTGCATAACCAGATACTCTTAATCTTTACCCACCCAAACCAATCTATAATAAATATTAGCACAAAATAAATAAATAATATACTTTTTATTTCGTACCAAAGAATATAAGTATCTATAACAGCTTATGTCTCATCTTCTGGAGTGTCCAAACCCAACCAAAGTACCCAACATAATTATATGAAGTATTCGATTTAACATCGATTGGACTAACTTTTTTTTTAATAGGACTTTTCGTAATGTTGGCATCGACTCTTAATAAAAAAGGAAAAGTATTTATTTTAGCTAAGCCACCATTTATTATATAAACGGTTCTTCTGGGACGTTTTCTTCCGCGTTAACCTAGTGTCTGATTCCTGTAGCTCATTCACGAGCGTGTGCAGGGCATGATGACTTGCTTGTTACTTTTGTATGGCACTGGGAAACTGTGTCCAACATCTAAATGTGTTTTGATGACATCAGCACAGTTGTAGTCTTATATGACGTAACTTGATTTTGTGGGTTCATACGACTTTTCTCGCAAAACGAGAAATTTTATCAAGGAAATTAATATGTGTAATGCAAATGCCATTTTATCTATATCTAACTATAACCTGGGGTCTTTAAGTTAAGACTCAATTATTCTACCACATCATCATTTACCATCAGGTGAGATGGTGGACAAAAGCGAGCCTAATCTCAAAAAAATAATCTAATCTAATATTATAAGGGTGATAGTTTTCATAGTTAGTAATAGGTAAACTAAAAAACTAATGGACCATTAAAAATATTCTTTGACTAATATACAGCTACATTTTCAGGAAGTAATTAAGGCTATTTGTTGTAAACCTTTAATATCGACCTATAAGGCTGTTTTTATTTAGTTACGAGCTTTACTCATTTATTTACATGGGAGACCAAAGCTAAATAAATTAATCTAGAAATAATGTGGACAACCAACATGGAAGTTAAGTTAAGTCAAGTTATGAATGATAAAGAAAAACGCTAAATAGTCGCAGATGGAACGGCTCGATGTGCTTTTGGAGTGAAGATAATAATTGAGACGCTGGATAGGACACTGTCATAGACTACTTTAATTTCGCTGAAAAAAGAAACATGTATTCGTAAATGAAGCTGCGGGCAGAAGCTTGTCAATGAAATAATTGAAGTAAAACGCAGCTCAAATAGTGGAAACGAATTAAAAGTAGGTACCTACAATGTTCAGGATTGTAAATAATCAATCATTTGAAGCGACTTTTAACAGTAAATTAGACGGTAAAAGACAGAGTTTTACGGTGTCTATAAAGCCAATATAAAAAGTACTAATCTAAAATCCCTATTGGTTACAGTTTTTTTAATGTTGATTAAAAAGAAAACATCATTGTAAACTTTTGCAGACTCGCATTGCATTATAATTTATTCAATCATATCCCCGAAGCAGTCGTATGAAAATTTCAAACTATTCGGAGTTCGTCGCTCCAGCGATTTCAATAACAGAAGTGTGTTGATAAACATGCTTGAGACTCGGGAACTAGTGGCTAAATAAAAAATGGCGTACTGGTTGTTCCTCAAGGTGAAGCAACACTTCAGAGGTCAGCTCCTAAATGGGAGACCAGACATAATGGACCTCCATGCTTCGGATAGCGCGTTAATCCGTTGATTCCTACTTTCATTTGCACATCTTTCATAATCGTTACGGGTAGTCAGAAGAAAAAATCGGTCCATGTGAAAGGGGATATTCAAGTATTACCTAAGCACTAAAGAGGGGCCGGGGGGTCTTTACTTTGCTTATTTTTGATGACAGGGGGGATGGAGGGGTATGGATGGCGATTACCTCAGCAATATTTTTAGATTAGATATATTTTTAGATTTTGTAAAAAGAAAAATATTTTTGAATTGATCACATATCTATAGCAACCCTGTAAACACGCGAAAGCAGACCGCATCTTCAGGGATTCCGCAAATAAGGATAATATTATGCTTACTCGCTTAGAAATGAGAAAAGGAATTACCACGCGCTATTCACATGTCTGAATTTGTTCCGCCTCTTATTATTTTGCCTCCGTATAAGATTATACAATTTGACGTGTTGTAAATATGTTCGAAAAATTTTTGGCAAAAAATTTGGCGAAAGTATAATATTTGGATTATCATATCAATTGTACTGTCTCCGTACGGGTTTTATGCAAGCATACATGCTATCAGTGGCGAAGGGTCCATACAACTCGATTTCTACCGGCTTCCCTTTTGAAATATGGCAAATATTAGTCTATTATTTTATATATGAATATATAAATAGTAAATCTATTATTTTCAATTAAACAAATAATTATTTACGAAACTACAAGATTTCGAAGTCAGCCACATGGCCACAGTTACTGGAATTCACGCATCACACTTGAGCAAGGTATGCATTTTTTGGTCCGGCTTCCCTTTTATGAAAATTCACCCTTCGCCACTGCGTTTACGTACATATACTTTGTGTATGAACATCCATACGCTACATCAATAATTAGCTTAAATGCAAATTATGAGCGTCAATTTTCTCTATTACTTCCTTTCCTTATTATGAGACTTGATAATTGCTGTTTACGAATCAATAAAGAAATCATATTTGATTGAAAAAAAACTTGTACCAATGTTAACATAAGTATTGGACAGTCTAATTAGCCTTTACTCAACCATATTGGGTACGACTTGTCCTGTCTAACCGTAAGCAGTTGAGTCCAGTATCTTATATAGAGCGAGTGTCTATCTGACCTCAACAACCCAGTAACTGGGTAAGTCTCGATATCCCTTGGCTAGACCAGTGTCCGATTTTCTGGCTTGATGTCTGTCAAAGATGCAGAATTTCCACATTTAATTTTCATTTGCTTCTTAAGTATGTATATGTATTTTTATATTAGTATTTATTCAAATATATTACTAGCTTGTGCCAGCGGCTTCGCCCGCGTGCGAATCTTTTCCCGTGTAAATCCCGATCCCGTGGGAATTTCGCAAAATACTTTCTTAGCGGATGCTTACGTCATAACATCTACCTGCATGCCAAATTTCAGCTCGATCCGTCCAGTGGTTTGGGCTGTGCGTTGATAGATCACTATGTCAGTCAGTCAGTCATCTTTGAGTTATATATATTTAGATTTATGTAGATTTCCTATTTTATGACACTTCGATTTTATGATATTAGGTTTTTTTGTGTTATCATTATTATTATCATTTTTTGTCCAATATAATTTTCACGTACATATTGCACCTTCCACTCTATCTCTTCACCACTCATGGTTGACTGGAGAATGCTTACGGCATTAAGTCCGCCTTTGTACCTATGTGCTTATAGTGTAAATAAATAAAGATGTACAAATGTCGGACGAGACTAGGGTTACCAGATCCGAAAAATAAGTTTTCCTGAAAAAACCCTTGTTTCGGCAATAATTTTCCTGACATTTTAGCGCGCGCGGCGCGACTGAGCGAGTCGATTAGTAGTTCAGTACTCTTGCAAACGGTGCTAAGTTTACTAGTGTTGTGCGTATTTGTGTGGCAAGCATTTATTTTATAACGAAAAGGCTTACTTTTCTCTTTTTATTTTTAATTCCTGAAAATTTCCAACTTGTTTCCCTGACGGAGAGCTGAAATTCCGGACATGTCAGGAAAATTCCTGTCATCTGGTAACCCTAGACGAGACCAACAGCTTAACGTACTTTCTGAAACACAGAAGAAACTCGATATTTTAAAATACTCACCCATCTACGGGCCGACCTCGGCAAGCGTTGCTTAACCTTGCAGATCTACCTGTACGGCTGTTATTATTTAGCCATGATAAAAGTAGTTACTTGTTATTCAATTTTGAAGAAGGTACAGTCGCCAGCACATCGAGCTATCCGAATCTGTCAAATTTACCCAATTGAGTTTGAACCTTATCATGTTGTAATGAAGTTGTAAATCTATTAAATTATTTTGAGATATTTGAGTAGGTTGATGTGCCGGCCACCGTACTTAGACTGATTATAATACAAGGTGTAACAGATTAAGCGCAAAACCTCAGACACCCCATTAGAATATTAAATTAAGTATAGGTCTAAAACAAAATCCGTAACTAAATAAATTGAAACCGAACCTAGACATTTTTATAAAATAGTTATACTTACTAAACGCAAAACGTATGTGCGTCATACAATATCTTTACGCAGACGCATACACTCATGCAATGTTAGCGGCCGACACGCATACGAGCGCATTTTCTCAAGAAAGAACATGATACTGTGTTTCCAAAGATTTTTTCGTCAAAATTTAACATCCATTTTTTATGACGGAAATCGATTCAGAAGCCGATTCTGAACCAACTACTTTCAGGAATTGTGTTTATTCTGTTACACGTTGTATATTGCCTGAAGTCAAATTAACACAGCTAAGTATTCAAAACGAATAACATCATATCTCTCGTACTTACATAATTTGTATTTATGAGAATTGATCATATATTGAAAAGTTGGATGGTCACCCCTAACGGATAAAACTTGACTTATATGCATATTCACATAATATTTAAGGGCCTATACTACCTCAGCGCTTCTCACTCTTTATCTCGCTCGCACACTACTGGCCGCGGTCACGCGAGCAAGCGAGACAGAGTGGCAGGGAAAGACTCCAAGACACCGATAATTTAGTTTTTTTTTACCGTGAAAATACCGGTAATTTAAAAAAAAAAAGTTAATAACATAAGACCTGCTTTATAGTTAGTTCAATTTTTTTTTTCTATCAATAAAATTTTATGGAATCGTGTTTTCGTCAAACATTAATCCTCAACTTTACCATATATTTATTTCAAAATTATTGCTGCAGTATTTTCGACATAACGGAGGATCATGCTAAGCCATTTGCGGTGGTACAGGTTACGAAGTAACTATTTAGTCATCTGTGGTACAAGCCCACAAAACGGTGATTCTGAAACAAGGTATTCGGTTTTTAACCGACTTCTAAAAAAGGAGGAGGTTCTCAATTCGGATGTTTGTATCTTTTTTTTTATGTTTGTCCGCGCGTAACTCCGTCGCTTGCCAACCGATTTGAAAAATTCTTATCTTGTTAGAAAGGGTATACTTCCCAAATGGTCCCATGAAAATTTTATCGAAATCGGAAAAGCCGTTTCTGAAAAATCAACGAAAGTCTAAAAAAAATATTTACGTTGATGATCTTTTCGTTTACTCTGCATTGCGTTTTTTGTTCGCGCATAACTCCGTCATTTACGAACCTTTACCGATTTGGAAAATTCACTGACCCACTAAAAAGCACGAAAATAAAAACTTTTTTGCAAAAAATAAAACCGACTTCCATATCAAAACACTACAAAGCCAAAAATAATTTTAATTTCGGAAGGCGGTGTGAAAAAGAAAAAGAAAATACAAAACCAATAACACCGACTACCGAAAATAAAATTATTTTTGGCTTTGTAGTGTTTTGATATGGAAGTCGGTTTTATTTTTTGCAAAAAAGTTTTTATATGCTATCTAAAGTAGTTAACATGTAGCGGAAGGCAAGCTGATGGATAACGATATTTATTCGTAGGGTATAGTAAATATAAAGTATTTTTGGCATAATAAATAGATCATTAAGACAGGGTCTACTTGAACCGGCAGAATATTAAGAATTAGAATATAAGTATGGAAAATGTATGGAATAATTATATTCAACCACAATAGCTATATCCAGGTACCTTTTTACGTTACGGTTGAATCAAGGAAAGGAAAAACATGTTGTCACTGCCTGTATTCATGACACGGAAAGAGCTTGCAAACAAACTTAACTACAATTAGATTTTTATCCTTGCCTCATTACTACCATATTTTTTTAAAGTTTTTCTATCAATGTGGGTAGAATTCACAATACTAAAAATCTTGTTAAACCTCCAATTAACTAAGTTAAATATGCTTGTGTCTCGAGTAGGTTCTTGGCATAATGGGTGGGGTTCGAACCCGAGTCCTCTCGATCACATGGTCGACACCTTATAGCCATTAGGTTATTGCCGCTTTCTAATATACATAAAAGAAAGCATAAATAATATTACAAACCTACTAACTACATACAGTCAAAACCCAGCATTTCCTGATCCCTTCTGAAATAAAATAAAATCGGATAATTTTATTTTGCATTCCAAAATGAGCCCATTTTCGTTATGAGCTACCCTGAAAACTATAAACCACCAGTAAAACGGATCCAAGATTCCATTCTATTAAAGATACATTTCAACAGAGCGTAGTTCTACGCTTTAACTGAAAGTAAACATAAAATTTAATTTCAACCGGAATAAGAACTTTCTCCATTACACGTAAAATTAACAGCTTGTTAATATTCAGTGGTCCGTAAAGGATTTTCCGTTCTATTATCTAAATACGATGGAAGGGATTCGTGCCCTGACGCAATAGGAAAAGCCTGTTTCAAGGGGTTAGGGTTTTTGGACGCCCTTTTAACCTTTCTACCTAATCAAAATCAAACTGTATGTTTAACTCTGCTCTGTTTTTAGTAATGATTTAAGGTAAGCTGGCGAAAAGATTTAATTTCTACGGAACATTGGCGGCTCTGTGCTCACGAGTACTATTTATGATTAGTGGATTTCGAACCCAGGCAGGCTCATTACTCTTATTTATTTGTCACCATCACCGCTGCTCTCAAAACGGTTATGTAAACATCGTGAAGAAAGCGGCATGTCCCTTTCTTTTGTAGAGGGGAAACCTTCAAAAGGTGCCTGGACTTCTGGGGGAAATATCGGAGAGTGTGGAATTCAGCATGTCCTGCCTGTCGTGTGGGAAATCATCAAATGACTCCGCCCACTCTAGGAGGAGCGGAAGGGAGAGTCAGACTTCTACTGACACCTTGTTTCTTCAGTTGCCTGTTGCTTTTTTTTTACCCCTAATTTCAATAACATCTCGATATTTAGGTTTACAGTAAGTCAAACATGATATGTATGTATGATAGTATTAGAGTACATAGACATTAGACATGACTGAGTACACTTCAGATTATTTTAAATTAATATACAATTAAATGTATACTTTAAAAAAAAACTGAAGTCCTACTAAAGTAAAAGACTTAAATGCTATAAATATATTAATAACATCAAAGACACGGATTAACTTATTACTTCTATATCAGGAATAAAAAACAATAATAAATGGTTTAAAAACGCCTTTAAGTATTATTTCGAGTTTCCGATATTTTGGGCACTGTTCCGTGATCATGGCGCTTGCCGAAATATCGGAAACTCGAAACAAAAAGTTCACATGGTAAATATCTCGTTTTAAGTTCTAATAATACTGTTAGTGACCATGTTAGCTTAAAAAATTATATCGCCTTTAAGTAGTCATTAAAAAGTATTTTGACTACAATATTGTCTCTAGGTGCGCTTACACGAGCAACTAAAATCGCGCAATCCCGGTTAACATTCGTCAACTGTGACGTCACGACTACATCAAGCAATTTAGGGCAATGGCAACAAGCATCAACTTGGCAAAATGTTTTGCAACAACAATATTGAATGATAAGGAGCAACTTAAAGAAACTAGGCAATACTTTCCTACACGAGCAATTCAGTAATTCAGCAATTCAGCGAGCGATCTTTAATTCGGGACTTTTTTTATCCCACGAACAAGGATGCAAGTGAACTGCATCGACAAAGTTAACAATCTTTTCATTATTCCACAAAGAAGACGACGCGATATTGAATCGACGAAATGCAATCACGTTTCACAACAGACAGAGGCCAAGCAGCGCACAGACGCCGCGCCGCGCCGCTGTACTTCCGCCCGTCCGCGCCGTCCCGCACTCCTCGCGGAAGCGAGACGGTAGAAGCCGCAAAACAAACAAATGCAAATGAGATAGATATAAAAATTGACTGAAACTTCCATGCCCAATGGATATTCGGCAATTTGTATCAGCGACATGGAATATATGGAACATTTAGAAGCAATAATGCCAAAACAATTGCCGCATTTGCATATTGAAATTGCTCCAGATTGCTCCACCTAATTGATCCAGATTGCTCCATTAGTGTTGCCAAGCAATTATTGCTCAAAATATTGCCCGTGTAAGCGCACCTTTAGCAATCAACAAATTGATTTTTAACATGTCATTAGATGACACTGGCAGAATAGTCGACACCGGCTCAGTTGCCAAAGAGAAAAAAAAACTTTCGTCAAAGATCAAACTTACAATATTTCGGCGATCGACCAAACCTAGACCAATATTCAAATGGTTGTCACAGCACTCCAGAATCTACATTGGTAACAATAAATTATTCGTTTGTTCTACCGCCGTAATGTTAGTAAAAATAACTTGGGCGGTGTTTTGAAGGGACGATATTACATTACAAGTAATGTAATATCGTCCCTTCAAGTACAAGTATTCAGATGCATGAGACGTCTTTTTTCAAGTCGGGAATTCCAATAACTACTTTTACTGACTAAAAACCATCCGTGTCCCGTCATTTGCCCCTCGTGTTCCAAGGCTGTGGTAACTCCTGCGAACAATTCCGCAACCCCGGCAGGGCATGAGTTGTTTAGGTACTTGAATTGTTTGGAAGTGTGATTGCAGCCAGAAGACGCCTAAACCTAGATTTTTTCATAAATTATTAATATTTGTACTACTAATGTTTCTATTTAGTCATGTTGAATATTGTACGACATGGTTTATATTAGGATTATATATTAAGTGTTCACTGTCTGCTGTACTATATATTTCCTGTGTTTAACAGCTGTTAATCCTCCATACTTCTCAAATAAATAAATACGATAGGTACACTTATTTAAGTCTTATAGACCTCCTTAATACATACAACTTTCTATTTTGTTCTTAGTCTTTATGTTTCTCATATTAGATCTACCACCTCCCTTAATGCATGATACACTTTCGTAAAAACCCTAGGGTCAACAGCAACAGTTGATCGAAATCGTATTTGATTCACATTACACGGTTTTCTCATAGCAAAAACGCTCTGCTGAGTCATTGAAAATAAATTGCAAGAACTCACAAGCTGTGGGTAAGATGCTTGCTAATTTTATATGAGAAATGTAATATCCTAAGTGCAATTTTATAGGAATTGTTGGCTAACTCTTCACTGGCTTCTTAGTCACGACTTGGTTTCTGTAAAACTGGTATCAATCTACATCACGACAGCCAGACAGACGGACAACGGTAGACCGTTGTCCGTCTGTCTATCTGTCAAAGATATATATTTGCTATCTGTCTATCTAATACGGGATCGAAATTTTAAATTGAGGGTAGGTACTAGTTCAAGTGAGGTATCATATCATATGAAAAGGCTTTTCATAATTTATACGACGCATAAATTCTTATTTATAATGACAAATATAAAAACCTGGACAAAGTCGTGAATTCTGGAACAGTCTCTGAATCAGTCTCAGAATCTTTTGTCAACGACGTAGAGCAAGCAATAGATACAAAGTTGTAATATGAAAGTTGGGCTGCGGACCCGATTATGTTTAGTAAGGACACATACATAGAATGAAAATCCGTCCATCCGTGTAGAAGAAATGCAACAATACACACATTCAAATAGAAGAATCGTATGTATGTATTTAAATAAAAACATAATGGTTGCATTCGCCGAAGGCAAAGGAACTCGTATACCAATTTTTTATGCTATTATTTATTAATATGCAATTTTTTATATTTTTTTGCCCGCCCTTGACCTCGATTGCGCCTGATGGTAGGTGATAGATGAGGTCTACGATGGAACGAGCGAACCCAGAAGATGCCTGTTCACTCTTGTTTTGAAGGCAGACGGGTCATATTATGTGGTAGATGTGGAACATATAAATATCTTCAAATTTCAGTGCAAGATAGTACTGAGAAGCATAATTTGCATGCTTTTTTTTTTAACGTGGTAAAATTATCAAATAAGTCCTCCCACCCCGGGCAGGGTGCGAGGGACTGTCAGACTTTTACTGACTAAAATCCACGGTGTTCCTTCAATAACCCTTTACGTACCGGGGTCACGGTAATGGGATAAGTCCCACGACCCCGGCAGGCAAGACTAAAATTCTTTAATAAAAGTGTTAGCAGTACTAAAATTGTGATAGTACAGATAAATATTTTTTTCTTCTTGTGTTTTTCCTTTCCAAAACGAGCCTAATACAAACTTAAGTTTGAATTCGTATATTGTTTATGGGTCACAGCAATGGCAATGAATACCCCTTTGTAATATACATAGTATCAACTTGTACTAGTACCTACTTAGGGTAATGTTACTATTTCTGGCGGCCCTATATTATAATTTATAATATAATGTCAATAGTTACAATGGATTCATATTGTGTTTAAACCTATAAGTAACACTAATTTCCCAAAATTAGATTTATTTAATTGCACAAAACGTAAATTCAAAGCACTGATAATAAGAAACTCAGATAAATAGTAAATTAGCTCTAACCTGCATTATTTTGTATAAAATGTAAGTTGTTTGTTATGTCATTCATTTTTGCTGTTAAGTTCCTTCACATAAACAGGGAAACCTATTATTAGCCATAGAAAACTGTAATAAACTTATTCTATAATTTACTTAATGTATTACTGTTCGTTTTCTAAATAAAATAAATATTAAGATTACTATTTATCAAAAAAAAGAAAAAGGGGAGACCAGATATAAACTAGGCAGATGACTTACATACCTGCATTATAAATTGGCTTAACTGACACGAGTTTTCAAGTACCTATTCAGTTCATTAGCACTTGAAGCATGCTTCAACTATTAAATCAGTTCCTAAGTACAGACATACCACGGGCACGCTGCAATTGCGGCGGTAAGAACCCTCTTTGAGGAGTGGCTAGATCGGCGTCACGGCGTCCTGACCTACCGCATGACGCAGGTCCTCACCGGAAACGGAAGTTTCGGGAGGTACCTGTGTCTGATGGGAAAGGAGGAAACGCCTGGGTGTCACCACTGCGAGGGTCGCCCTGAGGACACCGTAGAGCACACGGTGCAAGACTGCCCCGCCTGGGCAGAGCACCGACGTGTCCTCACGGCGGCGATAGGCGGAGACCTCTCGCGCCCGGCATTGGTCGAGGCCATGCTGCGGGGCGAGAGGGAGTGGGAAGCGGTCGCCTCCTGCGAAGCAGTCAGGCTTCCGAAGGAGGAGGCGGGCCGCGTGAGGGAGAGAATGGCGTCCTCCCTCCAGCCCAGCCGCAGTGGTAGACGCCCACGGCGTCGGACGTCGGCCGACGATCTCCGGCCACCGTAGCCGCGGGCATGCGGACAGCGAGTAAAGGGCAACTCGCTGTCCGACCATGGACCATGCTCGGGTCGACGGCGCGTTGTGTTCCACGCGCGCCTCAAAGAGCGTCAGCAATATGACGAGGCCCCCCCGTAGAGGGCCGAAGCCTGCCGGGGTCGTGGGACTTATCCCATTACCGTGACCCCGGTACGTAAAGGGTTATTGAAGGAACACCGTGGATTTTAGTCAGTAAAAGTCTGACAGTCCCTCCCACCCTGCCCGGGGTGGGAGGACTTATTTGATAATTTTACCACGCTAAAAAAAAAAAAAAAAGTACAGACATACCAACATTATGTTTTATGTAGGGCTCGTTCAAGTATGTGTTAATACCTCGTGAACCCTCGTTTCGTATTTATGTATGGGGTTAGAACGATCGCAATTACGGAAAACTGGTTCCTAATACAATAAATAGGAGAAAATCAGTTAGCACCAAAAGTCTACAAAAATATTTTCTTTGTTTTATCGCCAACGTAGGTGACAAGTCTGCAAGGCTGAAATGGGGTTGGGCAGGACACATCTACAGGATGCACGAGGACAGATGGGCACGATCTGTCATGCGAAGGGTGCCTCAAGACGGACGTCATAGCCGAGGCAAACCTAAGAAGCAATAGACAAAATATAAAACATTATTAAACTAAGTAGAGGTAACTTACAAACTAATTATTTAGCCAATAAATATTACTATTAAAACCATGATTGTATGTATGTATTTCTGTGTGTTCTGAGTTTTAAATGGATGCTCGAGAATATGTGAAGCGCGAGTGTGTGTATCATATTGTGTAGGTAGCGTAATGCAGTTGTGTGAAAAAACCCTGTGCGTGGATGTTGTAGTGTGTGTATAGGTAAAGTAGTTATGTTATTATCAGCACAACTACTTTACCTATACACACACTACAACATTTATATGCGATGTCCAAATGTTGCAGTGTGGACGGAAGTTATGCAGCCTTTACAATTTTACAAGATTTTCTAATTCTTACGTGAGCGTAGACAACCATATATTTGTGAACATTTTGCAGTTTCGGAAAGTATGGGGATAAATGTTGAGTACCCTATTTCTACAATAATCTATACTAATATTATTAAGCAGAAAAGTTTGTTCGTTTGTTTGCTTGAACGCGCTAATCTTCGAAAGTACTGGGTGGATTTGGATGCAATTTGGTATGGAAGTAGCTTGAAGCTTGAGGAAGGTTATAGGCTACTTTTTACGCGACTGCAAAAAAAGAGAGTTATGTTTTTACCGTGATAGAATCCACGGGAGCGAAGCCCCGCGTGAGTACTAGTCATGTAATAATAATGCCTCACAATTACATAATGATGCATTATTACACGATAAAATGAAATGAAATGAAATATTTGTTTTTGTAAATTGGTTATAAATAACACTTTTACACGTCAAAAGAATGCCTAACCGTAGGTAATTTCAACAAGGCGTACGATTCACTACTAGGGAAAAGAATGGGGTTGCGTGTCATAACTTTGAGCTCTCTGTGCCCTTTCCAAGCGCAAACATTTCCCAGTATTACCCCAAGCTGCTACACGGTACGTGATGATGGAGTGAGAAAAGGGTTCGCGATCACGTTCACTCGGCACATCTATTCCCCCGGTACCCCGATCCGTGAGGCAGCATCGCGGAGGATTCCGAATATGATAAATATGACTGTTTCTTTTCTTTTATAAATTGGACGTAGTTATGCAAAAAGGATCCAATCCAAACTTTTACCGCCCATAAGACCGCCCATTGTAACACCCTTTGTAGTTTTTTAAGTCCTTATTTAATTCTGTTATGGTGTACAATACAGAGTATATCTATCTATCTATCTTTTCTAAAATTGAGTTATATATACCATAAAAACTTTTTACCAAAAAATTAAACCGACTCCCAAAAACACTGCAAAGTGAAAAATAACTTTAATTTCGGTAGTCGGTGTCTAGTTTTGTATTTTCGTTTTTGGCACCGACTTCCGAAATTAAAGTTATTTTTCACTTTGCAGTGTTTTTGGGAGTCAGTTTAATTTTTTGGTAAAAAGTTTTTATTTCACTCTTTTTAGTTGGTCGATTTTTAATTTACCTAGTTAAAAGAGCCTAAATGTCAACTACTTATAACCTTTTACAAAATATTGCTTTTCCCAATGCTGGGCCGTTAATTTTTGAGGAGTTCTCCTGGTACTTCACCATCAGCTCTACATCACCATATGCATTGTGACGAACATAAAGTGCTTAACATCCATATTCAAGTATTCGAATCGCAATCTACAAAATACTTATTATTGAGTAGGTTCGGCGGCCATCTGTGGTCTTCATCATCAGTTCCACTTCCCCAAATGGTATTTTTTGAGAACAACTGCACAAGTTACTATAAGAAATACCCAAAACGCCATAGGTGTGCCTATAATATTTGAAGAGTTTCCTCGATTTCTCCAGGATCCCATCATCAGATCCTGACTTGGTGATAAATGGTACCAATTTCGAAGTATACCCTTTCAAACAAAAAAAGAATTTTCCAAATCGGTTCAGCCGTCTTTGAGTAATCGGTGACCATACATAAAAAAAGAGAAAAAAAAATATACGCGTCGAATTGATAACCTCCTCTTTTGGTCGTCGGTTGAAAAGCATCTTCAGGGTGATATATTAAAAATATCAATATAACTCAATTTCGGAAAAAGTGTGGAATTGATCCTTTTTGCATAACTACGGCCAATTGTTTTCTACTTCATTATCTGCTTAGCCTATTCCCAACGATGTTAGGGTCGGCTTCCAGTATAACCGGATACAGCTGAGTATTTACATGGAGCGACTGCCTGTTTAACCTTCACAACCCAGTATAATTGTCGGATTCTCTGTCTTCTGTATGTCAAAAAGACAGCTGGCACCCACGGCTTAACGTGTCTTCCGAGGAATAACAGAATATCACTCCGCCAACTTCCAAATTCTGAGCTACTGCGGTAAAGGTGAATGCCAAGTTTCGGCTCGAATCATGTAGCGTCTGACAGACTTTCTAAATTAATGATAATTCATTATATAAAACTGTAAAAAATATACAGTATAAATAAAATCTGTAGAAGTACACCGTTTAAAAGTCATTTTAAATAGTTTTTCAATTTATCAACACGTTTTCTATCTACAATTTCAATTAGAACTGTTGCCAATACCAAAATAAAATAATATCGATATGAAATTGCACTTGCAAATCGATTACATTAATATTATTATGAATCTACGTAAGTGAATTTATTAGTTACTAAAGTCATAACTCGTAATTCTTATAATAATTAATAATGTTTAGTTATATTTTTTAATATCTTATAATAATTTAAAGTAATTCAATTAAATTATCGATACAGTTTAGAATAATTATTTAGTGCTGGTAACACTTAATCTTGTAGTCGTCACTGATAATTGTCGATAGTTTTACTTTTCCCGCGTTTTATGACGAGCGACGAAGTCTTATGTGTTTTTTGAGTTTTGTGTTATTTATTGCTTTGTTACTGGACTCTGATTTCTATATTACTAACGACTACCGTGGCTGTTGAAACTGAATTCAGTATTCATTATTCAATCATTTAATAGTTTATTTCATGTTATCGTTAAAATTAGAAGTATTAACTGGTCAACTTCAAAGAACTATAACTTTTTTTTGGTGTACTTCTTATAGAAAACTAACTATACAGTCAATTTATATAATTATTTTCCTTTTTTATGATATATAGTTCATCTTTGTCGGTTCTGGCCGAATCTTGAAGGAAGCCTTGGCATTCTCCTTTCTTACCGAAAAACCCAATAGCACTTTCTGCCCGACCCGGGAATCAAACCAAAGACCACTTAACGAGGCAGTTCTTTGTTTTCTACTTACGGTCAACATAAAAAGTGCTTTAATATACATATATTAAAGCACTTTTTCACATGATTGAATTATATTAGACGAAAGTAGTTTTTTTTAAAAAGCAGTACAATGTCGAATCATAGCAGGCCCGTTGGTATAGTGGTCAGTGGTCCTGACTGCTATGCGCAAGGTCGTGGGTTCGATTCCCACCTAGGACAAATGTTTGTGTGATGAGCACGGTCATTTGTTCTTTGTCTGGGTGTAATTTATCTATAATATGTATGTATTTAGAAATATATATGTATGTTTATCAGTTGTTTAGTATCCATATCACAAGCTCTGCTTAGTTTGGGACTAGATGGCGTTGCGTGAAAAAAAAAAAAAAAAAAAGTTGTGGAATATATATATTATGTAGCTGTCGAAGATTGGGGTACTCGGGGAATAACCCCATCTAACGGCAACCAATCAATTCAATAGTGACTTTGTGCTGCTCTCAAAACTTTCAAATATTTCAGTTTACTCTAAAGATCACTCAAGCATACTAAGTAAAACTGAGTTAATTAACCGAGTGGAACTTTATGAAAGATTTCGTGTTCAGTGTTGCCACTGTCGGCAAGTTCCGGACTTATTCCGGTAAATTAACCATTAAACTGATGAGAACAAAGGACTACAGCTTCGAGCTTGTTACGTGCCTAGTTGAGATGTTTATATTGTTATTTGTCTTAAACTTGATTCAGCACTACTTATTTGCGTTCAATCATTTCCATGATTGAACGCAATAACATAATTTATCAAATTTATTGATAAACACATTTTTAATGGAAAAATTCAGTGACAATTTGACGATTGACAAATGAAACTACACTACAAAACACTAAAAAAGTAATCATCACAGACACACTTAAATGTTTTGAACTTAAAACCAACCACTAAACATCGGACGGTAAATAATCACAGCTATGATACGCCAAGTTCCAATTAAAATATAAAACTTTAACGAGCCAGCCAGGTATGTTTTGGCGTCTTCAGCGTAAAACTTTCATAAAGCACAAAATACGAAGCTAACCGAACTATTCCGAACATGAGGAGCGGCAAACAGATAGGAGAGCTAGCTATTTACTAATTACACTCAGGCTGTAGCTTATTACATGACAAACCAGTGAAGTAGACGTATAACATGTAGTAATAAGACTAATAAACAAGCCAAGCAAACAATATTCTTCCTTTACACAAAACATACACACTCTACCTATGAACTATATTTTACACAATTCTTTACTTTCCTGAAGAATAAAGGAAATATTATGAATAATGAATGTTTTTTTTTTTGTTTTGTGTAAAATCATTAATGATAAAGATAGTTGTGATTCATGTAATTTTGTCATTAATCATCGTATATAGCTATTATATGGTATGGAGATTTAAGGAGCTCCCTAAGGGTCAGTTAACAGTGCCTTTGAGCTGAACACGTAAGTCCCTTCCTAATTAGTTTTATTTGTTTAATGGGCAAACTAGACACGGGCCACAAAAGAGGTCGCGTGTCTTCTGAGGATTACCTTAATTTACCGACTACGGCTCCTACCGTGGAGTAGCCCGCAAGAAATGAAGTAGACCTGAATAAAATTTGGTCCTTGAGATTACCACAACAATGTGCAATGTAGACTTTAAAATCTAGACGATACAGCGGCGCTTTGAAATTTCGCATGACGTCACGCCTTCCCACACTTTATCCGACAAGTGACGTCACTAACTCTGAACTTAACTTTGACGGCCTTTATGTTTGTCACTGCTTTGAAAATGTTTATAAAATTACACGTATCCAGTGGATTTATTTTATATCCAAGAAACATCGCTTAAGCTCCAGACGCAGTCGCGACAATTCTCAAACGTCGACGCAACGACTAATTTGACAAAAAACACATACATTAGGAGCAGTTCTGCATCCCACTTGAAACAAATAAAAACCATTAGAAGACTCTTTAATCTATCAAAAGTAAGTACAATCTAAGGCAAGTTCCATTGAGTAAGCTCTAAGCTATTGTACATTATGTATGTAAGTATGTCCGTTCCAACAATGCTAGGGGTTTGATTGATGGCTTCCTAGTACCGCAGTCTGTTTATTATTATTGTATGCCTCTATACAGAAGTTTCAGTCGTTAATCACAGCAATATCATCGATACAAAGGGTGTGTGTCTTACTATGTATGTGTATCGTGGTTTTCAGTGTCTTATTGTTACGCCTAGTGTGCTGCGGTCCCGGCTCGACGGTCAGTGCGTCTTGTTCCACGCGTGCCTCAAAGAGCCGTCAGCGCTAGTGACAGGGCCCCATAGGGCCATTGCCTGGCGGGGTTGCGGGAATGTTCTAACGAGATACCGCAGCCCCGGAACTTAAGGGCAGCTGAAGGAACAGGGTGGATTTTTAGTCAGTAGAATTCTGACACTCCCTTCCGCTCCACCCAGAGCTGAAGAAGCCATTCGATAATTTTCCAAACCGCAAAAAAAAAAAGTGTGCTGCGGTACTAATGTACACAAGGTCCTGAGTTTAAATTCCGTGGTTGAGTAAATAATTATTCGGTTTCAGATCTAAAACGACTTAATGATATTTATTTTGAAAATTGGTTCTTTAATAACACTTTTCTTCTTCTTCGCCGTTTGACTCTTGGTAGAGTGGTCGTGGTCGTTATTTCAGTTGAGTGACCCGCTTCACAATGCGCCGCCACTCGTCTCTTGCAGCAACCTGGTACAGTCGTGCACTGGGTTACCGAGAGCAGCTCTTATCTGATCTGTTCATCTCATCGGTGACCTTGCGCGCGGCCTCGTGCCCTCTACTCGACCCTTTACGACTGGGCGCTCGATAGAGTTGTGGTCTCTTCTCGAAATGTGCCAAAAGAAAGTGCGGATGCGAGCCTGGACTACAAAAGACACGTGGTCCTTGATGCCGAGTTCTTGGAGCATGGAAGCATTTGTACAGAATTCCGTCCAGAATATACCGAGCATTCTTCTACAGCACCACATTTCCAAAGCCTCTATCCTCTGCTTCTCACTGTCGCGCAGAGTCCACGTCAAAGTGCGCGGACGAGCTTTAGTTATGTTGCGGTTTCTCCATACTTTTTTCAGCTTGTCCATTGCAGAGCTCGTAATGGCCATCCGCTTCTTTATTTCACGATGCATCCGCCATTATTTGAAATCAATGCCTCCAGGTAGATGTATGATTGGACTTCCCCACAGTTTGCAGTTTGTGTGACCTCTGGTGAGTTATCTTTAGTTCGATCCACAATCATCATCTTTGTTTTGGTACGATTTATCTTTAGTCCAAATTGGCGGCTGACATTCTCCATCTTGCTGAGTAACTCTCCTATGCAGCCAATACTCGATGCGAACAGAGTGGTATCGTCCGCATAGCGTAGGTTTGAGATTTTGAGGCCTCCAATCCTCACCCCATCGGTCGAGTTTTTCAGTACAATTCTCATAATGAGCTCCGTGTAGTTTTTAAATACACACATCAAAAGTGTCTAGGGATCAAGCATTTTTATGCGGATTTCTTGAGATTGAGATGTGGCTTTGTAATAAATTTATGATTTTATAAATTTATATGGATCCTTTTTGGTGCATTTCATAATTTGAAACAGGAACTGTTAATCAAATTCGAGTAAAAGATGAAAATCAGCTGTCAATATTTTCCCTATAAAAACATACAACGCATTGAAGACATTATTAGTGCTACTGTTTCCCTACTACTGATTAAAACCAACGTTATTATGGAGCGGCGACGTCATTTAAGCAGGGAAGAAATGCTCAGAGCCGTGGGAATGATAGAAGCTGGTTCCCGGCAACGTACTGTGGCTTTAGCTCTGAATACAAGTCAGAGTGTTATCAGTCGACTTTGGACACGTTACCGAAGCACTGGTACCGTGGCTGAGCGCCATGGAGGACGGTATCGCTGCACCACACGGAGACAAGACCGATACATTCAAATCTTAACTCGAAGAGCTCCAACAATAACCGCCATGATGTTAGCCGTGAGGCTTCATCACTCTTCAGGGAACTTAATTAGCGACCAAACAGTCAGAAACCGCTTGCATGAAGTGAACCTTCATTCCCGAAGACCGCTACGGGTACCACCTATAGCAATGCACAATCGTAGGATTCGATATCAATGGGCTCTTGAACACAGAAATTGGGCAGAAGAACAATGGCGTTTCGTGTGCTTTTCTGATGAGTCTCGTTTTGGTATGAGACCGGATACAAGACGTATACGACACTGGAGAACCCCTGGACGCCAACAGCGATTAAAATCCTGCCAGGAAGTCCATCCTTATAGTGGTGGAACCATCATGGTATGGGCGGGTATTTGGATCGGCGGAAGAACTGAGTTGATTTGGATCAGAGGCAACCTCAACGCTCAAATTTATGCTGAGACGATTGTATCTGACGTCATCGTTCCTCTACAAGTGCAAATCGGTTCCTTATTTCAGTTAATGCATGATAATGCACGACCGCACACCGCAAGAGTTGTAAGACAGACTCTCGCCGCAGCTAACATCAATGTCCTGCTCTGGCCTGCTCAGTCGCCAGACTTGAACCCGATTGAGCATGCATGGGATATGCTACAGAGAAGAGCTCTGCCGAATATGGAGGGTATCCAGTCGCAAGAAGACCTTTTTTTGTTGTTGCAACGAACATGGGCGGCCATTCCACAGCGTGATTTGGATGAACTCATTTTGAGTATGCCAAACCGATGTTCTTGTGTTGTTATTGTTCGCGGTAGAAACACGGATTATTAATTGTTTAAGTTACCCAATAAAATTTTAAAGAAAACTGTTATTTCAGTCTTTTTTTCGAACTTTAATGTTAGTGGTTCAAATGTCAAAAATCCCTTTATTAGGAAAATGGCAAATTTCTTTATTAATGCAAAGGTGACTTCGTTTATCGTTACTGTGACAAACGAAAACACTTTATTTGATGAATCCTTAAAGAAAATTTTAATTAATATCAATCAGGAGAAAAGTTATTGCAAAAATATATGTTGATCCCTAGACACTTTTGATGTGTGTAGGAGCATATATATAATATATGCATCTTTGACGAACATCTGCGCTCGAGTGGAAACCACTTGACAATACGTTATCCGATGCTGTTCCATCTTCGTAAAGACACCTGAGCAGATGCACAAAGTGTACATGGGCACCCTTTTACTTACTTTATATAAGATTTTTAAGAAGATTTGTATAAGAACGCGTGTCGCCGCTTGTCTCCCCACTCTTTAGCTCTACTACAAGCAAGAGGCCCGTTACGTATGCGAATTACGCACACAAATAAATTACACACACTTAAATCGAGAGCTTGCTACTGATTGTAACTCACTGTTGATAAACATGCGCCGTGCATCACGGCCAATCAGGGCAAAGGACAAAACGTCAATGGTTGAAGTGTGGCGCATGCAGTACACTGTTAGCGGACTTGGTCATTGCGTTGATTAAGGGAGTACACAACGGGCAATGTATACTTTTTGTAACTTGTTGCAATATTGTTGTTAATGTTCGGAATTTCATAGTTATCAGAATATTTTCATGTTTTTTACAAATAAAATTGTAATTAAATGTTATTTTCGACTTACTGATGGAAAGATATACCTCCTCGCTCTATACTTGCGGTCTGACTTTTTGTTTTACAGGTTATAATTGCACAACACGGTATTTTAAAGCAGAGCTCTGTGTTCCGAAGTAATCCGAAGCGCACTAAACGCGGTGAATGAATTAATCGGTCGCGCTATGATTGTCGTATCATAAATTTGGCGCGCGCGCCACGCCCACATTACCATTCCAACCTTATTCATCTATTCCGTGGGTTAGATCATATGAGAACCATGGTGACCTTTTGAGTAAGGAGCACACAGTACTGAACGAATTTCGATGAAACTTTTCAGTAATATGTCTATATTACTATATTACTAGACTATAAATCAAACTACATAACACTTAAGCCTGCGTTTATAAACGATGAAAGTAGAAGTACCATAGCATAAACAACAGTTATTAATAGTTAATAATTACAGGTAGAGCTTAATAGTCTGAAACTTCATTATTATCCTAAATGTATGATTATGTCAACAGCCTAATCATTGTGGATACAATGATTAAGCTATTACGCTAAATACACCACTGACAATTCTGCATTGTATATACTACCTATGTACTATCATAGTAGGCGAACTGTAGCCGTGGTTACGAACTGGTTGTAGAACAACAAAGTTTAATTTGATATTGGACAACATAAACCTACGTTATTCCTCGTTATATTTAATATCAGCGTAGGTTTAGAAAATATGATAAACAAACCACTGAAATAAGCCAAAATAGAAACAATGGAGCAAGTACTAAAGTTTAAAAACAAAACCAAATCCGTAAAATGTTAACAAGCCAGTATCAAACTACCCACAAGCAAAAGTTTCGGACCACGTAATACGAAAAGTTACAAACTTGGACGGATTCGTACGTGTAAATCTATTAGTTCTATTCTAATAAACGTGGGCACTAAAGTCCGTTCGTAATATGTAATCTTGTCATAACTAACTAAACAGTTAATTACCGGAGTCCCGGTTGGACGCCACTATACCGGGCCCGCCTTTTACCCAACTTTATCTCTTATACATATACACATGTACACATATACAACGTGTAATTTAAAGGGTATATACATACCAACTGCATGGCTTCTTTGGATGATAACAAACGATATGGCAAGGGTTTTCTAATCCTATGTGCACATGTGTGGAGCATTTAGAAATTTCAATACATTGATACCAGAGACCGAATTTTTCAAATTAAGAAGAACGAATAGAATTATCGTTGTATTGGCAAGTGAGGTGGAAAGTGATGACCCTCATAGTGCTGTGACACGTTTGTTATTACTGGTATTCAAGAAACATATGAAACCAATAATTTGAGGTCAATTCTGTGAGTCACTTATTTTGAGCTGAAACTTTGCATAGAGACTTCATACCAGATGTTGTCTTCAGTCCTTTTGGATAGATATGGGGTTTCCGTTACACGTTGTATATATCTTATACACATGGACTATTATAACCATGAGCTTGGATGATAACAGTGCTTTTATACTAGTTTGTAATTAACATTTCTAGAATTATACGTGTGTAAATATGTACAGGTAATGTACCATCAAAGTGATTATATGATATTGTATACCACTATTCAGTCCTTTGCCGTTGTTGTTGTAGCCGATCTTTTTGATGACATGTTTTAAATATGTTCTTGGTTTGTTCCTTTGTTTCGGTGGGAATATCATCCAACGACTACTCCCGCTCTGGGTCAAATTTAAAAACCCAACCTTTTCCATTAGACGTTGTACGAGTATTCGGAAATATTTCAGTCCTTAAACTTTAGACTACTGACATCGGTCTGTCAGTCCGCGGTAGCGTTGCGATTGCGATGCCCAAAATGGCAAAAATGTAAATGTACAGGATAGACAAACGCTCACAAAAATATCACGTGATCAATCCTTTATATTGTGGCATATCAAAGATCGCAATCGCTGACAGAAAAGTACTTTGTCTAGTCTCAAGAGCCCCTTGATTATCTATGGGCTAAGAAAACTTTCAGCCCAATATTTAACAAACTTCACATTTACTGTGAGCTAAAGCATGGAACTCTCTGCCGGCATCTGTGTTCCCTACCACATGTGACCCATGGGCCTTTAAAGGAACAGACATCTTTTGGGCTTGCCCATTCCATCGTAGTTCTCATCTATCGCTTACCATCAGACATGATCTCAATCATTCATGATCAATGAAAGTGCGGAAAAACTGATCTCTATTATATCAGATGCAATCAATCAAAACAGTACACTAAAAAAAGTTCCTAACAGAAGGCAGACTATTAAACCATGGATGACTTCGGGTCTCCTAAGGTGCATGCGAAATCGGGATCAACTCCATAAAAAAGCAATACAAAATCCTAAAGACTTCAATGCTAAACTAATATATTCCAGATATCGGAATTACTCTAACAATTTATTGAAAACTATTAAATGCAATCATGACCAACAAGAACTTATGAAGGCAAATGGAAATCCCAAAGCAACTTGGGATATCATAAAAACTATTAGCTACAAAAATACGTCACCCATAAGCAAGTCAGGAGAACTTCTTAATATGTGCAGTGATCCAAAGTCTTCCGTTAACGCTATAAATAAGTATTTTGCAAATGTTGGAGCGGATCTTGCTAGGCAGGTTGTACAACGTGTATCTCGCCGTAACTTTGAATTTGACAGCTTAACAAATCCTCAAGGTAACTCAATTGTATTACTTGAAACCGATTTCTCAGAAATAGAAAATATAATTATAGAACTATAACAGAATTGTGCAGTAGGTCACGATGGAATACCAGCCTCTATTATCAAGTCTGCCAGACATGTACTTGTTCCAGCAATAACCCATATTTGTAATTTATGTATCCTACACGGTATTTTCCCTGACACTTTTAAAAAGGCTTCAGTGACACCAGTATTCAAGGGTGGGGATGGTGACCGTGTTAGAAACTATAGGCCTATATCTGTACTCACCACACTGTCCAAAATTATGGAGAAGGTTCTGAACAAAAGATTACTTAGCTATCTTGAATTCAACAACATACTTGCGCCAAATCAATACGGTTTTAGGAAAGGCGTATCAACTGAGGATGCTGTTCTTCAACTGACAAACCAAATTGTGAATAATCTTGATTCTAAGACTAAAACTATAGGTATATTTCTCGATTTAGCCAAGGCCTTTGACACGGTCTCTACTCCTATCCTTCTGCGTGGTTTAGAAAGCCTAGGAATAAGAAATAACGCTCTAAACCTCTTCCGTGATTATCTCACAAACCGTTACCAACGAGTTAAGGTAGACAACTACATCAGTGACGATGTCAAGCTAACCTTTGGCGTACCACAAGGCAGCGTACTGGGGCCTACCCTTTTTCTTCTGTTTGTTAACAGATTGTGTCAGCTGTCAATCCCACACTGCCAGATACTTGTATATGCAGATGACACTGCGCTTATCGTGAGTGGAAAAACATGGGAATCTACTCATCATGCAGCTGAAAATGCTCTTGCCATAGTAATGGATTGGCTTTCATTAAATCTACTAACGCTAAATGTCTCTAAAACACACTTTGTCCCTTTTTCAGCGAACACTGCTACACAACCTAGTATGCCAGACATTCGAGCCCATAGTTGTCACTCAACACGAACTCCTTGCAGTTGCCCTAGTATAAATAGAAGCTCTTGTGTTAAATATTTAGGCGTGCACATTGATAACACATTAAGTTGGCACAAGCATATCAGCGTGACAGTTACGCGTGTTCGCAAACTATTGTTTCCCATGAAAAAACTAAGAAGTGTAGTTGACGACCGACTGCTTAAAACTGTTTATTTTGCCTTGGCTCAGTCACTTCTTACCTATTGTATATGTGTCTGGGGTGGTACATTTAAAACGTATTTACTTCGCCTTGAGAGGGCCCAAAGAGCTGTCTTGAAAGTCATGCTTCACAAACCTTACCTATACTCGACTACCCAGCTTTATAAAGATATATCTGTACTTACTGTCCGACAACTCTGTGTACTAAACATCACTCTACGTGTACACTCATCATTGACCTATGACCCAAAATTATTAAAGCAAATTAAACGGCGTAAAGATCCTGTATGCCCGCTTGCCACCGCCAAGATTGCTCTGGGGAGGAGAAGCTATCCGTATCTTAGCACTCGTCTTTATAATAGTATTAATGAAACCTACAACATATATTCTTTACCGAAATTTAAATTTAAAGCTATAGTTAGTTGTTTTCTTCAAAAGTTAACCTACAATGAAACTGAAGAATTTTTTACAAAAAAGGCCTATTAACATTCTATTAACATTCTATATGATGACATACAAAACATACATACACACCCCCGCACATACACCCACAGATCACCCACACCACACCAACACATTCACTCTCATCACACCCACACATACACCCATCCTTTCTTTGCTTTTTGTTTATTTTAGTTCAATAATATAAATTATAATATAAGTTAGTTGATTTGTAGTATTAAGTTAAACTTTGGTTGTATATTTAAAGAAACTGCCACAAAAATGTAAAAAACTGTAAAAGGAAGGCGCCTGTGTCTGTAACACAGTGTATACTAGCACAGACACAGACGTACACTCTGTCTCAAAAAATAGCATTGTTCCTTATAAAATGTCGATTTTGTTTTGTTTTTTCTATTTATTATGATGGACCAACTGTATTTGGCTTTTTGGTAATAAAGTTTTTATTATTATTTATTATTATTATTATGATCGAGGTTAAGGGCGGGCTCATCCGGAATTTTAAAAAAAATACACACGACAGTCCACCTACTGAATTCAAGTATCTTTTTAAAATTATCTTCTTCTATTGGGCATATTTTGGTCTCGTGACCCTACCATAATTATAACATAGCCTTTAAGCGAAACAGTTTTCAAAACTAATTAATATCACACAGCTTCCAATATCAGCCGGGCAGGGAACTGATCGGAGCATAATACAGGGGCTTAAGTTGCCATTATAGGCACTTTCAGTAGCTCAGCTTCCAATTTAAAGGATTTGCAAGACTTTTGAGGCTGGGAGGCTGGGCCAGGTAGATAACGAGCCAATCAATCGCCTCTAGCTTCTCCATGGTTCGATTGAGGCTGAACTTTGAGGTCAGTATACGCGACCTATTAAATTTGACTTTGTTCATGTTGGTGTGTTGGTTGAATACTCAGCCTATTTCCGCTAAGACTGGAGGATGACTATATTACAGTATCATTAGAATCTACAACGGGATATTTACAATGTTTATTTATTGTTTCGAGTGTCCAATATTTCGGCACTGTTGCAAGTAGGGTTGCCAACCATACTTTATAATAACGTATCCTACTTTATTTTTGGTAATTATACTTTATACTTTTGCATACAAATAAAGTATCTGAAAATACTTTATTTCCAACCTTTACTGCGATGCATAAAACAAAACACTCATTATGGGATTTATGGGTAAGTACTTAACTATTTAACGGTACATATAAGTTAAAACATCTGAATCATGAATCTGAAGTGGCGAGAAGAGTAAAATAGAGCGTCAATAATGTTAATTACTTTTAGAAAGAAAAAGAATTGTTTATTTATTTAATGTTGATTGTCAAACAAGCTTTGAAACATTTAAAAATAGCAAAATACGTTTTAACGCAATAAAACCATAAAATTTTAAAAATATTTTTTTTTCTGTCAAATACTTTTTTCCTATTCAAACAATTTTGTACGTTTTTTCGTCAATAAAAGTTGGCAACCCTAGTTGCAAGCGACATGATCACGAATGGCCTGAAGTTATTGCGGGTTTTTAAATACAAGATAGGCTGGTATTCTAGAGACTATACATTTATAATATTGTCGAAATTGAGTTGCAGAATATTGCCTGTTAATTTCAGTTATGTACTTCAATTAGATTAGAGCCGTTTCTTTGGAAGCTGGCATATATAAGATACAGTGTCAGATTGTGTTGTGTGAAGTCTACCATAGTGAAGGGTTGCGTTCCGTTACAGGGTTGGTCTTTGTTATACAAAAGTGAAATCTGAATCTATATTCTATTTATGTAAAAAAAACGAGTCTGTCTTCTGCATAAATAAAATCCCAACCAAGTTTTATTGCAAAATCGAATATCTGCGTTGTGTACCCCACTACTACCGAGCAATGTAGGAAAATTCACGTAATATTTTTCGCACATTTCTGTATTTATTGTTTTCAATATGATTGTTTGAATAGTTTATTGAATATCAGGTCACGGCTGAACTGGTTTCAAGTTCTGAGGCAAGCTTTTCATAGTATTTGCTGCAAATACACTTTGTTGGTATTCAATTATACTACGTACACAAACTTAAAAAAATAACTATTTTACTATAACAAATAATTACATTACTGTATCATATTTGAGTCAAAGCAGCGAATAGCATAGTGTTTGACCACGTGAAGTTTTCATAAAATATTGATGTTGTTTTCTAAAAGTTCGTGCACAAAGCTAAACATGGTGGATTCATTTTACACTCCACGGCAGTTTTACATTTGGTATGACGTCATAAACAAAAGTAGAAATAACTTGTTCCGTCTATTTTTGAGAACAAGTTTTTTGATGGCGCATTTGACATTCTGCGTATTAAATCCATTGAATTACGCAAGACGCTGTGTGAAAACTGAATATATGGCTATTAAAACTTGTCCTAAGCTAAGTCATAAAATATCAGAATCCATAAACATTGTAATAAAGTACGTACCTGATAACTCTTGACAATAAAAGCTCAAATAAAAGATCTACTTCTTTCAACAAAAACAAACCAGAGTTATGATCCATACTGAGAGAAATGTCTCACATATTTTCGTGATCATGCTTGAACTGCCTACCAATGAAGCTAATATTACAATTTTCCGTACGGAACTTTATTGGCTTTTATATAAACTCAGTATCACTGGTTATATTTTCTTCCACCATCGCACGTTACGTCGAAGACTATTCGTGTAACTTAGTATTCATAGTCTAATTGAAATAATATAATCATCTGTTTGGCCTTTTCCCAAACTATATTTTTAAAGATAACTAACAATGTAGGTAGGATTCACATTACTAGCAATCTTGTTAACCACTCCAACTAAGCTAAAATATGCTTATGTCTGGTATGGGTTCATCGCAATAGTGCAATGGTGGGATGGGGTTCGAACCAGCTACCCTTCGATCACAAGGACAACACTTTACCTACTCATTAGGCTATTGCCAGCAGGTTGGGATCGACTTCCAGTCTGAGTTACATTATTTTACACTTGCTGCTACCCGCAACTTCGTTTGCGTGGGACGATTTTCCGCGTAAATCCCGATCCCGTGGGAATTCCGGGATAAAAAGTGGACTATGTGTTATTCCAGGATGTCAACTATCTACTTACAAAATTTAATTAAAATCCATCTAGTAGGTCCGGCGTGTACAAACAGACAAATAGACATTTTTTTTATTTTTTTGTTGTGTTACCGCCTCAATTAATATTTTTATATAAAATTGAAATGTACCGACACACTTTTTTTACTATTTTATTATATGTATGTATAGATGAAGCGACTGCCTACATGACCTTCCTGGGACACGTCACTCCTTGACAAGACTGGTGTCAAATTTTCTTGTTAGGACTGTTAAGGATGTCAAAACGACAGCCAGGTTATGGTCCTGGCTGGCTGACGGCTTAACGTGCATTCAGAAATACGGAGGGATCTCAATTATATATTTCTTTTTTTTTACAACTTTCACACAACGCCATCTAGTGCCAAACTAAGCAGAGCTTGTGCTATGAGTACTAGACAACTGATAAACATACATATATATTTCTGAATACGTACATATTTTAGATAAATTACACCCAGACAAAGAACAAATGATCGTGCTCATCACACAAACATTTGTCCTGGGTGGGAATCGAACCCACGACCTTGCGCATAGCAGTTAGGGCCACTGACCACTGGACCAACAGGCCTGTCAAAAAATATGTTTAGATCACCCCTCCACGAACCAACCCTGGCAAACGTTGCTGACGATCGTGCGGCTATTATTATTTTTAGCCATGAGTTCCTAATTGAAAGTATTTATACAACGTGTAACAGATTAAGCGCAATACCTCAGACACCCCAATTAGAATATTAAATTAAGTACAAGTCTAAAACAACATCTGTAACTAAATAAATTGAAACCAATCCTAGACATTTTTTTTTAATATTTATCCTTACTAAACGCAAAACGTATGTGTGTCATACAATATCCTTACGCAGACGCATACACTCAAGCAATGTTAGTGGCCGACGCGACACGCACACAATTTCCTTGAATTAAGGATTGTATTAATTTGTCATAATACTGTGTTTCCATTTTAAGTTAAATGAAAATTCTTCCATCAAAATTTAACACCTATTTTTTATGACGGAAATCGATTCAGACGCCGATTCTGAACCAACTACTTTCAGGAATTGCGTTTATTCTGTTACATGTTGTATAGGTACTAGTAGCCGCGCGGGGCTACGCTCCCGTAGACTGTATCTTGATAAAAACATAACCTCCTTTTTTTCAGTCAGATAAACATCCTTCTACAAGCTTCAAGCTACTTCCATATCAAATTTCATCCAAAACAGTAGTTTCGAAGATTTGTGCGTTCAAACAAAGAAACTTTTCCGCTTTATAATATTAGATTTTTAGATCTATGTGAAGGCTACTTTTTATATTACATGTCAGAAAAGTAAGTAACTTAACTTCGCAGTCTTAAAATAGACTTCCTACTTGATTATATTTTTATTGTTCTTACACTGATTACACTTTTCAATCTCCAGCTCAACGACTTTTATCACTTGTCACATTTTTCTTGATCTTCGTGCCATTGCCAAGTCATTTAAGTAGAATGAATATCTATATTCATTCTACTTAAATGACTTTCACGTCGAATGTAATTTTGCGAAGACTTTTATTGCTCTCCAAAATTAATTATATTTTTTTTTAAATGCTACTGAAGTACGCCATACTCCGCAAATAGTAATTACGGCCTTTATATTGGAATTGGCATAATATTGGTTTAAAAAATATTTATTTGTCAAAAGATCATTGCAAACTTTAATTGATCAGATTTAAAATTTAATCAATAATAATAATTAGTCATCGTCTTATGACGCTTCGTCATTGCAGTAAAAAAACATAATTTACTTTGAACCATTAGAAGGAAATAAACAATGTCAAACTCCATCCAAAGGTTGTCTGTAAGAGATTGCCCTGTGCGATAAGACCGCCCATTGTACACTAGTTTTTAACCGACTTCAAAAAAGGAGGTTCTGTATTCGACCAGTATGTATGTATGTTTGGATATCCGCGATTTTCTCAAAAACTATTGATCCGATTTCGATCGCGTTTTCGTTTTTTGAAATCATATTTTACAAGGAAGGTTTTAGTGTATAACACATTAGGTTCTGATGAAGATCTTCGGAGATAAGTGATAGAACTCTTCAAATATAAACAGCAAATCTCCTGCGATTGCTGCCCTCGTATATCTATGTACTCTGCCTATCTCTGCCTATGAATATCACCACTGCTGAAGCACAGACCTTCTATACGGATAAACCTAAAACTACGCAAGCCCAATGCGGATTAGTTGGTGCTGATGACTGCAGCCGAGACTAATGGCTTAACGTGCCTTCTGAAGCACAGAATTTATTTATTTATTTATTTTGAAAAAGCCACATCACGCACATTTTACATTCACAAAAAAAATATTACAGATAATTGGCCTGATGTACATGACAATTACGTTGTACATAAAAATTACAACTATAATCGGTTATTCTACAGTAAATTATTCACAAAATATAATTAAAAATATGAAATAACTTATAATTTGTATTATACATTTAGATATTGACATACATTTATAATTTCGATTATGATAAAAGTGACTAAATATATCAAATTAAATTGAAATGGAAGAAATACATTATAACAGGTTTATGAACAAATTAGAAATCAATTGTAAATTAGATATAAATTACTTGATTTTTATATAAAAATTTACTAATTTTTTTTTTAATGTACGTAGTTTATCGTGGAACACATCTAGATCGGGCACTAGAGTGACCAGTGCGTGATATTGATCCAAGATCCTACGAAGAGGTGCTGCTCGAGCAACTCAATTAACTCGAGATAACAAGTTTTAGATCACCCATCCGATGACTGACCTCTGTGACCACTGCTCAACTCATCAAATCATGGCCTAACGCGCTAAATCGTTTATGTCATCGAGCTCCTCGAGTTTGGTGTAAACCTTTACATAACATAAAATTAATCTGAAATATGGTTTTAGGGGGTAAAAAATGTGTACAGCACTCTCTTTTTTAGCCGACATTAAAAAATTGGCCAAGTGCGAGTCAGACTCGCCCATGAAGGGTTCCGTAATAACTATAATAATATAATATAATATGTATATTTATTTGACAAAAAAAAAATTACAAATTTCTTGAAACTAGCTTATTAACATTTTTTACAAATACGCCAAATAACTTTGTTTTTCATGGTGTTTGTATGAATTACAAAGTTATATTTGCGGTTTTAGAAAATATGCTGTATCACAAAAACTGCTGACTCGATCTGGTTCAGACCAGGGATGTTATGGATATGAAATTTCGGATACGGATATAGGAATGATTATTAAACCGGATACGGATAAGGATACGGTTATGAAATTATGTCGGAATATCCGTTAGTTTCGAATAATTTCGGTTACGAATATTAGATTTTTAAGGAATTGGAAAAGTAAAATACAAATAGCAAATAAAATGGTTTTATTTAAATGCCACCATTAGGTAGGAACTACGATCAGTCTGTGAGTAATAATTATAGCTATGTTATTAAATAAATATTGAGTGTTATCTACCTAAATTAAAAAAACTTTGTACCAAAAAATTAAACCGACTCCCAAAAAACACTGCAAAGTGCAAAATAACTTTAATTTCGGTAGTCGGTGTCTTTAGTTTATATTTTCGTTTTTGGCACCGACTTCCGAAATTAAAGTTATTTTGCACTTTGCAGTGTTTTTTGTGAGTCGGTTTAATTTTTTGGTAAAAAGTTTTTATTTCATTCTTTTTAGTAGGTTGATCTTTAATTTACCTAGTTACAAGAGCCTAAATGTCAACTACTTATAACATTTTATAAAATATTTATTTTCCCAATGCTGGGCCGTTAATTTTTGAGGAGTTCTCCTGGTACTTCACCATCAGCTATACATCACCATATACATTGTGACGAGCATATTGTGCTTAATAACAACATTCAAGTAATCGAAGCGGAACACATGAAATATTTATTACTCCTACTTATATATTGAGTTGTTCCAGTGGCCATCTGTGGTCTTCATCATCAGGTCCACTTCACAAATGGTGCTTTTCGAATGCAACTACACAAGTTACTATAAAAAATATTCAAATCACTATTGGTGTGTCTATAATACACACATCAAAAGTGTCTAGGGATCAAGCATTTTTATGCGGATTTCTTGAGATTGAGATGTGGCTTTGTAATAAATTTATGATTTTATAAATTTATATGGATCCTTTTTGGTGCATTTCATAATTTGAAACAGGAACTGTTAATCAAATTCAAGTAAAAGATGAAAATCAGCTGTCAATATTTTCCCAATAAAAACATACAACGCATTGAAGACATTATTAGTGCTACTGTTTCCCTACTACTGATTAAAACCATCGTTATTATGGAGCGGCGACGTCATTTAAGCAGGGAAGAAATGCTCAGAGCCGTGGGAATGATAGAAGCTGGTTCCCGGCAACGTACTGTGGCTTTAGCTCTGAATACAAGTCAGAGTGTTATCAGTCGACTTTGGACACGTTACCGAAGCACTGGTACCGTGGCTGAGCGCCATGGAGGACGGTATCGCTGCACCACACGGAGACAAGACCGATACATTCGAATCTTAACTCGAAGAGCTCCAACAATAACCGCCATGATGTTAGCCGTGAGGCTTCATCACTCTTCAGGGAACTTAATTAGCGACCAAACAGTCAGAAACCGCTTGCATGAAGTGAACCTTCATTCCCAAAGACCGCTACGGGTACCACCTATAGCAATGCACAATCGTAGGATTCGATATCAATGGGCTCTTGAACACAGAAATTGGGCAGAAGAACAATGGCGTTTCGTGTGCTTTTCTGATGAGTCTCGTTTTGGTATGAGACCGGATACAAGACGTATACGACACTGGAGAACCCCTGGACGCCAACAGCGATTAAAATCCTGCCAGGAAGTCCATCCTTATAGTGATGGAACCATCATGGTATGGGCGGGTATTTGGATCGGCGGAAGAACTGAGTTGATTTGGATCAGAGGCAACCTCAACGCTCAAATTTATGCTGAGACGATTGTATCTGACGTCATCGTTCCTCTACAAGTGCAAATCGGTCCCTTATTTCAGTTAATGCATGATAATGCACGACCGCACACCGCAAGAGTTGTAAGACAGACTCTCGCCGCAGCTAGCATCAATGTCCTGCTCTGGCCTGCTCAGTCGCCAGACTTGAACCCGATTGAGCATGCATGGGATATGCTACAGAGAAGAGCTCTGCCGAATATGGAGGGTATCCAGTCGCAAGAAGACCTTTTTTTGTTGTTGCAACGAACATGGGCGGCCATTCCACAGCGTGATTTGGATGAACTCATTTTGAGTATGCCAGACCGATGTTCTTGTGTTGTTAGTGTTCGCGGTAGAAACACGGATTATTAATTGTTTAAGTTACCCAATAAAATTTTAAAGAAAACTGTTATTTCAGTCTTTTTTTCGAACTTTAATGTTAGTGGTTCAAATGTCAAAAATCCCTTTATTAGGAAAATGGCAAATTTCTTTATTAATGCAAAGGTGACTTGGTTTATCGTTACTGTGACAAACGAAAACACTTTATTTGATGAATCCTTAAAGAAAATTTTAATTAATATCAATCAGGAGAAAAGTTATTGCAAAAATATATGTTGATCCCTAGACACTTTTGATGTGTGTATTTGAAGAGTTCCCTCGATTTCTCCAGGATCCCATCATCATATCCTGACTTGGTGACACATGATACCAATATCGAAGTATACCCTATCAAACAAAAAAAGAATTTTCCAAATCGGTTCAGTCGTCTTCGAGTACTCGATGATCATACATTAAAAAAAAATATATATATATATATACGCGTCGAATTGATAACCTCCTCCTGTTTTTGTCGTCGGTTGAAAATGTAATAACAAAATACACACAAGTTAGTTAGTTACGACTTACGAGTATGATAAGACGACAATAAAAGTAAACAAACAATGCGCGCGGCTTGTGTGTTTCGCCGCCACCCGGCCGATCAAAACAAATTGTCATAACGTGTCTCAATTAGGCTCCGCCCATATCCGATATTATCCGAAACTCTTATTTCGGATTCGGTTACGGTTACGGATATTTTTTTATATCGGATATCCGAAAGTTTCGGTTACGGTTACGGAGCTCCCTAACATCCCTGGTTCAGACCAATTTTGCTTGAAAGTTTCCATTAAGATCTACAGACATATATATTTTTTTTAGATTTTTCACTCCATTATTATAGAAGTTAGAAGTGGGACTTCAGTCATGTGAGTATAGTCATAGCCGTTATTTGAAACAGAATTAGACATCCTATGAAACAATATATAAGTTTAGTTATCGCTATGCAGAGCAGAAGTGGTTTTGTTTGTTTTGAAGTCGGTTCATTTTTTTGTAAAAAACGTTTTTTATTATTTGTATCCTTAAGTGAATTGTAAGGTGTACAATAAAGTATATAATAAAAAAAAGTTATTTAAAAATCTATAAAACCCGACTGCTCAACTGAAATGCAAGAAACAAGCACATTTTTATTTTAAAAAGTGACAATCAGGCGAGACCCAATTGAACTTTTTTTAATGGGATGGGTCCGCCTTCTTGTCACTTTTTAAAATAAAAATATGCTTGGTTCTTACATTTCAGTTGAGCAGTCGGGTTTTATAGATTTTAAAAAGTGACAAGCAGGCGCGACCCAATTGAACATTTTATTAATGGGATGGGTCCGCCTTCTTGTCACTTTTTAAAATAAAAATGTGCTTGTTTCTTGCATTTCAGTTGAGCAGTCGGGTTTTTTAGATTTTTTAAATACCTTTTGTTTTTCAACATTTTCGTTAAAATATTAATTGTTAATTAATATTTTATAGTTTTCCCGGTCGTGTCACAATGGCACCCCACCGGATTCAGAAAGTGAAAGAGCTAAGTTCATATTTTTAAACTTTCACTTCGTATTATTTTTGCTATTATTACACTAATGATAAACATAATATACCTTTTTGAAATCCTTGTGTTAAGCCCTTTAATTTGATACCCATACTGTTGTATTAAAAAAAAAACTTCATTATGTATAATGGTTTCGCACAGCCGCCATGTTTGATTTTTAAATATCACTTATCTAAGAACACTTAGGCTACTAAGAAAAATCTAACGATACCTCAATTATGTGAATCCGTTGAGCGGTTCCGGAGATATGAGGTAATAAAGAATATTACAAACATACATACATACAAGATACGCGCGAAAAACATAATCCTTCCTTTGCATTCGGGTAATAAATAAACACACCAGGAGGGTATCTAAGATTTCATATCATAGCTGGACACCTAGAAATAGATATAAATGAAAACCCTTTTTCGTTATTAAGTTGAAAATGAATTATATATTAGTAACACGTTTACAACAACCGTATAAATAAATACTTTGCTCCAAATCGAGTGAAGGAAATTTTAATATGTAATTGTGCATTAAATCTTATCAAACTTACCATTATTATTTATTACCTAATGATTGAAACATCATCATATTTTATCTAATAGACGGCGAATGGATAGATTCAGAATCTATCCATTTGAAGTTCTCTTTTCCGCAAAGAACACATTCGAGTGTACGAGTATGTATATCCGATTTTTTTCACAACTGATTCAAATGTAAAAAAGATAACCTACTCGAAAATTCTTCAACAAAAATATAATCGATAAGGGAACAATCATAAGCCGCAACGAGTCCCAGTACAAAGCTTTCATCTGCACAAGTAAGTCTGTTCAAGTTAATCGGTATCGGATTGAGATCATTTAATTTTGTTGCAGTCATATCGAGCTTTGAACTCGTACCAACCCCCCAACCCCACCCTTTAATCTGGTTCCCTTTGGAGGGCGAACCCAATAAGATACTTGTTACGGAGATCGTTTTACAAAATAATTGAATTTCTGAGAGTCTAGCTCCGAACTCGAAGTAAGAGCTCTACCAGCATTCGTTATTTGGGATTAGAAGTACTATTGAAAGTTGGTATAGCAACTTTTTTAATAGTTGATAGGCTTGCGTTTGACAATAATCTCACCTGATGTTAAGCGATGATGTGGTCGAAGATGAAGTACGCTTGCCTACAAGTAAAGTATTTAATGTGCCATATTCAATTACCTACGCAAAACCTGCCAAGACCGACTCGCTCGAGATGTACTCGGTAATGGTCGGCGGTCGGAACCGAAACTATCAGATTTCTTGTATGGGGGCTTTCATATTTTTATATTATCTATTGGTATTTTTTTTATTTGCATCTTTTTACATATTAGCAGACTGAAATACTTTCACCTTAGAGTTTACCCTTTGAGTAGCTGTTCTGTACACGTACAACTATTGTATTATAATAACATACTAAATAGAGAGACCGTGTAAAGAATATGTCTATGGTCTCCTTGCCTATGTATGTATTACAAAAATCCATTTTACACAATATAATTTTTTCTCAAATTAATAGCTGCACAAGCTCGGTGTTTGACAAAGAACTCAGAAGTTAACGTCTCTTTTAATGACATAATACATGAGAACGATGTCTGAAGTGGTCGCTAATTATAAGTATGTATATAGGTTTATTAGAATATATGAGAAGACAGATATTGCCAGTTTTAATAGTATAGTAAAATAGTCTAAGTATCAATTATTAATAATGGCTAAGAAAGTTCGCCTATTTATACGTGAAAGTTGAAAGCATCAAAGTTGCACATAGAGGCTCCCATGAATGTTGAATTAACTTACAGAGACTTCTTTACAAATTCTTTATTAACTTTGTAACAAAAACTTCTATAAGAGGTTATTACAGTTTGTGTGGGCAACTTCTTCCTAACACGATCGCGAACTCGTTACAAACATGTCAGATTTATTAAATTGTTTAGGTAGTAATCTAACGTTGATCTGCCTGACCTTGAAAGCCCAGTTAAATAAATAAATAAGGTACTAACATTTAATTCTAAGTCCACCTACTAACAATTTCATGGATATTTTTTGTCTGATAAATAAATAAATATATATATATTATTATTAATCTAATAAACTTAAAGGTATAAAATTTGTGATTAAAATTAATAATAATAGTATTAAATATACAGCTTAACATTACAAATTAAATATAAAAAAACAGCTTTTTATAACGTCATGGTTTTTATAGTATTTCACTGTTATTTTTTGAATAGCCGATAAGGAATTGCCAATCGGCAATCGCCGAGCCGCTTACGTATTACACGCCCATACCCCTCCTGTGCAATAAATATAGTCGTGGGCCCACAAGAGACCCCATGGAGAACGGTACACAGCGGGGCTCAGGAGAAACCCTTCGATTTTTACCAGGGGTGTTACTGGCGGCTCAAAGAGCAGTCAGCAGCATTGACGGGGCTCTCCCGACTGGGCCATAGCCTGCCGGGATTGCGGAAATGTTTTAACAAGGGGGCTTTGGAACGTTATGGACAATTGAAGGAACAAGGTGGGTTTTTAGTCAATAGAAGTCTGACATTCAATTCCACTCCACCCAGAGCAGTAGGAGTCATCTGATGATTTTCCCACCAAAAAAGAAGTGTAACAGACTTTACACAGGGAGCTACGGATCGGTATCTTAAGAGGACCCGAGGTCTACTCATTGCGCTGATGGTGACCACCGGAATAGTTTTAGTGAGGTACAAATCTCCTCAGTTCTATCTACGAACACCACCACCACCTTTAAAACCTTTAAAAGTTCAGTCACGATTACACAAAATCTGATGCCAACTATTCAAATTTAAATTAATTACAATTTGTTGGTAGTAGGAGCATAAATCGAAATTGTAAGGACCCGAATGGGCAGGCGGACTAGACATTACATACATAACTGTGAGGAGCAGTGTTTAAAAAATGTATTTATTTTTTATATTTAAGCAGAACTTGTCAATGTGACACGATACCGATTAGTAAGTCTGTTTGTAATCTCTAAACTAAAACCCTAAAACTCAAAAACAGTCATCCACTCAAAAACGTCTAGTTTAACTTAAAAAAAATACGTGTAACAGTGTTATTTAATAAACGATTTGCAAAATAAATATGATTTATTTCGTATTGGATGGTTGATCCACAAACTGACCCCAGCATGTATATAAGGATATAACTTCAGTCACTCGTCTCAGGTGAGTCAATTAATAGTAACAAAGAGCCATATTGTCGTTGAAGTATCGAGGAACATTGGTTTTCAAAAGGCATTTCAGTTTAATTAAACGTCAGATGACTTGATTGCTTGCTATGATTTTAGTCACCCAACCAAAATATAATTTATTAATTAATTATAGGGAAGTTTGTTTAGGTAGTAATCACAAGCAACTAGTAACTCTGGCGTCGTATGTATGTACTACTGAATTTCGAGGCTATAGAAAGCTATAGATTTTTTTTGTGAGAGTATCATCAAATGACTCTCTTCCCGCTCTGAATGGATCAGAAGGGTGTGTCAGACTTTTACTGACTAAAAACCCACATTGTTTCTTCAGTTGCCCTTGCGTTCTCCTCTCTCTCTCACTCTCTCTCTCTCACTCTCTCTCTCTCTGCGTATCTCCTAAGAACATTCCCGCAATCTCGGCAAGCAAAGCAAAGCAAAGCAAAGCTTGAGACCTATCAGGGCCTCAAGTCGGCTATTACAATAGTGTCAAAATAGTCTATAATTGATTTCAAAATTGTTGATTTTGACAAGTTTGGTAATCTACTAATATAATGGCTTTCCAATGGTCAACCACTGACACTTCATTGAACGAAATAATATGTAAAATTAAATAGAAATAAAATCTGGCATGAATAAATGTTCAAATTTAGGGGTAGTTTTTCGAAAATCATTACTACTAACGGGTTTTATAATAATGGCAATACGGCAATGTCATTCTAATACGAGACTACTGACCAACCATTATGAATTTAGTAGATTACGAACTATTAGCAAAATGACAATGGGATCGTGATGGGATGACAAATTTATAAAAATAGCAGACTTGGGGCCCAGGTCCCGTCAATGCTGCTGATTGCTCTTCGAGGCGCGCGTGGGAAAATACTACCCCTGCTCCCCTGTCCACAAGCCCGCAAAAGCCAGTACGCTTGCCTCGTAAGTCAGAATAGACAAACTAGATGATACAGATTGAAAACTATCTGGCATCATGAAAACCACACTAGCATGTTGCAAAACAGAACAGCAAGCTAGACGTCTTAGTACGAAACTAAATGCCACCTATCCTATCTTAGAAACCTAGCTACGTGTATTCTGGGCGTTTCTGATCACATCACTTAAAAACTTATCTATAGTATATTTTTATGTGTTCAGGGACCAATATTTAACTTTTTGTTTTTTTTTTATGATTTCTATGTTACAAGCCATTTCTATGTTACAAGCCACAGAAATCAAAAATACAGGAGAAGTGGTAAGGGGGCGTATCGGTGTCCGCGCGACATGGCCACAGGGCTCATGTCACAGGCAAATGGCCGTCTCCGCGAACTAGTGCGCTTTCGACGGCGATCGTGATAACATATATGAATGCCGAGTTGTTCTGTGGTATCTTGTAAAAACCGAAGCCAAAATCAAATCTATGTGAATCATGGAATCACTTACCATATGTAAGTACAAGTATTTTACAATATTTGTCTTTAAAATCATGAAAAACAATAAATCGTAAAATATTTCTTGGTTTTACTATGTTATTTTTGTTTTCAAATATCAGAGCGACTGTACTCCTTTTGCTATAAATACATTGCTCCTTAACCACTACCTGAGTTCGTCACTAAGTAACTGGACAAGCAATGTAAACATAACATACGAAACTGTATTACGCGGATTCATCGCGTAGTGAGGCCGCCACTTCTTGCGACGAATTAGTGATGTGCTTGTGCAGATCCACTAACGTAGGCTATCGACAGCAATGTCGATTGACGAATGAAATATTGCTATTATAGTTTAGGGGTTTTTCAACCGACGACAAAAAAAAGAGGAGGTTATCAATTCGACGCATATATTTTTTTTTTTTATGTTTGATCACCGATTACTCGGAGACGGCGGAACCGATTTGGAAAATTCTTTTTTTGTTTGAAAGGGTATACTTTGAAATTGGTCCCATTGTCACCAAGCCAGGATCTGATGATGGGATCCTGGAGAAATTGAGGGAACTCTTCAAATATTATAGGCACACTTATAGTGATTTGAGTATTTTTAAAGTAACTTGTGTAGTTGCATTCGAAAAGCACCATTTGTGAAGTGGACCTGATGATGAAGACCACAGATGGCCACTGGAACTACTCAATATATAAGTATTTCATGTGTTCCGCTTCAATTACTTGAATGTGGTTATTAAGCACAATATGCTCGTCACAAGGCATATGGTGAAGTGAAGCTGATGGTGAACTACCAGGAGAACTCCTCAACAAATAACAGCCCAACATTGGGAAAAGCAATATTTTGTAAATGAATATAAGTAGTTGACATTTAGGCTCTTGTAACTAGGTAAATTAAAAATCGACCAACTAAAAAGAGTGAAATAAAAACTTTTTACCAAAAAATTAAACCGACTCCCAAAAAACACTGCAAAGTGAAAAATAACGTTAATTTCTGAAGTCGGTGCCAAAAACGAAAATACAAAACTAAAGACACCGACTACCGAAATTAAAGTTATTTTTCACTTTGCAGTGTTATTTGGGAGTCTGTTTAATTTTTTGGTAAATAGTTTTTTATAACATACGGAAACCTCTAAGAAAATATGTTTAACTTTTATTTTACATGAGGTGACAGAAATAAAAATACGTTGAAAAGTCAAGTGTACAAAAAAGTAAAAAAAAATAAACAATTTATTTTACGCCCGCAGCATGCGTAAGGAGTTCCGACGTCGCCGTCGCTACAATAGTTTATTTTTCAATCTGTCAACCGTTTTAGCCTGGTTGGAAGATCGATGTAAATAATGTTTTTTTACTTATTTCGATTTTATTACAGAGTAGTAGAGAAATGCGTAACCAATATTCGTAAAGTAAGTTACTTTAATTTTAGGTTAATAATCGGTGGTGTTTTTCGGTTTAGAATTATCGTATGTTATGGCTTATCCTCATGCTGTTTCTTTATTTTTTATGGTTTTTGTATTTTGCTTCCGTTGAAGCTTCGAATGCGTTATAATAATCGGCATGGTTCAGATAATGTATTTGTGAATTGAGCTCAAAATAAGTCAATATATTCATGCTATTTATTTGTTATGCATGGATGTGTGTTTGTTTTCATATATTTAACAATTTCTCTACTAACTAGGATTTTTCTTATAACAAAAACCTATTATAACCTACTAAACTATTACCTGCGGGGTAATTGCGTAACACACTTACAGTAGGAATCGGTTTCATTATGCTAAATCAACAACACTCACTGCGGTATTTACGTTGTTGAGCAGACCAATATTTCGAACTTATGAAGCAATGCATTAGCAATATACGTCAAAATCATTCAGATCTTGATTTATAGTGTGTTACGTAATTATTGCGATATTATATGGTGACGTTTAGAAGTAGCTTAGGATGTATGTAAATGATAAATAAGTGCTCTTCGTACTTTTCAGTTTCCCAAAAGATGGTAACATAAAAAAGGAATGGATTGATGCCACAGGCATGCCACCTAACTGGTACCCTACAAAAAATAGCACCATATGCTCGGTTCACTTCAACGCAGAAATGTTCTAGTCTCTAAAGAAAAGTCGCAGGATTTTTGAATGGAAAATTCCAAAATTAAGAGTACAACTGATTTTTGCAGAAGTGGGTTGAATTTTATTTTATTACTGAAAGCTATTCTCATGATTTAGGGTATTCATAAAATCAGTCATTCAACTTTTCAGGATTCTATACAACCTATACGGCTGGTATGTTCCGATCAAGAGCGTAATGTAAGTTAACATCAACTTCTATTTGACCTATCACTATGATAATTAAATATTAAGATTTAAGTCGAAAGCGCCAGGGTAGCCCTTAATACTTAGTAGGTAGTACTTAATAATAATTATGTAATGTTATGTTCTTAATAATATGTTTATTGTTATTGTAATATTTTCTGGACATGCCATTTTTTATTTGGTTCATTTTCAGGTGCCCAAAAAAAATTGTACAATAATAAATGGAAGAATCGATAACATTCCGATTTAGTCAATCACTAGCGTATATGTAAAATAAATTGCTTTTGCACAGCACAACGATAGCGACCGATGTTTTTGTGTGGGTAAGTTCTACGGTGCATGGTAAATACACGCTGTGTTTGACGGAATAAGGTTTATTATTGATTGTATAGTACGTTCTGATTCAAGAAATGCGGGTGTGTGTGCGAGTGCGTATCTATTGATTTTATTAAATTGCATGTGTTGTTATTGCCCCGCCCAGCGCCTAACTGGAGACACACGGTTCCGATATAATTTCGTCTGTTGACCATATCTAGTTATTTATTTTATCTATGTTACAAGCCATCCCAATCGTTTGGGAGTACCAGTATAAACAGACTATTATAAACGTAGACTACATATTATATGTTGCCCTAGAACCTTATTCATTCTTATCTAGTGAAAGTCTTTTTAAACCATTCGTTGTTTCAAAGATTAATTAATGATTTGGTATACATACACTTTAATTATATTTATATGTTGATAAAGCTGTTCGTACAAAAAAGAATATTATCTGCGTAGCCTTTTCCTTCCCACCATGTTGGGTCAACTGCCTAACTAACCTCATAAACCCAGCTAGGAAGGGTATCAGATCTCATGGCTTCTGTCTTTTCGTATTGACAATCAATAATCTACATACTACCAACAACCAATGGCTTCACGTGCTTTTCGAGACAGTCACTAATTCACGAAACGATCTTAGCAGGGTGGCTAAACCTTAAAAACGGCCCCAACGGCTACGCGTTATTATATGAGCCACAAAAATACGATACAGCGAAGATGGTGCAGGTTATAGCATAATAAACCTTATCATTGATATAAACTACGGTTACATACATAATATGCGGAGATTTATATTCAACGAGAAAAGTGAGCGTCCAATGTTAGGTTTTATAACAAGAACAAACAATAGGTTCTAAATATTATTTATTTTTATATACTTTATTGTACACCTTACAAGATACTTAAGGATACAAATAATAAAACTACTGTACAATGGATAAAATCTTACAATGTTATTTTTACATAAAGAGACCAATATACCTTACTATGTACCGGTATTCCTACTTACTTGTTTCAGTCATTAGATAATCTAAAACCAGTACTTCACCCAATATCAATCATCAAAAAAATTGAGCCTCAACCTCTCACCAATAATGTACCTTACTTCCAGCCAAAAAATTTTTAGAATTGGATCACTGGTTCCGGAGATCACCCCTTACATACAAACTCAGAAACAAATTTTACCTCTTTATAATATTAGTATAGACTAGGAATAGATTAAATCACGCAAACTAATTCTTATGACATGGTAAGGAGTGGGGTACCTACTGCGGAGCAAGTAGCACTATAGAAACTTTGAAAAATAAGGGACACCCTAATATATAATAATTATACAGCCAGCATAAGATTTAAATTGAATATAGAGAAAAACATCACCAAAAAATGGCTGCAAAAATTACTCAGACACGCCTCATCAAACCATCGTCCCCACGTAGTCTGGAATATAAAATAAAACATCGCAAGCATCGTAGATGAGGCGTAAACATCATAAAGTAGCCCAACATTTTCATACTAAACCAACTCAAGTTTGAGTGTTGACTTTCGCCTCAGCCGAGAATACTCACGGGGAGCTACGTGACCCAAAATGAACCAAACAAATTAGTGGAGACTGTAGGCTGAACTGTTAAAGTTACAAATACATATAAACGGCGACACGGCCATGCTGTTGAATGACATGACATGATCTCTGAATTGACCTCTTATATTATGAACATGCACAAAATAAGCCAATGATTAGTTTATATACGGGTTTTAGTAATTCCAATTTTCTATAGAAAAGCTTTAGTAAGACGCGTAATAATTAACAATTGCGAAAAATGATTTCATATATTTTTGTTACAAGAAAGGTTATAGGAGACTAGAATAACGGTAGATGTACCTACACTATTTATGACAATGAGCTTAATAGACAATTCCGAAAACAAGCGAAGCGTGCCCCATCGTCGACCACAACATTACTTACCATAAGACATCGCGTGACACACGACGCCGATAACTCGTGCGTGTAAAATAGTATAAGTTTTGGTTTAGTGATGTATGTATAAGTTTATTTATATTTATTGTAATAGATTGGATTTTATTTATATGGGCCAAGTTGCTTGAAATATATAAAATTCTATTCTATTCTATTCTATAAGGCTCGATACTGGTGAAGTAGAAACGTTACGTAACGTTATAGTAAAGCGTTATTTAAAAAAAAATCTCGGAAGTAGACAAAAATTACTAGCAAGAGATAATTGGACAATTTGATAAGGCGTTAATGATTGCAAAATAAGACAACGCGAAAACAACGCAGACAGGTAATGAACTAATAAAAAATAATAAGAAAACTACGTTATTCATCCAAAAGTATGAAGTAAAACAAATTTTTATTAAACAACCTATGACGTCACGACTGGAATCACTATACTTCATAAGAGATAGCTTAATCTCCGCTACAGCCGTCAGAAAAATCACGCCTATGAAGTCCTGAATTTCATAATAGTACAGACCATTGATATAGAATTCCGTAGATTGGGCTTGAGAGTGAAGCTGAAGCTGAGCTCCCGCTGTTAATGGAACTTTGCTGTATTAGAAAGAGAGAGAAAGTGACGCTGTTAACAAGACCAAAACACGTATTGCTACCGGCCCATACCAGCCCCGGTAACTGTGTACGCGAGCGTTTCAGCAATCATTTAAGTTAACTACAGTGATAACCTGTGATTAAATAACAATAATACGATGGTGTCTTGTGCAGTACCAGGATGGGAATCTTCCAAAAAGAAAAATCCCCAGTATTACTGTACAGTACCTTTTTTTTTTTAACGTGGTAAAATTATCAAATAAGTCCTCCCACTCCGGGCAGGGTGGGAGGGACTGTCAGACTTTTACTGACTAAAATCCACGGTGTTCCTTCAATAGCCCTTTACGTACCGGGGCCACGGTAACGGGATGAGTCCCACGACCCCGGCAGGCTTCGGCCCTCTGCAGAGGGGGCCTCGTCATGTTGCTGACGCTCTTTGAGGCGCGCGTGGAACACGACGCGCCGTCGACCCGGGCATGGTCCATGGTCGGACAGCGAGTTGCCCTTTACTCGCTGTCCGCATTGCCCGCGCCTACGGTGGCCGGAGATCGTCGGCCGACGTCCGACGCCATGGGCGTCTACCACTGCGGCTGGACTGGAGGGAGGATGCCATCCTCTCCCTCGCGCGGCCCGCCTCCTCCTTAGGAAGCATGACTGCTTCGCAGAAGGAGGCGACCGATTCCCACTCCCTCTCGCCCCGCAGCATGGCCTCGACCAATGCCGGGCGCGAGAGGTCTCCGCCTATCGCCGCCGTGAGGACACGTTGGTGCTCTGCCCAGGCGGGGCAGTCTTGCACCGTGTGCTCTACGGTGTCCTCTGGGCGACCCTCGCAGTGGTGACACACAGGCGTTTCCTCCTTTCCCATCAGACACAGGTACCTCCCGAAACTTCCGTGTCCGGTGAGGACCTGCGTCATGCGGTAGGTCAGGACGCCGTGACGCCGATCTAGCCACTCCTCAAAGAGGGGTCTTACCGCCGCAATTGCGGCGTGCCCGGCCGTCGGTTGCGACAGTCGTTCCCTCCATACTGCCCTGAGATTGCGCCGGAGCTCTTCCCGCCACGCCTCGACTTCTCGAGGCAGCGGGGATACGCCCCGGCGCTGCGCCTCCACGCGCCATTCATGGACGCGCTGGAGGGCAGTCGCCTCCAGATCCCAGGGCAGTCTGTACAGTACCTACAGTAAGTTTAAAGTTGTTTTTATCGTTATTTCTGCAATAACAATGCACTAATAAGCCGGCTTTAAGCAAAATATGATGAGAACATTACGATTTAGATGAATTAGCATGCCTAAAACCGACGTATTTGAGAAATAACAAATAGAGAAATACGAAGGAGTTATAACCTCACATTTTAGTGAGGCCTTATTTTTGTTGATATCGACAGCTAAGATATCTTCATATAAATGCATAATCTTAGAAAAATAGATTATAAGTATATATATAGGTACTTATTGTAACAAACAAAATAAAATAATATTAGTATACATACAATCGTATCTATACTAATATTATAAAGCTGATGAGTTTGTTTGTTTGAATTTTAACACGCTAAACTCTGAATAGTTCCAGTAACTACCTGATGGTTCAAATTGAAAAATTGTTTTAGTGTTGTATCCAACACTAAAACAATTTTTCAATTTGAACCATGGACTATCGTCCATTTATCGAGTAAAATTATAGGCTATATAATATCACGCTTCAACCCACGGGAGTGGAGTAGTAACCAAAAAAGATATGGGTGAAGCCGTGGGGGACAGCTAGTTAAATAATATGGGACAACTAGTTAAATAATATTGATAGACTGCAGATTTGAAAAATTATGAAATATGTTTCCATTGAGAACTCAATGGAAAAATATTTCATAACTTTTCAACTTAACAAACTTACAAATCCGGTAATAAGAAAAGTGGTTACTGTAGCTGCCGCACCTGTAATAAACACATCTGCACGCGGCGAGCGCGCGCGCATACTAAGCGCGCCGCTTGCCGGCCACCGCAGCCCGGCCAGCGCGCAGCGCTGCGATCGACGCGACCCCTACGGACGGAATGTGGAACTTAATAATGAAATACTGTTGTCTCATTGGCTAGATGTTTTTTGGGAATATTTACCTCACATTAGGCGCCAAAACGTTAGGCTATAAATATGCATCTATTTTACCTAATAAACCACTGAACGCGAACGCGGAAAGTCTCGTGGTTGTGATGAGTGGACGTGCCTAGCTAGTGCTTTCCCACTCAGAACGCTCGGACCGACACGTTAGTCTCCTTTGTGCTTACGCAAGTAGCCCTGCCGCCTACGTAGATACGAAGAAGACTCCCTGCCGCCCGGTGGACCTCCACCGACGCGGTCGCGTTACCACGACACACAGTGCCTCCTACTATGCCGAAACCCCGCGACCGCGGCTCCTTGAGTCGCGACAACGCCCCAACGCATCCCGAAGAGGAAGAAGAGGAAGCCTTAGAAGACGAAGAAGAAGGATGGACGCTGGCTCACCGAGCGTCGTCGCTCCCGAATGTCGGGTTCACGACGGCCGGCCCATGGACCAACGCTCCGAAGCCCAACGTGAAGACGACGACTGCCGCCGGCCCGTCGGCACCGCCGGCACCTGCGCGCGCTGTGCCCGCGACGCCGCCGAGCCGCCCGCAGAAATCATCACCACATAAGAAAAACCCCAAGGTAGGTAGTGCACAAACTCGCCAACTACCTACCTCGGCCCCGACGCAAAGCGCCAAGTCACCGCACGGTGCCGCGCCCCACCACGCGCCCGTACAACCCGCGATAACGCCGTCTCGCTCTTACGCGCAGACGGCCCGCGCTGTGCATACCGCGCCGCCCGCGCCCCCGACCGCCGCCCCGCGAAACGCCGAGTCACCGTACCGGCCGCAGTACTCCCCGCCCGCGACCGCGCGCCCCTCGCCCGCGCACGTCGCCGCTCCGGCGCGCGCGCACCTTCTGGAAGCTTCGCTCCAACAAAATCGAGCGAGCGCGCCACCGCGCCCGGCCAGTGTAGCTCCGGGCGCGTCTCGCGATCCACGCCTGCGTCGGGCGACCGCGCTACCGACGCCAACCTCACCCGCGCCTCCACGCACCGCTGCGTACGATTCGCCGGCGATGTGTTCGACCATGGCATCGTGCGCGGGGTCGAACATGTCGCTGGCATCTTATGGCAGCGAAGTGCCTGTCAGCACGGACTCCGAAGGAGAGACGGCGTACCCACGCAAACCGCGCCCCCAGCGCCGCCGGCGCAGTACAGACAGTGAAGAGGAGGCGAAGCGCTACTGCTTAGACCCGCCGCGCACCCCACGTGTGCGCAAGTCGCAGGATCGGGGTACCGACTCGCCCACCGGAAGTGATGTTAAGGTAAGTGGTTCTAATACTTGCCCCCCCCAAGTGTCAAGGCAGCCCCCCCCCCGATAGCAGCCGCGAGTAACGCGGCCCAGGACGGGATTCCGGGGAAGAAACGGGAGCGCTATCCGCCCCTGGTAGTGGAGCGGCTACCGGACTGGGCGACGCACTTCCGGGCCATCACCACCCAACTGGGCCAGCCACCGAGCGCTCGTCCATACGGCACCGGCATCCGTTTTATGCCGACGTCGGGAGAAGAGTATCGCCTGGTCCAGAAATACCTGACGAAGTTAGAAGAGGAGACAGGGCTCAGCTGGTTCTCCTACTCACCACCAGCTGAGCGCAAACTGAAGGTAGCAATACGGGGGCTGCCAGCCGACACGGATCCCAAGGAGATCGAGGAGGAACTCCGCGCCCTGGGATACGAGCCGGAGTACGTGCGCCACATAAGGGCGCGCCAGGGACGACCCGGCTGCGTATTCCACGCAGTACTTCAACGTACAGAGAACGTACGTAGCATCTATGACGTCACGACATTTATGTATATGCGTGGCGTCAAGATCGAGATGTGGCGGAGAAAACGTGGGCCCGCCCAATGTCACCGGTGCCAGAAGTTCAGGCACTCGTCCCACCAATGCCACCGGCCGCTCGCTTGCGTGAAATGCGGAGAGGGGCACCTGGCCAGGGATTGTCCCCGGCCCAAAGAAGAACCGGCCACCTGCGCAAACTGCGGTGGCCCCCACCCAGCCTGCCACGTGAAGTGCCCCGTCTTCCAACGGGAGATGGCAAACAAGCGAGCGGGGACTGTCGCCGTCACCAAGAAGACAGCGACGCGCCGCACAGAAGAGATCGTGCAACCCACGACCACGGAGGCCACCGAAGAGGCCCAGGGCGCGTCGCTGATGGCGGCAGCCAACGGGCCCACGGACCGAGACGAAGCTACCTCCTCACGGCGGAGGAAGCGGAGGCGAGGGGGTAAGGGTAGAAACCCAAAACCCCCAAAAACCCCAGCGACCCAAGAAGAGGTCCCCACGGCCGCCCCTGTCCCTACAATGGCGCAGGATAACGCAACAGAAGACAACCAAGCGACGCGGACACGGCGCGCTGGCACACTCAAGAGCGCCGGCACACGCGCCGACGCCAACGCCGAGCACATTGATACCGAGCCCACACGGAGGCCGATAAATGAAGAGGCCACATCCTGCGCCATAAGAATTCTACTCGGCCTCATTGCAGCGCTGAGAAGGGGACAGGACATACAACAAGTCGTGCTAGACGGCCTAGCGGAGATGGCAACACTTTGCAGTCGCTAGGCCGCCGAGCACGGCCAACAGAAGCCCGCGGCCCACCGGGAAAAGCCGTCCACTCCGCCGCTCCTTGGGATTTATAAATGTCATCCATTTATCTATTTCCACCCCTGACTGACGCCTGGGTAAGTCGCCTCCACACTACACGCGGCTTACCTAAACATTGATACTAATCATAATATTCACACCACGATACGTAACGTGTTCTAAGTTAATATAGGCACGTTACGTACCGATTCATACAAGCGCCACTATACACACAAGTATACATAACAGCGCCGGATAGCTAGCTATTCGGCGTCGACGCACTGAGCGATGACTCACAAAACAAGTCGCTCACACACGCATAACACGGCTCTGCGGCCCGGAACGTAACCGGCTAGATCTGGAAACGTGACGGGCGAGAGCCACGCATCTAACTGTAGGCTCGCCTAAGCCGGCACCCTCGCCGCTGGTCGCGCTCCGCTAGGCCTCCCTCAGGTAACTGGGGGCCTCACCTGGCGGGCGCTGACCGCCGAGGTGTCGTGAAGAAACGACGCCGAATTATCGGCGTCGTGGCGCGCTTACAGTTTACACTTCATAAACATAATATGTGTGCGCGCCCGCCGCGCGAACTACGCGCAGGCAGGGCGCGTGCGCAAACAGGTCACGCCTATATGGCAACCCAGCGACGGGCCCGCTGTCGCGGGCCGCGGCTGGCCACTGTGATCGTGGGGCACACGCCCCGATATCACTTGCCGCGCCCCCTTCGGGGGCGCAGCGACTGTTACAGTGTAATAAACCACTGCTATTCAGTACACCGTTCGATACAGTTCTATATTCATCTGGAGTTTTACTTGAACACCCTACACGCGCTACATTGGTGACCCCGACGTGATCATACCCTGCGTGCCGAAGTGATCAATACCAACGTGATTCGACAAGAATCGCCGGTTGTGATTCCTGACAAGGAGCTCCAGAATCGAAGCACATCATTCTATCCTGGCAACGATGGCAGACCGAAGCTTCGAGCAGACACAACTCCATGGTGCAATCGCTACAGGTTCCACGACTTGTACCGCCCATGTACCCACACCCATCACGGAAAAAATTGAACTGCTGGCAAGAAAAATCGCTGAACTACGAGCAGACCAGTCGAACCATCACAGAAGCAGACCAGAAAACGAATACCGTAGAAGGCCAAACAGGTATAACCAGCGCCATACACAGCGTAGCAAGAATTTACGGAACGAACAGACAGGAATATGTTTCTATCACCGAAAGTTCGAGAAGAAAGCACAACGATGCACGCGCCCATGTAGTTTCCAAGACCCATCCGAACCAAAACCAGCATTGAACGAGGCGAGAACCAGCGCAACAACTCTTCCTACCGCCTATTCATGACCGACAAAAACTCACGTATGTCATTTTTAATCGATACTGGTGCCAACGTTTCCATGATTCCCAGAAGAAAAGGCGGGAACGCAACGCCGACTGAATTTTGTTTGTACGCTGCAAACAATACCGTCATCCCAACTTACGGTGAGAAGACACTTCAGCTTGACCTCAACCTGAGGAGACCCTACAGCTGGAAATTTATCATCGCTGCAGTCAGCAGTCCCATCATCGGTGCCGACTTCCTAAGACACCATAAGCTACTTGTCGACTTAGCCGGTCGATGTCTAGTCGACAAAGTAACTAACCTAACCGTCAATGAACCCGTCTCATATTCCTCCGAGCCAACCGTAAGAAGTATCGACGTAGAACAACCGTATCACCAATTACTAAGCAAGTACCCTGACATCATGAGGCCATCATGCATGAAAGATACTCCAAAGCACCGCGTGGAACATCATATTGAAACCACCGGACCGCCAGTACATAGCAAAACAAGACCGCTACCGCCACACCGATATCTGATTGTGAAAAAGGAATTCGAAACTATGATGCAACAAGGATTATGCCGTCCAAGCAAAAGTCCCTGGTCCAGCCCACTGCACGTAGTACCAAAGAAAAATGGTGACATTCGAGTTTGCGGAGACTACAGAAGGCTAAATGACGTCACAAAACCAGACCGCTATCCCGTACCACGTCTCAAAGATTTCACCTACCTACTTCACGGCAAGAAAATCTTCACCACTCTCGATTTAAACCGTGCTTACCAACAATTACCAGTATATGAACCTGATATTGAGAATACAGCCATCACAACTCCTTTTGGCTTATTTGAATTTCCCCGAATGTGCCCAGGTCTGAAGAACGCAGGACAGACATTCCAACGATTCATACATCAAGTACTCAACGGCTTAGATTACGCATTTCCATTTATTGACGATCTCATTATTGCATCAGATAACGAAGCACGGCATATCGAAGATTTGCAAGAGGTACTACGCAGATTAAATAAGTACGGTATAACGATAAACCCTTCAAAATGCGTATTCGGCAAAGAAACCGTCAAGTTCCTCGGTTACGGCGTGTCAAGCGAGGGTATCAAGCCACCACACGACAAGGTCGATATAATCACCGCATACCCCAAGCCAGAAACAATTCACGAATTACGCCGGTTTATTGGTATGGTAAACTTTTACCGTGACAGCATACCTAACGCAGCACACATACAAGCACCACTCAACGCATTCTTACATAATTCCAAGAAGCGTGACAAGACAAAGATCGACTGGAACCAAGAAGCACTACAAGCATTTGAGTTATGTAAAGTCAGCATTCAAAACGCTGCTTTACTCGCTCACCCATCTTCATCACCAATGCAAGCAATTTCACTCATGTGTGACGCATCAAATACCTGTGCTGGAGCTGTACTTCAGCAACTAGTCAACAAGAAATGGCTACCGCTTGGATATTTCTCGAAGAAATTCTCAGAAATACAACAGCGATATAGCACTTTCGATCGAGAATTACTTTGAATATACATGGCTATCAAACATTTCCGAAAAATGTTCGAAGGAAGAGAACTCATAGTCTACACCGACCACAAGCCGCTCACATACGCCATTCGCAAGCCACCGTCAGACAATGATACACAACGACGCACTCGTCAGCTGTTATTCATAAGTGAATTCACTACGGACAAGCTTTACGGCTACCTGGAGATTTCATATCACCATCATCCACTAACACGAAGATGGACAACGATTACGTGGTCAACCTGTATCGCACCATCACAAGCTTAACTCCCACATATAAGCCGCACACCAACCGACGAAGTACGTTCGTGCACAACGATTTGAAAACATGCACCCACGTATTCGTTCGCGATGACGCAGTTCGTAAGCCACTACAGCGTCCTTACAAAGGTCCTTACACCGTGACTAACAGGAGCGATAAGTACTATACAATACAACTACCTAATAGTACCGCCAACATATCACTCGACCGACTGAAGCCTGCATACACTATAAATACCGAAGAAACAACCGAACACAGTGCGACACATCCACCAGCTACAGCACAAGATCACTCCAACCATCTTCCCACTTCCGATGCACGAAGAACACGATCAGGAAGAATCGTCAAGATGCCAGTACGCTTCGCTCAGGGGGGAGTACTGTAGCTGCCGCACCTGTAATAAACACATCTGCACGCGGCGAGTGCGCGCGCATACTAAGCGCGCCGCTTGCCGGCCACCGCAGCCCGGCCAGCGCGCAGCGCTGCGATCGACGCGACCCCTATGGACGGAATGTGGAACTTAATAATGAAATACTGTTGTCTCATTGGCTAGATGTTTTTTGGGAATATTTACCTCACATTAAGCACCAAAACGTTAGGCTATAAATATGCATCTATTTTACCTAATAAACCACTGCTATTCAGTACACCGTTCGATACAGTTCTATATTCATCTGGAGTTTTACTTGAACACCCTACACGCGCTACAGTACATAGACCAAATTGGATTCCATGCAAAAATATTAGAATTAGATATGAACACAAGTTATGAAATGTAAATAAAGATAGTATTCGACAATTCTATAACAAACTCGTTATTTTTAAGGGTACTTAAAAATGTGAACTGTGCATTTCATTAATAAATCATGTTTTATAAGTAAATCTTTTTGGTTTCACTATTTTCCTTAAAATGTTAGCTTTATGGCCGGTCAGTTAGTGGCACAGCGTGGGATAACATGGCAAAGCATTAATAGAAATGTCTAGGGATGCTTGAGAATCCTTCTGGTTAACTTAGGATCCCCTGGTGTACCGAGAGTTACCGGGACATACTGCGTTAATTGTGAAGATGTTTTTTGCCATTGAGTAAGTATATTTTTGGCAGTTCGTCCATCTCACGTTTTACCGCTAAATGAGGCTAGTCGCATGCTGACAGCATTTATTGCATCAGACCCATAAGACATTTAATAGAATGACTCATGACGTTACATAAATTATCGATAGAGACCAACAAAGGAATTGACAAGTCTCAACACTGTCTATGCACACACTCACATTTTACACATACGTAGATCAATGGTTTTTGGTCACGTTTGATTGTTGACATTACCAATCTACGGAATTCTATATCTATGGTTCAGACAGTACCTGTCAATGTCATACTTTATGGGCATGCCGAGCTAATTAGTGATGGACGATGATTCATCGCGAACACAGACTAACTATCGATAATTTAAAATTAACTTATCTTTTAATTTTATTGTATATTAAAACTGATTCAGATATGGATTTGGGGTGTACTCCTTTAAGAGAATAAATGCATTTTATATAACAATATTCGTTTAATTTAGTAACGTTTGTAATTAAATTTAACCCAATTATATGTTACATTAGCATCGATAATAGCAAGAAACGTCGACAATTTCTATCGATAATATTTTATATCCTAACAACCTTAGGAATGTCAGTAGTCATATGTCGCAGAGATCAAGCTATCTTTTATGTAGTGTAACTCTCGGTGTGTCAATTATGAAGTTGGGAAGTTATATAACCAGTCCTGTGAAACTCCGAACAAATCTTTTTTATATGGGATTTGTAACCTTCTTTAGCCAACATTCAGAAACAAACGTCAAAATCTGAGGATGACCAACATTAAACCACTAAAACTGTAGATTTGTTGTCTGTGCAGACAAACATGTCTGCCTTCGCGTCGTCCATGTTTATGTTGTGATTTTTCTGTTTGTTTTTCCTTTTTCTTCGGAATATAACATAACAGAATAATTTCAGTGATTGTATGTAAAACGTTGAATCGAGCATCCTCCTCCGTTTAACCCTCACAGAGTTTTATCGAGATATTAACTCTTTTAGTGTAAGTGACTCTTGCGAGACTTATTTGTTTTTACTATAATAATTGAGACAGTTTGTGAACCATCATGGGTAAGGGTTACAGAAGATGTGAAGTTTGTGGTATCAAGGAGGCCTACTGGAAATAAGTTGTTTTTTTCCAAGTTTCCACTGGATCCAAACCGGTGAGTACCTATATGTTGTTAACCACTCAAGTTTCATGATTTTTCCATATTGCTAATAGCTGACCCATGCATACTTCGTTGGGTGGTAAACATTTAGTTTTCGGGATAAATTATGCCTATGACACTCACAAGTAACGTGGATTTCTATTGATAAAAGAATTTTCGAAATTAGTTCTGTAGATCCAGAGATTAGCCCCCTACAACCTCACGAACTTTACCTGTTTAATATAAGTGTAAATAAATTGTAAATATCTTACTGTGAATAGCATCATTCAAATTCTGTATTATGACCCTCTGGCCATCAATCAAGATTACAATATATTTTAGTATGTAGATTAACTGCTAAATATCATGTTTTTAGCATGATTACAAGAAACTAGGTTCTATATACTATTTTCAGAGAGTCTGAGACATTTCATTATCTACCTGTGATATCATTTTGTAAATATAGTGTAATTGGTGATTATTCTAGAATTTCATATCCCAAGAAACTATTCCATTTAGTAGCACTGATCGTGTAAATTAGATGTTTTCATAACTGAATTGGTGACTTCAAAAACTCTACATGTTAAGATTATTTCAGACTATTCTATTATATAATAATAGCCTTAGAACAACAACGCATAGAAGGATAGTAACAGAGCAAAAAGTGAGGCAACTAAAACTTAGCCATTTTGGCTAACTTTGCTCGACGAGCCGTCAGTACTCGAGGTCACATTCTGCCGAACAGAGCTCGCGAGTAAATAATTTAAAACGACCGTTTGTAGCGTAAAGGGATGTCATAGTCCTTCAGGAAAACAAAAAGCGTGTAATCAAATTACACTTCACAAGTCAATACTTACATTTTATACATTATATTTAAGTAAATCGACCATCAAACAAAAATTCTAATAACCTAACTTATCACAATTCAATGTTGCTATACGTGAGGAAAAAAATACCCATATTGATTTCTTTTGTGCTTATTATTGTTTAAAAAAAATATAGTTTGGTCGGCAATTATGTATGCGTCAAACTAAACTATATTTATTTACAGCTACTACCTACAGTGTTTTATAACTAAAAGTTACTGTTAGTTCGAAGAGTGGCATCATAAAGATGACAATTTTATTGATTAAGATTTTTTCATTTAAGTAATGTTCTCAATAATATTTTTCTATTTCATAAATACAACACATACTTTTAATTGATATCAAACGAGATCTTTCAAGCAATTAATACATTTCTGTAATATCATTATAACACATTACACATCAAACATTCTAAACGCAATAAACGATATCTCATTTCGTTTACCTTCCGTAAATATATGTCATATAAGTCATATTACATGAAAAAACATCATCTTATCTAGTTTCATAACATAAAATACTTGATTTGATCCAGCAACATAATAGTGCGTTTTCCCATTTTTGTGGGTAATGGTCTGGTAATGGTATCACTGAAAGCTATATTTGTGTGCGTTTGAAGAACGTAGACACAGTCGGCTCACGCACACAAAGAAAATAAAGTGGAAACACGAAATCGCTCGTGTTTTGTTCTAGACGCCTCTTCTATGCGTTGTTATTCTAAGATAATAGCATATAATTCATAACACAACAATATCACTCACCATACATTTCACAGTTCACACTGCTATAAATACTTTATCTTATTAATGTTTTGTGAGTGATATTTCTTTGTATGCTATGAACTACTAATTTATGAATGGAGTGATTATTTCATACTTTAACAGTCGGTAGATAGGTCTATGTTTATAAAATATGATACTGGTACTTAAACTCACTTCTGGGAAAATGTAACATGTCGAGTTGTTTAAATCACTGATTCAAGTTTAAATCACACTTAATAAATTCATAGTTAATAATAACTTTTTAATATTTTGTATCTTCCAGCTGTCGAGAGTGGCTAAAAGTAGTTGGTAATTAAGAAATGGTGCATCTACCAATAGAAAAACTGCATGAGCAGCGAAATGTATGTGCTAACCACTTTGGATAAAAGGATTTTAGCAAAAAGGGAAATCGTCTGAAAAGACATGCAATCCCGTCTTTGAATTTGATGGCCTTACCTCTCACTGACGGACAATTGGCAGAATTTCCACAACATGTGTATCAGCATTCAGAGTCAAGAGGTAAATATAATACGATTAAGTATCCTGTATAGAATGAATTTTTCAAGTGTGAAATACCTGTGGAATATCAAAAAATGCTGAAACGAGTCTCGAGGCTGATTTTAAACCAAAAACACAAGTGAATATATTTGGAATTTAAAGGGATTAATAGTTACTTATAGATATACATATTAATAACCATTTGTCATCATCATAATGAATGTGGGATAATATCCGACCACCACCCAGGCGAAGCTTATCATTTAAAATATTTGTCAAATTCGTTAGAGTTAAAAATTAAGATGCTACATCTATTTCAAATTAAAAAAAAACTAGTGAACCTTGAATATCTGGTAGATCCCAAAACTAGTTTCAAATTATAATGTATCATTTCAGATCTTTTGCCTGAAGCAGTGCCATCCACAAGCCAGCAATCCAGACATATCCTTAAGGAGCTGTCTCAAAATGGTAAATTATTCATAATCATCATCGTAATTAGCCTATAATGTACTCAATGCAGACACAATGAATGTCAATGGAGACAGGGCACAGGTCTCTGCGAGAGGGACAGACATAATGCATTTAAGTCAAGACAAATACACAGTGAGCTGTTGAAGTGGTCTGAGAGGATACAAGGAATGTGGGATGATGATGGCATTTAAAGGGATTAATAGTTATTTATAGATATACATATTAATAACCATTTATCATCATCATAATGAATGTGGGATAATATCCAACCACCACCCAGGCGAAGCTTATCATTTAAAATATTTGCCAAATTCATTAAAGAGGTCAAAATTAGGATACTGCTTCTATTTCAAAAAATATTGAAACAAAAAATATTAAAAATAGTGAACCTTGAATATCTGATGGTTTCCAAACTAGTTTCAAATTAAAATACTAGTTTCAGATCTTTTGCCTGAAACAGTGGCACTGCTTCAGGCAAAAGATCCACAAGCCAGCAATTGAGACATATCCTCAACTCAAGGGGCTGGCCCAAAATGGTAAATATTTTAAATAAAATCACCAAATTCTTTTAATATTACATTCTCAACAAATTATACGTAAAAAAAAACGTTTGCTATTCCTTTACTAATTGCTATTTGCATTTCTTATTTTTTTTTTCATAATTGGTATGCCTTGGCCTCGGACAGTCTGTCCCACCGCCTCATAAAATCAAGAAATTCTCGAAATAGTGCTCTATTGTTCATTTTACTTAGAAAAGATTCTTGCGTTTTATATGCAGGGAAATATTTACAAATTTTATCAAATATTTTGTTTATACATATTTAAAAACCTGTCTTTACAGATTTAACACCAAGGGAAAAGCAGTTGATGGAGCAACTAGAAAAAACGAAATGCAGCCTGCTACTTCCATGTTTATAAACTCGCACAACACACATCCTTTTGCTTATAAACAAAATGTTTCGATGTTTAAGAAACAATGTTTCATCACCTTTGTTTATAAACTGTTGATAAACTGTTTTCAAAGATGATCATACATAGTGAAACAGTGTTTATTAACAAATGTTGCCTAATGAATACCCGGCTTTATACTATAATTTCTAGTTAATATTACTTATGTAATATTGTTATTATAACATAAGTAATATTTGTTATCGTCTCGTCTCGTATCGTCTTTATATTAAATTATTGAATATTTTTACTACTTGTTATAACCCCTTGTTAGAACCGGGCGATTAGTTTAACGGGGACAGCAATTATTTTTATAAAGTGACTAAAAATACCGTGACTATGACGGGGAAGACAGGAATACACCTTTTATACATATGAAGAGCTATTGTAATTATTATTTCTGTTCTACCCTTATTCCAATTAAAAATAGATCTATAGGTCGCTAGTAATATAATTATATCAATAAATAAATGCTGAAAAAATATGAGTGTTTTATTTTACACAGTTTTTTCAAAATAATTAGTTTTAAATAGAACCCAATTAATTGCATAGAATGCGTTTCATCGATATCGATAAATTTTAAACATATCGATAAGTTTATTGAGTTCTCTACACATTGCGCATCCCTATCAATGACAGTTCTTCCCGTCAAGGTCATGATTGTCATAGACAGTGCTAGTTGAAATTTTAATGTTGGTAGCTATGTTTTTTTTTGTGGTTGGCTAAAGAAGGTTAACAATTTCTCACAGACTGAATGTTCTAAGTTCCGTCTCTTATATTATATTCTCTTTGTATATAACTTTGTTTTACCAAAATCTGTCCGAGAAGCGTTACGTTACAATAGTTTGACACCTTCTTGACTTCTGAATTTCGATTCCGGGCCTTTGTAACAAAATTATAATACTTCTTTCATATATTTCATAGTAAATACCAGACAAACTGGCTAGTAACGTTTTCACCATTAGTTTTCTGGTTACCACTCAATCCATAAATAAATGACTGTTAATGCAATAAGGTATTGGTTTTACTGTTATTACGCCACAGTATAAAATACAGGTTTGTTGGCGTAAACAAGGCAGTAGTAATACCATTAATCGTTACAAAAAGATTAATTTTACTACTGAACTTGTATAAAACTTTCCTAAACATAGGAAAAACATCCCTATTTCAACAACTAAAAGGCCTGTAAATAAATATGTATATTCCAGAGTAACCGTTGTTATTTTTTTCTTATCGGAGTGTTATGATATTCCCGAAAAATTGGGCCTTTCCCACTTTTCTGATACGGTTGCCATAAAAATGACAAGGAGAATAAGTACCTATCTACGCAAAGATGTGCATGTGTAACGTTAGCATTATTGTGCTTCATTATGATTTACGGTTTTTGTTTCATTTGCCCACTAAAACGGAAAATAAGAGATTCAGGTATTTTGGTGTAATGTGGAACTTCTGACTGAATTTTCTTTTTAAACGTTTAAAAGCAAAGTGGGTAGATTTTACATTACTAGCAATCTGTGTCTGGAGTAGGTTCACGGCAATAGTGTAATGGGTGGGGTTTGAACTCGTAACGTCTCGATCACAAGTCCGACACCTTAGTCATTAAGCTATTAAAATGTTGATCTTGTTTTTGTTGTAATTCTAGCAATGTACTGTTTGGCTAATGTTTTTATTGTAACGGCATTTTTGCAATGGCAGTTATATTATAAGATTCATAACAATCCTATAATATTCAACAAAATAGAGAGATTTGAATAGTTTATTCGAACTACCTACTTGTGTCTCAGTTATCCTATAGTACCTACGTACGCCAGATACAAACGGAACACGATAACATCACTTGTTGCTGTGACCTGTATTAATCACTGGCGTACAAAAAAACACAAAACGTTGACCCATTTAAGTATTGACCGTGCAAACTGGAGTTCATCTACTAATTTATAACGTTGCATTTTGAGTGCACTATCGATAGGTGAAATATATATGAGAGTAGGTGAAATTGATAGGTGTACGAGAGGCTGTATGACAATACTCGCGGATCTCCGGAGATCTCGCTTGGCTCGAAACTCGGCCACGCTCAGCGGAAACACGGCCGGCCGAACACTGTTCGCGATATACGCCACGAAGCCGAGCAATAAATATTGCCAACACTTCCCTGCTACGCTACATACACCTGTCGTAATACAAATTCATATTGTTATGGAAAAACACGAGGAAACTGTGTAATGAACACATCGGCAAAGTTGTTCAACAACACAGCACGATATTTTTTTAACAAGTATCTCTACATAAGAGGAAATTTCAGATGCTATTAATGTTGGAACACATCGCTCTCACATAAGAGCACCATTGTAACGAAAGTTTTGGTAATATTGTTATTTACGGGTGTTTAAATTATTGTGTTTAAACTTCCATATACTTACAAGAATAGTGTGCTACATGAATTTAAAAGTACTATTATATTGTAGAAAATTCTGCGGCTTTACAAACGGCACAGCCAGCATCCGAGATGTGGATAAGATACATTTTTATAGTCATTTTTTAATACGGTTTTGAAGGGTTATCCAACTGAGACGTGTTTCTAAACGAGGCATATGCTAGGAAAAAATAACAGTATTGGAAATTTTTATTGCTTTATTTTCCAAAACGAGCTCAGCTATTCTTTGATAGAGAACGACTAGCTATGTTTTTTTTTATATAGAAAAACTAAGCGACGTATGGTGAGGGATCCGGATGTATAACTATCGTATGTGTGCAAGGGACATGTGCGAGTATAATATATTCCCGCGCAAATTGAATAGAGTCCAATACGCATCTTTGTACCACTATACCGTTTCACAGTATGGCAACGCAAACTCGTATCACATACGCTCCATACACAGCTTAGATGAAAACAATCATATCTACATTCTCACAACACCGCTGCGCATCCCCGCACCGTATTTCTACCTCTGACATCTATATCGACATGATAGAAAAGTACCCTTACTATTATGCATATCAGTTAGTAGAAAAATTAGGTACACGCACAACATAATATTTTCTAATCTTTTAAGTACATGATGTTTTCTGACACTTCATGTTGAAAAATTGCACCTTGCAGGATCTGAACGAGGCCAATGGAAGAGCTGTGCAGGGAGCTGCATATTGGTCAAAGGATGTCTGAGTATCGACTCGAAAAGAAGAAGATCGAAAAAGTAAACACACTATATCGCAAAACAGGACTAACGCACGTTTTGGTCCCCATTTATTCAATTTTGTCACAATATTTTTACCAAAAAACTAGTACAAAAAAAACGAACCAATTTTCACGTTGCTTTTGTTCTTTCGGTTAGTAAGAATCTAAACACTGATGTAGGACAAAGAAGCATCTTTTCAACTCGTGTGGAATGCAAAAGAGACCAGCGCATAATACGTGGCTCGAGGGTGTATTACGGAGGAAACGTCTCTTAACTGCCAGTGGCACGCCATGACAACCTATTGTCTCACAGTACATTGGATTTATATCATCTTACCTGTTTTATGGCTGCGAAAGATCGAGAGTGTTTATTACTTTGGAGTTATACGATTTTTTCCACCGCTGCTCTTTTGTTTTGCCATGTTTTTATCAACGTGGCTATAAGGTTACCTACATTATATTAATTTGGTTGAACTGCCTCGTTGATCTAGTGTTCGCAAACACGCTGATTCCTGGGTCGGGCAATGTGCTATTGGGTTTTTCTTTAAGTAGTTTGTCAGAAGTAGCCCGGAGTTTGGAAGTTGGCGGTATGATACCCTCGTGCCTCGTAGAGCACCTTAAGCCGTTGGTCCTGCTGTCCCTGATCTCTCTCCGATTGTGTCGGATAGCCATCCCATGGGTCTATGAGAGTGTTGAGATTGGATTGAGAGTGGGTTCTATCTCCCGCACTGGAACAAATATTTCTTTTTTTTTTCTAAAGATTACTAGCAATGTGCGTAGAGATCACATCATTAGCAATCTTGCTAGCCCCTCCAAGCTAAATTATGTATGTCCTACAAATATTTGTTTCGGTTTAATTGTTTGTAAAACTGCACTTATGATACAGGAAAAATCTTAGTGAGGGACAATGTTTTTAAAGAAAAAAATAAATCACATTGAAAAATTATTTTACAAGATCTGAGTAGCATTGTATTTGTAGCTGTTTTTTTTTATGTTAAAATATTTTTGTACCCTGAAAATATGTAAGTATACAAATCTGTGGTTCGATGGAGAAGAAATTTTATGTACTATATTGTACATACAAGAAATGTTATATTCTATTCTGTTTCTGCGGAATAAACCACGTCAGAAACCTAATAGCATAAAAACACGTAGAAGAAAAATGTTGCCGAAACGTAATGGAATGAAAACAAGATATGAAGAATACATATTTAATATGCATTTTGCCCCATAGGCTTTTATTTATACATACACATTAATCGTTTACCTGAATTTTGTGATTGAAATTAATAACATTTAATGGACTCCGACCTACTTCCAAATATTTTGAGACATATGAGAATTTCGTAAAACTTTTTCGAGTAGTAAACAGCAATTCAGCGATATATTTCAACACGACATTCATGCATTTTTGACTTACAATCATTACAACATTTATACATATATAATAGGGTCCTATATTCCGCCCACGTATGCATAGCTATTAGCTTACGATTAAAACCGTTAGTGCTTATGCTTACGCTTTCTAGAGCTGTGATGTTGGTGTATTGTATGATGGATCTATATAAAAGTACGTCATGTATTGAATTATACTAAATTGTTTACTCGTAGAACAGAAGGATCTTATAATAGGTATACAGAACCTATCTACATCCTAGTTTTTGTGAAAGAAAATCATGTAAAACAGAAAATAATAGATATGGTGATTATTCCACCACCACTATTGTTCTTGTTTTTAGAAAAAAGGCACAGAAAATTCGCACATAATCTTTAGATCGTGTTTGACATTCTGACATTGAACGCACGCCGTTTAACCTCTGCGACGACCCTTTAAGTAACCAAATAGCCGAGCAGATGACCCGATAACCATCCCATTTGTCAGCTTAAATACCCGGTCAATGACTGACTGGGACTTCATTTGATGGAAAAAGAGATAGGGTTGGACCAAGGCTGCAACTTAACGAGTTCATTGAACGTACCTTTATTCAATCAAACGAAAAGCTTGGAATTTGAAACGATTGAGGAGCTCGTGGCTCAATAATAACAGCCACACGGATTAATTTTTAAGGTTAAGCAACTCTTTCAAAGGTTGGAATGTGGATATGTGACCATCTAGACATATTGAAATTCGTCCGTGCCTCGAAAGGCACATAAGCAGTTGGTCCCTGCTGTCATTTGTACATATTTGACCGTCATTACGCGCTGTCAGAAGTCACACAATCTAACACTGGTCTGGCCAAAGGATATCGTGTTAGGGCCGAGTCACACCGAAATGGCAGCGGCCGGCAACAAGACTCGCGAGGCGTGCGGCCACTCGCGTCACCGCGGGCGGCCTCGCGACCTTTTCAAGCTTTTCAAGCGATACTGGTCTTTTAAGTATGTAGTTAAAGTTTAAAATTATTTCACACTGAAAGTGCTCGCCGCGTCGCTGCCGGCCGCTGCCATTCTGGTGTGATTCGGCCCTTACCCAGTTATTGGGTTGGGGGGTTCAGATAGGCAGTCGTTCCTTGTAAAACATTATTACTTAGCTGCATACGGTTAGACTGAAAGCCGACCCCAAAATAATTAGGAAAAGGCTAAGCAGATGATGAAAAAGCTTGTAAATAGTGTGACAGCTACAAATGTTAATCTCAGTACAAATTCATACTCTCATCTAAATATATCTCTGTAAAAAATCACATGGAAAGATAAAACAGTAAATCATTTTGAATAAAAAATTAGGCAAGGAAGGTTCACTCCTGGGATGCCGCCTACTCCGGCATTTATACAAAAATATGTAACACGAGATGTTCCAAATTATTTATTTCACACTGAGAACTTTAATGTAATGGAGTGCTTTATCTATGCATTTTTTTTAATTTGAAATTCGTACGTTACAAGAGTTCAAAATAATTATTTGTAACTTGGAAATTAGTTCCGCTAGTTTCATATTCTACCACCTAATGCGAAAGTTTGGTTGTCGATCAATTAAATTGGATGACATTTAGGGCCTTCGAATATGGCAAAAGATATTTGCTAAGGTTATTGTTAATATCCAGATTATTTTGTTGTTTGTCCGCGTGCTGTGAACTTGTGACAAGCGTTATAGAAATGGTTACACGACGTAGGTACGTTTTAAATCAACATGCATCAAAGCAACTTTCTACAGTTAGAAGTAAATGTATACTATTTACACAATTTGCAATGGGCTTACTTAGAGGTGACACACAATTTATTATAGTGTAAGGATATTTCATAATTTTAAAGTCAAGAAAGTAAGAAATCAAATAGAGACATTCTAAAACAATCAGCCAATTGTGAAGGGCTTACGAAAGCTACATTATATGTTCACGAATACGAAAATGTGTCATATATTCACAAAAAAAACTATTTTAATCAACATTGATATTCAAGCGATTTAGAGCAATGTGAATTAGGTACGAAAATCCGGGGATTTATCCAACGCAATACTAACAATACATAAATGAACACGAAACATGAACGTTCCTGTGTACATCATAATCCAGTGCTCGACAATAAATAGAATTCCGGCTCATTGTTTAACAATTCAGTTCATGAATTTTGAATGTTTATTGTTTATTTCTACCCGTGCCATGTAAACTAAATTAAGTACCTCCATATGTACATGCTAGAGTTGGTGTTGCACAAAGGGGGCTCCGTAGTGTTATTTTAAGAGATAATGGGGTGCTCTCCTGTGCGCTGATGGTGGTCCCTGGCCGGGCTGATTTCAGTAACGTATTAATTCCACACTCCCGGGTCTTTTCCCCAAAAATTCAGGTGCCTTTTGCAGATTTCTCCCCGACAACAAAAAAAAGGTACATTGTAGAGCTATTTTTTTACTGTGTTTAGTTCGGTACAATGTTTTAAATGAAGTAATACTCAAATTAAATCTATTAAGAAAAACAGGGTCAAAATCAGAGAGTGTGGTTTTCAAATCAGTGGTCAAAATTGATGATAAATTGAAGCAACTAGTAATCAGTAATCTCAAGTATTGGCTTGAGTAGAGTCAACATATCTCGCTATCTCTTTTGCTCTCGTGTAATCTAATGATGATGACGTCCTCTGCTATAGTGTATTCACGGAGACGAGTTAGTAGAGCAATTTTTTAACTGCGATTGGTCAGTGATAAACGCTAAGGCGGTGTACATAGTACGAGTACTTTTTAGTCTACTCATACTTCCCGTACTGTGCAGACGTGCTGTGGACAGAAATGTGGAAGCAATGACTGAAAGATTCATAATAAATGTAGGAAACGACGACAGTAGTGATAGTACGGAGAGTGATGATGATGATGATATGTTATAAACTTGTATAGGTAGATATTATAACATAATAAAGAAAGTTTAATCATTAACTCTCGATTTTATTTCTTTCCTTCATATCCATCAGATTTATAAAAAAAAAATTGACCATGTGCGAGTCGGACTCGCCCATGAAGGGTTCCGTAGTAACTATAATAAGTATAACATACTGAATATATTTTTTACTACTGAATATAATTTCATTTTTAAAACCTGTCTATAGATACCACACACGTATAGGTTTCATGAAAAAAAATATTTTCAGTTTCAGTTCCATGTATGGGGAGCCCCCTTTACTTTAAATATTTTTTAAATTTTCTCTTAAAATCGGAAAGCGGTTCACAGAATACATCTACCTACCAAGTTTTACATGTATAGTCCTAATAGTTTCGGAATAAAATGGCTGTGACATAAAGACGGACGGACAGACAGACGGACAGACATGTCGAAACTATAAGGGTTCCGTTTTTTGCCATTCGGCTACGGAACCCTAAAAAGGTACCCATAAAAAAATTCTACCACATAAATGTCTCAATTTATACGACAGACGAAGCCGCAGGAATAAACTAAACCAACTTTTAAGAAGCGCAGTGTAAATGCACATTTACATTTCTAAGGTATTGTTAACGCCCACTGACCCTAAAAAAGTTTTTTTTTGTCTTTGTCATTTGTATGATAATGTGCGATAGAGAAGGCGCTATACTAACTCGTCTCCGTGAATACACTATAGTACTTACATCCATTTTCTGTTACTTGACCGTTTTGAAATTCCACAAGATTTAAAAAGAATCATTAATTTTGAATGTATTACTAAAATCCTCCTGTTTTCAATTTTGCATAGGTTCACATATTTACTTTGTAATCCAAATAAAAAATCTATTACCTATTAATAGGGCATTTTCTAAAGGGTTAAATTAAAATATCAATAGAGTATTTTTCGTGTAAGATATACTCATAACCTAATGTATCGCGTGGTACACGATCATTATTTATAGATGAAAGTACAATATTCTCAATCATAAAACTTTGATTAAATTGTTCTCATCGCTTTTACGAAATTTTACTCCATTAATAACTTATTTTTACCCGACTGTGCGATGCAAAGGCGGTAATTAAAGTATTTTTCAGTCTATGTATGTATGTTTGTACCTATTTGGCGCTGTAGAGGCCAAAACGCGTGGGCCAATTTTAATAATAGTTACGTCAATCAATTCGTCTCCACTTACATGGAAATTATCAAAATTCACCACTACGAGGACCAGACGCCATATTATCAAACCGTAAAAAAAAACTTTTTTGCGAAAAATAAAACCGACTTCCATATCAAAACACTACAAAGCCAAAAATAACGTTAATTTCGGTAGTCGGTGTTATTGGTTTTGTATTTTCTTTTTGTTTGACACCGCCTTCCGAAATTAAAGTCATTTTTGGCTTTGTAGTGTTTTGATATGGAAGTCCGTATTATTTTTATGCAAAAAAGTTTTTTTCACGCTTTTTAGTGGGTCGGTTTGTAATTTATCTAGTTATAAAAGCCAAAATGTCAACTACTTTCGTCACCTTTTACAAAATATTGCTTGTCCCGATGCAGAGCCGTTAATTTTTGAGGAGTTCTCCTGGTAGTTCACCATCGGCTCTACTTCACCATATGCATTGTGACGAGCATAGACTGCTTAACATCCATATTTAAGTAATCGAATCCTCATCCTCCATTTTTTGAAGTCGGTTAATAAAAATCGACAAACTATGTCAAATGGGCCATCGTTGAATAGGCCTTTAAAATAGTTTTTAGGTTTCTTTTACCATTTTTTATTTTAAGCAACCTTTTTGAATATATGACGTTTTAAAATGGATTTGGAGAACCATATTCAGGGGTGCGGTTATTTTTTCTTTCAAACCCATTGAGTGGGGTATCAAAAGAAAGGGCTTCACGAGTGGATTATAAATAAATATGTGACTTATATGTTTTAAATAGAATAGAAATATAAAACCGTATTAAACGACTGAAACATCGTTAATTAGCTGAAATTATAAAAGGAATTTAATAAATTAAAAAAAAAAACCGACTGCTCTACTAAAATGCAAGAAACATTTTGAAAGAAGATCAGTCCGTTGATGATTAAAGAAGAAAGAAAGAAAGAAATCATTTATTAGCCATAATGTAGGTATACATATAAGTTGGTTAGATTTAGTAGCGTCCCAATACATTTTACCATTACGGTGTGCTAAATATTACAGTTATTTAAAACTAAATCAAATTCTAAAAACATATAATTTAATACAGCATTGTCCAGCATCATGAATGCAATTTGGCCCAAAATAATAATGGCAACAACGCAATAATGTTTCGGAAACGGAAAAACGGAAGTTTCGGGAGGTACCTGTGTCTCATGGGGAAGGAAGAAACGCCTGGGTGTCACCACTGCGAGGATCGCCCTGAGGACACAGTAGAGCATACGGTGCAAGACTGCCCCGCTTGGGCAGAGCACCGACGTGTCCTCACGGCGGCGATAGGCGGAGACCTCTCGCGCCCGGCATTGGTCGAGGCCATGCTGCGGGGCGAGGGAAGCGGTCGCCTCCTTCTGCAAAGCAGTCATGCTACCGAAGGAGGAGGCGGGCCGTGTGAGGGAGAGGATGGCGTCCTCCCTCCAGCCCAGCCGCAGTGGTAGACGCCCACGGCGTCGGACGTCGGCCGACGATCTCCGGCCACCGAAGGCGCGGGCCATGCCCGGGTCGACGGCGCGTTGTGTTCCACGCGCGCCTCAAAGAGCGTCAGCAATATGTCGAGGCCCCCCCTGTAGAGGGCCGAAGCCTGCCGGGGTCGTGGGACTTATCCCATTACCGTGACCCCGGAACGTAAAGGGTTATTGAAGGAACACCGTGGATTTTAGTCAGTAAAAGTCTGACATTCCCTCCGGCCCTGCCCGGGGTGGGAGGACTTATTTGATAATTTTTACCACAATAAAAAAAGGAGCTTTTCAATCAATCATTCATTTGCACGAATGTAGGTACAATAAAATACAGGTGGTAAATACAGTCAGAAATGAACCATGCATGTTTATGTTGAAGATGTAAATTGAACGGAAAGAAACCGCCGAGTAATACGTAAGTCCTCCCGCAAGACGGATTTAGGTGAAAAATAAAGAATAGGATCGCGTGGATTTCTTTGTGTATTTTCTACTAGTTTTGAAGGCATATTTTTGACCACATTAAACTTATAATTAACAATTCGACTATTTCCGCAAAAAAATGCATATGGGTCATTCTACACAGACAGTAAAATTGTGTTCGCTTAAAACATGTCTTAGCTCCTCAGTTTTTATTTCTTCTTAATAATTATTTTATAAACTTTGTAGCATTATCTAACAGTTTACATAGGAATTACATTGATTATTATTATTATTACTTTATTTTTTTGTGGTACAGTACGTGATTGCTCACATCCTGTCGAATGTTCGTAACGCATGTTACAGGATTTAGGTGTATCTACAAATTATTTTAAAATATTCCATGCTCATATCACATGAAAAACAAGTAGAGCATATAATAACAAAGCAGTCACTTAAATGTTAATAATTATTAAACGACATTTTTAACTTTATTCAACATTCTACAATGTTCGTAAAAAATAATCACTCCTGTAGAAATAAATGGCAAAAATGGTAAATTATTTATTTTTTAATTTGCAACATTATTTTCATTCTCTGGCAACCCTTTATCGTGCTCTGTTCGTATCAGTGTCAGCCATATTTCGGCCAGTGATTAGGGTGCCGAGAAAAATAAAGTTTCAACGGCGTTCTACAATAGTGTCAAAGTTGATACATCACCACTGTACTCAACTAACCAAAGCAAGTAAGTGATTTATGAATGTGATTTCCTTATAGCTTTATTAATTAATCGGTCAATTACCGAAGTCAAGTAGATTAAATTCTCATAACCTCAAATTTTGCACAGGAAACGTATTTTTATGTTCAAACTCACTTGTGTAGAACCACTCACTTCTGTCAATATAGTTTTCTACAGAAGTGATGTTTTTCTATAGAAGTGATGTTTAGCGCTTAGGCTTATTAGATGTGATCTTTAATATGAAATAAATACTGACAATATAACCTAACAAACGTAAAATGCTGTTTTTTATTGTGGTTTGATAATTTTATGCACTGTATCGCAATTTGATTGTCTTTACCGACAGGAGTGACTGGTTTTCTACAAAACTGATGGCATGGCTATTTCAATTTTTATTTACAGGTATGACGGGTAAAAAGAGGTCTGAGAAAGAAAAAAAAGAACGACTAAGGGAGCAAAAGAGGGCATGGATACGAAAGAAGAGAGAAAACATGACCGAGGCTGAACTAGAAGAAAGACGTCAAAAAGATAGAGAGATATAAAAAAAGAAAGAAACTGGTAAAGTAAAATCAATTAAAGAATATACAACCAAGAATGCAAAAAGCGATCCGAAAAAGTTGGCGTGAGCGAGCAAAAACCCATCGCAATAAATTGAAACGGCTGAAAGCTACTGAGCAAAGAATTGTGAATGATGAGACTCCTCCTCCAAGTCCGACTTCACAAAGTTCAACAATATCTAGTAGAGCTTCCTTAGGCAGAAGACTTGCCGAAAGAAATAAGCGAAGGCTAAAAATAGAGAACATATCTAACGTAAAGTACCAAATTTAAGAACCATGCATTTCCTAAGTGATGAGCCTTCATTGCAGTATAGAAATAAGTCTATGTTTTTTTATCGCAAAATATTTAAGCAAAGAACTTGGTGCAGATAATATTATATGGCACTTTAGTGAGGCCGGACATGGAAAAGGGGCTCCTGACGGAATTGGAGGATGTGTCAAAAGAATAGCTGATGCATTTGTAGCGACCGGTAGAGATATCCCAGATTTTGAAGCGTTGGTGAATTGTTTACAAGAAACATGTAAAGGTATAATTATTTTGCTAATCGATGACACTCATGTTGATAACATCTCTAACATACTCAGTACTAGTACTACAATTCAATCAATTCATCAACTTACATGGAATAAGACCAATCCTGATATCTTGCACGCCAGACGGTTAAGCTGCAGTGTTTGTAAATCCAATCAGATTTGCTCACATCATGAAATTGGGCTTATTTACATAACCTCTAAACAACAAAAACCGGATGATAGACCAGTTTTGAGGAAATCAGCTCATTCACTATCAGAGTTGCCATAATTAGAGTATGACGTATACAAGAACCCAATAGCAACAACCTCACGTACATCTATCGATTTTTATCGAAAATGCTATGGATCTGATAGTTCATCTGATGAAGAGATTTTTGAAAGCAGGAAGCAGACACCTCTTAGAGAAAACGTTATTAATACTAAATGTTCAGATGGTAATCTACAAAGTCTGTCGAATAATACGTCTTCGAACGAAGAAAATATTTTCTAATGTTCCTTTCAATTATTGCCTCTTTATATTCTACAGGAATGTAACGGTAACGTCACTTCTGTAGAAAGTTATTGTTTATTTTTAAGAGTGTTTGTTTACTTAATTTGATTATGCGTACTAGTTTTATTGAGAAATTATTACCAAAAGCAGGTAAGACTGATTATTAATTTTATTTTACTATTAAAGTTCATTAGTTTTATGAAAGATTCTGTCACTTATGTCGAAATTAGAAACACTCCTGTCGAAGTGATAAGACTAAAATGCACAATTATTTCTCATAATTTTAATGATTGATCTCTGATTTTATTTTTTAGATGATAATTACATAATAACTCTATACAATAACACAATAAGAAGCTGATTTGGTGAATTTTAAAAAGTATTTTATTTTTTTATCACTCAGTAGAATTACCCATATCCGAAAATATTGAGTACCTATTATTAGAAACTCAAAACAGCATAACGGAACACCGAAGTATATAACTTGCAAGTGTCAATGTCATTGTCAATCTATCGATGTTTATATCGGGCGATTGATGTATTTGCTGCGTTTGAGTCGTTCTGCTATTTTATTGATTCAGTGTTGAGATAGTAACTCTTGTATTGTGGCGTATCGAGATAGTGACTCTGAAGCGCTGTGTCGAAATAGTAACTCTTATTAAAATATGATCGGAATTTTTTAACTTTTTCGAATATCTCAAAAATGTGGTTAACCTATTTTCAACCGACGACCAAAAGAGGAGGTTATCAATTCGACGCGTATATATATGTTGCATTAACTTGCTTTTCAGAGGATTGAGCCTGCTATCAACCTTATTATGTAGTGACATGGGAGTGTACTTACGTATTTTTTTTTAGGAATATTCATTATCTTTTTTTACTTCTAGCCGTTGCTTTCCCAATGGCAGGTCTCAGATAGTCTTCTGCAGATCCGTCAGGCCACCGTTTTTTGGGTCAGCATCAGCGGCAGTGCCTTCTATTTTCAGGAACCTACTCTGTGGAGACTAGCCCAGCAAACAGTGCGGCTTGGTCGTACGGCCTATGTCACCCAACCAACTTAACTTAAGTCTGGTAGCCAAAACAAAATAGCAGACAAACACACTTTATGGAATGCTAACAACATACAAGTGTTACAATACTTATTAACTACTAAACCCTACGTACAAGGATCCTTTAAGTTTCCTCAGACAAACTACGAAAAAAGATTCATTGCATCTCAACAATCTCAGAGTAATACAGCGGATGTAACGATGAAAATGTCACAGCCACCGGTTTGAGGCTTCCTTGTTTCACTAAGGTATCCTAAAAAGTTAGTTAATCTTATATACATAAGTATAAACAAAAATGAATCGCTGAAATGTAAATGTATGAATGTAATGTACGTGCAAAACTTCGGAATGAGTACATCGAATTGGATAATTATATATTTTTCTGTTATGTACGTAATTGTCAGGAGAAGGTTTGTATCAAACACATTTTTTTGTTTATCAAATGGAAACTAAATATGAACGCAGACAAATTAGTGGCCAGAATCTAGTACAAAATATTGTTAAAAACATAATTCTTTCTTTGCTTCCGAGCAGTCGGATAAAAATAATGTCCTTGGAACATAAGTATCACAAACCTTATCGCACTTAGTAGGAAATTGCTCTGTCATAAGAACAACGTTTGCTCTCGTTTCCAGATTTTAATTCTAACCAAGTCTCAAGAGAAACGTGACAACCAACGCGTAAAATTAGAGTACCTTCCCAAAGGAGGGTTTATTTCTTTAGCTGTAGATTTCCCAGAACACTGCCTCTATAAATAGATATTAATAAATATTACTTTGTTCAACAAACGCGACAGTTTCCCTCATCATTTGTTCGGAACATACGTCAAATAGCTACTTAATCTTTGTAGAGTAAACCAAAACGTATCCATCGAAACAATATTGGATCGAAACTTAATCAATAAACGATCCATCAAAGCCTAAAAAATCAGGCGTTTGTTATCAACATCGAATGGTGAAAGTTTCATACAATCGTTTTTTATACGAGTATATTCTGTTCTAGCATGAAATTGAAACAAAAGAGAAAAGTGTTTCTTTTTCGTATTGTTCTTGTGTATATGGCCCTTATCAAGCGAAAAATCGGGCTTTTATGTGGCCATAATTGAAACGGTTTGTATATTTCTGAGGTTAAAGCTGGTTTCACACCGAACTAAGCTAAGTAAATTTAGCTTGACATGTCTGATGTAGGTATATTTTCCATACTTATTTTATAGTTTGTACTTTCTATTCTTTTTGAACGATTGTTTATTGGGTGACACGATGTATATTGGGTTCTGTGTTTATGAAAGAAAAATTAGTATATCTTTGTGCACTATTGTTTTGCGCACTCACTTGTACACTAATTATAAAGTCTCCTACGCTTATGACCAGTCTGCGTTGAGATTTTGTGGCCTACGCTATCATTAACGAAAAAAACCTCAGCTATACGAGCAACGGTAACTTGTAAGCTAGAAAAGCTTAAACTTAAGAAAAAATCTTTCAATTCTTTAGCTTAGACGCACAGGTACAAGTAATCTAACGCCTAAGCATTAATTTATAGTCTGGTTTGAAGATTTAATTAGATAAACAAAGTTAACAGATTTTTTATCCAGACACGACGTCGATCAGAGATAACGCAGGCTCCATTCCAGCCTCCTTGCACGCTTCATCGTAAACATAATAAACCTTTGTATAGCTACAACTAATCTTGTCACGAGATATCTGCAACCTGTAGGTACCATAAATAAGGAACGAATATTTATTATATTTATTCCTGGGAAATAGCTATACCTAATTCATCCTCAAGTCCACATCAACCAGATGAGATGGAGGTCAAACGCGAGGATTGATGGTCAAATAATTTTAAATACCATACAAGTCTTTGACATTTAAAAATTACCTGTGCGACGCAAGGTGGACAACTATTTTTTTTTTATTGAAAATATGTTCGCGTTTGACCACTTTCTCACCTGATGGTAAGTGATGATGTGATCGAAGATGGAGCACGCTTACCTAAAAGTAACCTATTCACTCTGGACTTAAAGACTCCTAGGTTGTAGCTGCCGGGAAACACAGACTCCGGCAGGGAATTCCACTCCTTAGCCGTACGCACAATGAAGGTATTCCCAAAACGTTTTGTGCGTATGGGTGGGATGTCCACCATGTGACGATGGCGCTTCGCCGGTTGTCTCGTAGTCCGATGATGGAACGGGCTTGGCGGAATTAGATTGTGTAATTCAATTTCTTTCTTTATTTATTTTTTTGAAGTGAAAACTTCTTTAGCGGCGCTGAGCACTTTTTGTATGGGTAAAAACTGTTAAACTCGCGTCAGGGTCACGTGACTGATCAAAAATCGTAAGACTTTTTTTTTAGTGAAAACTTCTTTAGCATCGTTGTGATTTGAAAGTTAATGAAACGAAAAAACGACAGTATCTATCTGTTGGGACCTAGACGTTGACCTAGAAGTTAGGTCGCGGGGGTTGAGGTATCCCTGAGAAGGGGCGGGGGGAGTGGGGTTTCGTGGGGAGTTCAGGGAGGTGAGGGGTAAGGGGGGGCCCGTGTGGGGGCGGGGTAGGGGGAGGGGGGGTCTCGTCGGGAGTTGCGGGATGAGTTGAGGGATGAATTGCGGGATGAATTGCGGGATGAGTTGAGAGATGTGTTGCGGGATGAGTTGAGGGATGAGTTGAGGGATGAGTTGATGGATGAGTTGCGGGATGAGTTGCGGGATGAGTTTAGGGATAAGTTGCGGGATGAGTTGCGGGATGAGGTGCGGGATGAGTTGCGGGATGAGGTGCGGGATAAGCTGCGGGATGAGGTGTGGGATGAGTTGCGAGATGAGTTGCGGGATGAGGTGCGGGATGAGTTGCGGGATGTGTTGCGGGATGAGTTGAGGGTTGAGTGGCGGGAAGAGATGAGGGATGAGTTGTGGGATGAGTTGAGGGATGAGTTGAGGGATGAGTTGAGGGATGAGTTGGGGGATGAGTTGAGGGATGAGTTTAGAGATGAGTTTAGGGATAAGTTGAGGGATGAGTTTAGGGATGAGTCGAGGGATGAGTTGCGGGATGAGTTGCGGGATGAGTTGCGGGATGAGGTGCGGTATGAGTTGCGGGATGAGTTGCGGGATGAGGTGCGGTATGAGTTGCGGGATGAGTTGCGGGATGAGTTGCGGGATGAGTTGAGGGATGAGTAGAGGGGTGAGTTGAGGGGTGAGTTGAGAGGTGAGTTGAGGGGTGAGTTGAGGGGTGAGTTGAGGGGTGAGTTGAGGGGTGAGTTGAGTGATGAGTTGAGGGATGAGTTTAGGGATGAGTTTAGGGACAAGTTCGGGGATGAGTCGAGGGATGAGTTGCGGGATGAGTTGCGGGATTAGGTGCGGTATGAGTTGCGGGATGAGTTGCGGGATGAGTTGCGGGATGAGTTGAGGGATGAGTTGAGGGGTGAGTTGAGGGGTGAGTTGAGAGGAGGGGGGAGTTGAGGGGTGAGTTGAGGGGTGAGTTGAGGGGCGAGTTGGGTGAGTTGAGGGGTGAGTTGAGGGGGATTTTTTATCCAGGATTAAACTTGTAAAATTATTATTGGGATTTTCTTGGGCCCAAAAATAAGTAGGGCTATTTTTAGGGGCAAATGTATGTATTTACAAGCATCACATATATTCCCGCGGGGCGCGCGGCCGTCAGCGGCCTAGTACTACTACATTACAGATTATCTATGTACTAGTACTAGGAAGTATATCTATGTAGGTACTAGTACTAGGCAGTATTCGGAAGTATTTGATGATTGTGACGCTAGTGGGCATTTAATAAGCGTCTTAATATTTCATTATTCGTTCATTAAATATTTCCAAACTTGCACTTGCATTCATGACTGTACCATTTTAAAATTGAACGCGCTTTTTCGATATATCAAATACTGTAAAACAAATTACGACACCGATTGTCCCTTGAAATGCTGTTAAGTTTGATGATGACACGAAACGTGATGATGGATCTTGCGTTACGTTTACTCCATCTGTCTCCATCTCCAAAAATGTTACCGTTATATAATGTAAACATGTATGACTTTAAGAATTCCGAAATTTCAAATGAAACGCCAAGTCGGGATTTGAGCGATTTATTTAAAATAATTGATAATGTGGATTGTTAATTAAGTAAATTCTATTACAAAAGTAATTAAAATTAAGCTATATTTTATTTACCTAAATAAAACGGGAAACTCATTTAAATATTAGCCTTGAATAGCAGCAAGAAACAGGGTTTTTTGAAGTGAAAACTTCTTTAGCGTCGTTGTGATTTGAAATTTTATGAAACGAAAAAGCGACAGTAAAAAGAGACAGACACATCAATTCATAAGATTTAACATGGGAGAAAATGAGATAGGGAGCATTATACAGTGTTTCTTATGTCGTGGAAATTTGTTTGAAATTTCGTAAAATTTTGAAGGAATTTTTTTGAAGTGAAATCTTCTTTAGCGTCTTTGTGATTTGAAATTTTATGAAACGAAAAAGCAACAGTAAAAAGAGACAGACATATAAATTCATAAGATTTAACGTGGGAGAAAATGAGATAGGGAGCATTATACAGTGTTTCTTATGTCGTGGAAATTTTATATGGGCAAACCAGGGCAAACGTATACCTTTGAAATTTCGTAAATTTTGAAGGATTTGTAGTTGTTTATTTTGTAGTGAAACCTTCTTTAGCGGCGTTGTGCACTTTTTTGTAATGGGTAAAAAATGTTAAACTCGCGTCAGGACACGTGACCTGATCGAAAATTCGTAAGACGGACGGAGAGTAGACAGCCGGCGCGGCGTAGGAGAGGAAGTATCCCCCTCTCTTTCTATGGCGCGGCGAAAATGTATGCCTGCGCCTGCTGTTTTGTTTAGGCGGCGCAGGACACTTGCGCGAATGTTCGTGTGTGTTAACATGAAAGTTGATGTTTCTAAGAGATAAACTTTTTAATGTAATATAATTTGTCATGTTTGTGTACAATAGCGCAATAAATAAATATTGTATTCTACCACTTTTATACTGATAATTAAAGCAAATCGTGCAAAATGATTCCCTAACCATTCCAAAATATCAAAAATGCACAACGTTAATATTCAAGTTTTCACTTCTGCCGGCACTTCCGGAGTGCAACCCGGATTTTTTTTAGTATCATTGATGACTTGGATTTATCAAATCAAATCAAATCAAAACATTTATTTGCATAACACAGGTTGACAAGATGTTACATTCTATTTTATATTAGTGTATCACTATATTATAACCTCAAGAGGTGTGCAAATGTTGGTACAGTTATCTTTTTATTAATGCTAGTTACATATAATTTTTATCAATACAATATTATATTAAGTAATGCCATGTCATATTATGTCAGAATAACAGTCATATTATTAATGATAAATTACATGATGTCAGTAGGTACATAAAAACTTGGTTACATTCAATAAAATTAAGTAGTCAGGATTAGATTGTCAAAAGCTTATCATCTAAAAATTCTTTGACACTATAGTAACATTTGCTAGTAAGAAAGTTACGTAATTTAGTTTTAAATTTAAGAAATGGCATTTTTTTTATTTCGTCTGGTAGTTTATTGCAGGGGCGAGCACAGGATTATGACACTGGTAATGCGGCTAGCGTTGCCAACTTTTTTTGACGAAAAAGATGTACGTCTACATACCTGTTGTCATTAAAACTACTTCTTGCACAGGTGTTGTAGTCGGTTGGGTGCTAGATGGGCCGGGTTCACTTAACACTTCCTGCATCAGTGTGTCTCGGCACTCTTGAATGAGTTGGGTTCTTTGTTTTTTAACAAATACATGTCTAGAAGTACTAGCATCACTCATCCTTTTTCTGGGGTCTTCCTGGCAATAAAATTTTGTAAGCACAACTCCATCTACCATGATTATCCTCTTGCTTAATCCCATATTATATTGATAGCCATATCTTTCTCAATCTGAAATATTTTTAAATGTTATTTTAAAGCCATAAATGTTGATGTATTTAGTGGTAATAAATATCATTGAATATTGAAATATTTGTGGCTATTCAGGTATAATACAAAAAACATCTCAGTTATCTAACCTTAAAACAGTAGAATAACTATATTGTAAAAATGTTTTAAGTTAGTAATAATAACATGTTTACTTACATCAAAATGATCCTGACAGAAGAAAATTACCGAACTATCCTTTATTTCTTTAGTATTTCTGCGTGCAAGTTGTACTATTTCGAACTTTAACATTTTTTGGAACGGTTATAAATAGCTTCTCTTTCTTTATTATTACTTTATCGTTGTATTTGTGCATCTGGTTCACCATTTATAACTCATTTTTTCCAGTAAATTACAGCCAGAAACTGTATTAAACTACATAAAAAGACAAAACTCTCGATTTGACTTTGACTTCTCCAATGTTGATATACAAACGTGTGACCACAGAACACAGATATTCCTAGCGGAGCGTGCTGGTTTTGACAGCTTATATAATCTTAATCACTATATTTTGTAATGCTTTTTTTTAAACGAAATATTTATAAAATATGAAAATAAATATTATTTGTAGGGTCCTTATACACCAATAAATAATTGTAATGTTTCCACTTACGTTTTAAAAGCATTCATGGTTTAAGATTTTCTAATATTCTGATATTAAGTTATTTTTTATACAATACTTTGTTTGTTTACGTCAAAGAGTATGTAATACACTAGTTTACGTTTCTGTAAAGTCATTAGTGACAGGGCTAGTTTTCTTCTTAATTCATTGCTGGAGTTAGGTTAGGTCGTATATGTAAATGATATTGTACCTCGTGATAAATTACTTTTATCTTTTATTTTTCTTTTCATTCTAGAACCTAATTCAAACGCTAGAAAGTTAATGTAATGAGAGAGATGACGGGGAGAGAGTCAGTCTACGCCTGGAACACAAACAGTGAAGAAGTCTGCAAGTAAAACGGCTTGTTCGCCTCCTAATACACAAGCCGTGGTCCGGACCTCCAGACGCCCTCTTCGTTCTGCTGCTGAGGCCTACCGACTGAAGGCCAGCCGTCTGCAGCCACCTCTTCGTGCTGCCCTCTTTGTTCTGCTGCTGAGGCCTACCGACTGAAGGCCAGCCGTCCGCAGTCACCTCTTCGTGCTGCCCTCTTCATTCTGCTGCTGAGGCCTACCGACTGAAGGCCAGCCGTCCGCAGACACCGCTTCGTGCTGCCCTCTTCGTTCTGCTACTGAGACCATTCGTCGAAGACCACTCGTCCTGCAGCCACCTCTTCGTTCCACTCTTATCATCCGCTCCATTCATAGACCCTCCCGTCATCTCTTGTACCTTTGGATTCACATTGTATAAATTATATAAATAACGTGACATTTCCTCACTTTGATTTCTTTTCCTGGTCACTTTTCCTCTTACTTAGATATTGCAACCTTACAATTTCCCTCTACCCAGGGAAACTGTAACGTTACATAATATGAGATTGTTTTTAAAAACCAGTCAAATAGCCTATTCTGTCTCTTATTTTTACTCGGAACGCAGTATCTCTATGTAGTCTGTGGTATCATGCCGCATGACCGGCGGCTTTAGAAATTCATGGGTGTGTGCGTTTGCGAACTTGTACGGACACTAAAATTACGTCACACATGCAAACAAATTTCCTGCGTGAATCCGCGGCATTACTTGGGAATTAGGTACACTAATTCGCAGCGCCTGGCAAACATAATGTTTGTGTGGGTGCTATTTATAAAATATTAGGCGTTTTTAAGTTATTATATTTTGTTTATTCATTTATTTACTATTAATTAAAGTCATCTAAAACGTACGAACGTTTTATTAAAATATCTGTGAATGGCAAGTAAAGCACTGCATTTATGCCTTCAAGGAGCGCACGCTTCTTGTTTATTGTAGACTACGGACGCCATACAAATAATACTTTTGTTGACTAGCGCCGTTTTCCCATACGGTATTTTTAATTCTAACCTTTTTTGTCTCGTAATTTCCTATATTGGCTTTTAAAAGCAGTCTTATAGAAATTGGGTTTAGATTTGACAAATAAACAAAGTTCGTAAATGTATAACGAAGGCAATGTTAATATTTTTAATGTTTTAAAATGCGGTTGACAACTGGTTGTACTATCTAGATAACACATTGCTGTGATGCATTTCTTTTGAGCCTTAAATGCGTATTCCTTATTCACCGAATTACCCCAAAATATTATTCCATATCTTAGAATAGGTGCTACAAGGCCGTGATAGGCAGTCAAAACAGTTTCTTTATTTACAATTTTAGAGAGTTTGTAAAGGGCAAAAGAGGATTTATTTACTTTCTTACATATATGATCTATTTGTGTTTTCCATGATAGTTTATCGTCAATAATTAGTCCTAGGAATTTGGTGTCTCTAACAGGGTGTATTGTGGTGCCTTGGTAAGTAACATTTATATTTATGGGTGATATTCTTTGGTGAAAGTGTAAAATTTTAGTTTTATCCATATTTATTTTAAGATTGTTTTGTAATAACCATTGAATAATTGTATGTAATGTTTGATTAACCTTTTCTTCATAATTATTATGATCGTCACACTTTATCATTACTATGCTGTCATCTGCAAAAAGAACCATTGGTTCCCTAATATGACTAGGGAGATCATTTATATATACCAAGAACAATAAGGGGCCTAAGACACTGCCTTGTGGGACTCCACATTTTATAATTCTAGGTTTTGATCTGTATTTTACTTCAACTCGTTTTTTCTGGCATATTTGTGTAATCTCTGTGACTTGTTTTCTATTACGTAGATATAAAGAAATGAGGTCTAATGATTTGCCTCTTACGCCGTACATACTTAGTTTGTCAATTAGAATCTTATGGTCAACACGGTCAAAAGCTTTACTCATATCCATTAAGATGGCACATATTGGATTTCTTTTGTCCATATTTGTCAGAATATTTTTAAGAAAGTCAAAAATAGCTAAATTTATTGATTTGCCCTAGCGAAACCCTTTCTGTTCATCAATTAAAATGTTATATTTTTCAAGATAACTGTACAGTCGAGTATATATGATTTTTTCAAATACCTTTGACAATATGGGGATCAATGCTATCGGTCTATAGTTACTCATATTTTTTGTCATTTTTTTGTGGAGTGGTATGACAATAGAAGTCTTAAGTTTTTCGGGGTATATTCCGTCAGAAATGCCTAAGTTTATTATATGGCTTAAGTGCCGAGCAATCGGAAGTGAGACATACTTTAGTACTTTGGTGCAAATACCATCGTCACCCACGCTGTGAGTATTTTTAAGTTGTCTTATTTCTCTATCCACTTCTGCGGCCGTTGAAGGTCTAAAAAAAATTGAATTTACGCTATTGTTTATGTGGCAAGAGAACATCATCTTTTTATTTTTTAAATTGTGTGTGTTCTCCGATTCCGTTACTTGGTCAACAAAGAAATCATTGAAATAATTTACAATAGCTGTAGGTTCTCTGATTTTTATATTATTATGCAGTATTTCTGTAATGTGTTCCTTAGGAAAGTTATAATTAGATTTGTTGAAAGAGACCACGAGGCATTAGATTTGTTCTGTGCTGTACTTATGTGGTAGTTATTTAGAGACTTATGAGTTAATGATATAATTTTTTTAAACTTAGTAGCATATTGCTTAAAAATATGTTTATTTTTCCTTGTAGGATTAATCCTATATTGCCATAATAATTTTCTTTTCATTTTACTACAAATTTTAATTCCTTTAGATGTCCATTTTGACTTCTTATTTAGCGTACGTGTTATTACTTTGTAAGGGAAACATAAATTATAGAAACAAAGAAACTGATTCAGAAAAGTATCGTAAGCCTTATTAGCGTTCTCTGTCTGGTATATATCAGAGAAAGTCAAACTAGTCATGCAGTCCTTGAATTTTATAAGATTTTCCGTACTGTAATCACGTCTTCTTATACGCCAATTCTTTATCACGCACGATTTTTTAACCGGGCAGTGTATGAGTTGCGCTGTATGATCCGATAGTGCAAATTCGATAACTTCACTTTTACATCGATGAATATTATGTGCAAAATTGTTACTGCTAAGTCTAGTCGGTTCTCGGATTTCTAGTTTTAGGTTATGACTATTGAGAATATTTTCAAAATCGACAGTTTGTCGATTTCTTTTTAAAATGTTAATGTTAAAGTCCCCACATAGAACAACTTTCTTATTAGTTTTGTCACATATATTGCGCAACAAAGTTTCTATACTATTGTAAAACGTATAACGTAACGTCCATCTATATAATTTCCCCTATTTCCCATAAATATCTCCTAATGCTGCGATATTATAAAAAAAAATCTAATACCAAGATGAGAGAGAGACATAACAGGATCATCGTCGCTCAGTGATCTCAAACCCAACAAGGTAATATCATCCAGTATTATATGTATAATATTTAGATTTCACTCAAAAATTCAGTAAATTATCAAATTCAGGAATTTATTTATGAAGAGAGTAAAGAGTAAATCCCTTTTTAGGGTTTCGTAGCCGAATGGCAAAAAACGCAACCCTTATAGTTTCGTCATGTCTGTCTATCTGTCTGTCCGTCCGTCCGTATGTCACAACCATTTTATTCCGAAACTATTAGGACTATACATATGAAACTTGGTAGGTAGATGTATTCTCTGAACAGCTTTCCGATTTTAAGAAAAAAAATCTCATATATGGAACTGAAACTGAAAATATTTTTTTTCATGAAACCTATGTGTGTGTGGTATTTATAGAAATGTCTTTAAAAATGACATTGAGGTTTCTAAAACCACTTTTTCATAAAGTCAATCGTTTAAAAGATATACACTTCCAAAGTGGTAAAATGTGAGGAAAATCTTAAAAAAATATTTGCTGTAGATCTTAATGTAAACTTTCAACTAGTTTGAACGAGATCTGGTGAGCAGTTTTTGGGATATAGCATATTTTCTAAAACCGCAAATATAACTTTGTAATTCATACAAATACTATGAAAAACAAAGTTATTTGGCGTAGCTACTACGGAACCCTTCATGGGCTAGTCTGACTCGCCCATGGCAAATTTTTAAGAACTGAACTCGGAGGGGAGATAACAATAACATTGAACGTGAATCTACAGTTATATAACAAACAAAATAACATTCACACCAAATTTTAAAAAGGTTTCTGAAATAAGACCGCACGTAAATAACTTGTGAAAGAGGGAAGGTGTTTTGAGACTGGAGGACTAACAAAATGTTTCAGAAAATTATGTTTCTTTCTTTTCGGGTTCATTTTAAAAGAATTCAATACGTTTTTAATAGGTACACAAACACCAGCAAATGAAGTACGCAATCGATAATACGCTAACTGACACAGTTTATAAAACCAGACAAGTGCGAGTCGGACTAGCCCATCGACGGTTCCGTAAAAAGGACATGTTATGAAATGGGCTTAAAAAAGTTTTTTTTTAACCGCTATCATTTTTGGATTTTCTGATAGGGAAAATTATTAAGTTCGGCTTACAAAAACAAAAAAAAAATATTAAAAGCACCATTATTTAATTAATAAATATTTTAAATCCAGATATTTTTTAATTCATAATATTATTTTTTCACATTGAAACAAAGAAAAAGGGCTAAATATCATTTTTAAAGCAAATTATACACCTTATTGTTATTTAAAATATTTTGAAACGATATTAGATAGCTTCAACGAATTATCTTGTTGATTTGGATGTATGGCATGAATTCCTTTGCCTCCTAATGGAAACTATGAAATAACGTTGTCACAATTGTCAGATGTCATATCACTTGTCTCATTATCTCATTATTAAAATCGCTATTTTCCCCCTATTTTCCGTTTACATGGTTATTTAGGTTTATTGTATCATTAGAACTTAAAACGGGATATTTACCATGTGTATTTATTGTTTCGAGTTTCCGATATTTCGGCACTGTTGCAAGCGCCATGATCACGGATGAACTGAAGTAATTGCGGGTGGAAGTTTATGAGCAGACAAATCGGTCTACCCTCTTTCTCGTTCGTTTTCTGTTAGCGACACCGCTACCACTGTCACATGTATCACTAAACACTCGATTCTGTTCCCGACACACAAAACTCACCGTGACGACTCGCGACCTTTCTACGGAACTTTTTCGGTTTTTACACTTTTGAACCACTGGATTCCAGGCCCTCGACATTTGAAACCCATCCTCCCGATTGAAATTGTCGTATTTGGTAATCTCAATCGCTTACCTCTGCGGCGCCTGGATAGTTCTTTAAATAATTTGTGAGCACTCGGACCCCACGATCCCAAGGTCTCCACCCCAAACGGTTCGAAAATATAACCTCCAACAAGGTTATTATATTTCCGCCGCTTGAGGTTCTCAGCTGCTGCAGCGGCAGCGCCAGCTCAGCAAAACGAGCTAGGAAGATGGGATGGTGCAAGAGTATCGACACAAGTTGCGTCCCACACTAAAGCCTACCTATCTTCCAAGGAAATAAAGACATGCCGTCCGGTCTTATGTCATCGTCGCGTGCCAGGCCATTGGGTATAGATGATACATATAAGTACTAAGCCATTGGGTTCTAATACAGCCGGAACGCCGACGGTGACAAGAGCTCGTCGGATAATGTCGTTAATATTCGCGTGCCGTTGACAACTAGCGTAATAATAATAACGTAATTGTGTTAACGCAGTAACGCTATTATTTACGATAGATAAGGATAATGAATTTATGTGTACTATTATCATGAAGTCGGTAAATTGCAGAATGACTACTGATGGTCATACGTCTCTTCCAATGCAGGCTAGTAAAACAGGACAGTCTAGATACAGAATATATTAGATCTGTTTACTGTTTGTGTTTTGTAAAGAGTCGCTCCAGCAGGTCGTAATGGGTGAACATTTTTGTGTATTAGGTAGATAAATAAAAGTAATGTATTTGCTTATATTTGTTTGTATGTATTCTACCTCTTCATTTTCTTCAAGAAATTGGGCAGGTGGTTATTTATGTTGTTTTGATGCCGAGCCCATCCAAGATACCATATGATCGTCATTACATGAGCACAGCTTCCGACAGTTCGCTTCCCTATTATACAGTTGCACTTCAACTCTTGTTTAGTGGTGTTCGTGGAGGAGCCACCAAAGTATAATAACAATACTTTATTCCTTTGAACTGAATTTGACACTTAACATTCACATTTCACAATGACATTCAACAGAAAAGTGTAGATTAGACAAAAATGGGAACAAAATGTGGACTGTCTCATCGCTAATATAACCTTTATCTCGTCAATGTTGTACAAAATTGGAATAAAATGAAAACTTTTTACCAAAAAATTAAACTTCCGAAATTAAAGTTATTTTTCACTTTGCAGTGTTTTTTGGGAGTCGGTTTAATTTTTTGGTAAAAAGTTTTTATTTCACTCTTTTTAGTTGGTCGATTTTTAATTTACCTAGTTACAAGAGCCTAAATGTCAACTACTTATAATCATTTACAAAATATTGCTTTTCCCAAGGTTGGGCCGTTAATTGTTGAGGAGTTTTCTTGGTACTTCACCATCAGCTTCACTTCACCATATGCATTGTGATGAGCATATTGTGCTTAATAACCACATTCAAGTAATCGGTCATGAAATACTTATTATTCCTACTTATATATTGAGTAGTTCCAGTGGCCATCTGTGCTCTTCATCATCAGGTCCACTTCACAAATGGTGCTTTTCGAATGCAACTACACAAGTTACTATAAAATATATTCAAATCACTATAAGTGTGTCTATAATATTTGAAGAGTTTCCTCGATTTCTCCAGGATCCCATCATCAGATCCTGACTTTGTGACAATAGGACCAATTTCAAAGTAAAACAAAAAAGTTCTTTGAAACAAAAAAAGAATTTTCCGAATCGGTTCAGCCGTCTTCGAGTAATCGGTGATCAGTGATCATACATAAAAAATATATATATACGCGTCGACTTGATAACCTCCTCTTTTTTGTCGTCGGTTGATAACGTTCAATACTGGTAAGAGCAACGTGTCTACAAAGTATTAAGTCGCATAACGTTGTGTAAATCTTTGTAAAACGTACCATTACGGCATACATCAGTAGCATCCACAAAGAGTACATTCAAGAGGATTTCCTGAGCTTACTGACAGAAACAAAAGAATATCATATAATTGGTTTAGAATCATTGGTGTATTAATGACTGCTTCTGAAAGAGAAATACATCCATCCACACAAACTTATTTCACATTTATAATATTAGTAAGATAGAACCTAAATACCAATGGACTATTATCTTCTATTTGTACATACATATATTAGGATTATTAGGGTTCTATCTTTGGAACTATGCATCGGTGCATGTATATTATTAAGATAACTTACTAATAATACTAATACCAGTACGGTATTCTGAATAAAAATACTACTTTAATCTAATAAAAGCCCAATAGTTATTCCAAACACTGGAATGGGATATTAATATTAATTTCAATTAAGCTTCCTACTTTCCTAAACCTGCAATATCAAAAATCTTGCTGTCTCTAATATGTATTTATGGGTCATAATATCCAACAAAATTACGGCATGCGAACCGAATAAACGACTTTTCCTGGCCATTTTATTGACTATTAACTGGGTATCTATTGAATACATTTCATTTATACTAACTAAACTTTTATTTATTAATACTTAATGTTACTGCAAAAAGTATAAGACCTGCAGATTTTCAGGTTGTCGTACAAACGTTTGAAAGAGAAATGTATTCATAAGGTCTAATATTTATTGACCTACCAACGATATCTTATAGTCTCTGTCTAGAGGCAAGTTTTTAAATTTAGAATTTGGAGAAGGATCAGTTGAAAGTTGCTATAATGTAACAAAAACTAAACTTAACACTTTTAATTAAAAACCAGGAGACATTAGACACAATCATAACATCGAGTAACACACCTAATGTGTACAAAATTAGTTTTGACTCCTACAAGACAAAACAAAGAAAAAAAATTGGAACAGTTTCCATTTATCACCGCGAATCATGAATTAGAACAATAAAACAAAACATTTGTTACCCCACGCGGAGCAATCTCAAGTGAGAGAACGAGAAAATTGGAACGACGTGGTCACATCACTAAAGACACTTGAGAGATTTCTTTCACCCCAACCCTCTTTAAATGTTCTAAAAACACCATTTGTTATAGTAAATATATCTGAGATTAGCCTGCTAAAGCAATGTAGACTTTATCTAGTTATGTTTTGAACAAATAATGACGTTTTCTAAACTTACAGTAACGATCTTGCGGCCTAGCCAAATTACACGTATTTGGTAACGGTAAGTTTGTTGAAGTAACTTGTTTGCCCGTCACAGACAAGGCTATAAAATTAATGAATTACTGTGAAGGACTGTAGGTATACGAGTATTACGTACCTGAATATATAATTTGTTTGTCTTGTGTTAGTGGGATAGCTGAGTGCCTGTGTGGAAGCAATATTTACAAGCAAAAAATATTATACCTAAACTAAAATGGTTGTATCATCAATGGTTATACCTATATCAATAAATACAAGCGTGTCTAATTTGAAGACTGTGCATTCACTTCTTTGACAATATAAGATAGCCAATGGATTTATCAATATGTTAATTTTTTTCCATATTTTAGTAGCTACCACTGTCTTTTTTATTGAATAATTGTCACTGAAAACTTGTTATTTGCCATATTGTATTTGTTAACAAAACTATTACAATAGAACACCGTTTATTTCTAAGTACATGGTACATTGAGATATAAATATTCGGAATCGGAACCCGTGAAAAACTTATTATTCCTACTAGTAGTTCCAGTGGCCATCTGTGGTCTTCATCATCAGGTCCACTTCAGAAATGGTGCTTTTCAAATGCAACTACACAAGTTACTGTAAACAATACTCAAATCACTACAGGTGTGCCTATAATATTTGAAGAGTTCCCTCGATTTCTCCAGAATCCCATCATCAGATCCTGACTTGGTGACAATGGGACCAACTTTGAAGTACCTTTCAAAACAAAACATGTATTTTCCAAATCGGTTCAGCCGTCTTCGAGTAATCGGTAATCATACATAAAAAAAATATACGCGTCGACTTGATAACCTCCTCCGTTTTTTTCGTCGGTTAAAAAGAAAAAGCTTCCTTTTAAACCATTGGGTTACTGCAGTGTTTTATTCACCTGTGAATGGTACAACTTTCAAATCGCTTGGGACGCCACGATCGCGATACTTGGCTCAAAGATACGAGTGTTCTTCGTAGAAAGTATTTTTTATTTAAAACTTGTACCTTTCATACAGAAAATCTTGGCGAAGATACCAAATGCAGTAAAAAGTTTTTACTGACGAAGTATGATAAACGAATCGGTGTTTTATCAGAATCAGAACGTAGTATTTAAAAAAACAAGACAGTAAATATTTTCAATAGATCAAGTTTAATAAATGGAATTTTGAAGCTAATTGGAAAATTTCTATTCACTAGTTTATTGACAAAGAAGGAATATAAAATAAAATGTAATATTATTTGTATCCTTGCGATGAAAGAATCGCATACTTGTGTGCGTTCGATGAAACTCTCGTAATGAGAGGTATTTCTAATGTTAATGTTTTATGTAAACGTAGGATGTATTTATTTATGTTATATAAAAAAAAAAGTTTTAAACTTTTCTTTTAATATAAACGATTTTAATTCATCGGTAGTATTATTTTTTGGTGACCTACAAGGGAAAATATGATGCTCCACACGTAAGGTGTCGATGGATGGGATTGTCATATCTACAACGTGTAATTTAAAGGGTATATATATACCATGGCTTCTTTGGATGATAACAAACGATATGGCAAGGGTTTTGTAATCCTAAGTCTACGTGTGTAGAACTTATTACAAATTCCAATACACTGATACCAGAGACCGAATTTTTCAAATTAAGAAGAACTAAAAGAATTATCGTGTTATTGGCAAGTGACGTGTAAAGTTACTGACCCTCGTAGTGCTGTGACACGTTAGTTATGATTGGTATTCAAGAAATATATGAAACCAATAATTTGGTATCAATTCTTTGAGTCAGTTATTTTGAGCTGAAACTGTGCATAGAGGCTTGTTGTATATCCTCGTAGTATCGCATAGACTCAGTTCTTAGTTAGAGATCTACAGTGGTTTGGGATTGATATTCAATAGCCTAATGGCTAAGGTGTCGAGCTTGTGACCGAGAGGTCGCGGGTTCGAACCCCATCCATTACAGTATTGCCGTGAACCCACTCCAGACACAAGCATTTTTAGCTCAGTTGGAGGGGTTAACAAGATTGCTAGTAATGTGAATTCTACCCACAATGCTAGTTCTCTTTATTAAAATAATGAATATACAGCGTGTAACAGAATAAACGCAATCCCTGAAAGTAGTTAGTTCAGAATCGGCTTCTGAATCCATTTCCGTCATAAAAAAGGTGTTAAAGGTCAATGCCCACATTGTTAGAACAACCGTGGCCTACAGTGAACACTGATAAATAGTTTATGCAATTATAGTTTAAGTTGTTACGAACACCTTCTAATACCTATCAGTTAAGAAAATAAGTCGCCATTTGGAAATAAAACACTTTTTTATTTTTTTATAACATTTATTTTTTCATAAGCACAGACATATTATAAACACTTCAAATGACTTTTGAATGGTAAGTACATAACTTTTTAACTCATTTTAACCTTTGAATAATAGTCACCTTCTAAGTTTAAACAGCTATGGGTTCCATTTCAATAAAAATCGGTACAGTTATATCTAATGGATAGCTCAAAAGATTTTGGAGTTATAGTATATTTATTATTTATTTATTAATGAATGCTTATCATTTGTCCCAAACACCACCACCACCGCTCAATATAAAAAAAAACAATCTCAATATAAAAAGCTAACATATAAGAATACTATTATATACAGGGTTATTGGAAAAACACCAACAACCTCTTAAGAGGTTATTGTACTCGTCATTATGAACAACTTTTACTATGGTGCCAAACCTGAAATCGAAAAAAAAATGCAGCTGTTCCCTACATTTTGACGAGTTAACCGAACTTAAATAGGAACAGCAAAAAATTTTATTTTCGCGATTTCAGGTTTGTTCTTTCAAATAACCCTGTATATATATGCACTATTGACGTATATATATGGGGACACTCCTAAAAAATCTTTTAAAAAAGTAATCTTTTAAAAAAATAACGATAAATATATTTATTCTATAGTATCATCAGCATCATATACTAATAAGACACTGTCTAAAAACTGTGCTGGAGGAACCATATTGGTTTGATGCTGTGCCCACCCAAGATACCAGACCACAGACATGACGTGGGCACAGCATCCTACAGTCCTCCGGCCCACAATACAATTACAGCAGTACTGATGTATGGCTGCTCTTCCAGTGGTATTATTTCTTATTAAAATATAAACAAAGTATGTCTTTCGGCTAATATGCCTGCTTTGGATTCGGGCCCTTAATAAAAAGCAATCATTATGAAAAAGTGAACCTTCCAAAATACTAGTTCTCCTATCATCATAGCGAGCGCGAGTGCAGAGTGAGTAATGAGTAGTTAGATTACAGTAAATTACAGTTTACTGTCAAGTCTATCATCTGTCAAGAATAATGCTGCCTATTTTAAAACCTAATCGATTAGTTGCATCGATTGTTGGTCTTGATCAAATCAATTTTTATCTAACTACGGCAAAGCCTTATAGAATACAGTGATTTTACTTTTTTATGTTTATGTATGTGTGGACGCGTCGTTTTCAAATCATTTCTATGGTAATCGAAAAAACTGAAATCCGACTAACGTATTTAGTAAAAGCGCTTCCCGAAGTCAAGAGCATAAATGCTCAAGTTTGAATAAATAGTAGCCGACAACTTGCTTTTCTTTTTCACTGTTGGGTTTTAGTTTATAAGTAATTATATTTTATTTTTTATACCAATATTTTATATTATTATTAAGTAATCCGTAATCGACTAGATTTATTAAATATATTAATTGAAATAAATTGACCATATATAATGGCAACCCTAAACTTCGTCTGATATTGAAACTCGCATTAATCTATTAGTTAAATTACTTATTTATTTGCTTAAATCACGGCGTCATAGTTAGAGATGGAACTTAAACGGAAATTTCCTATTTAAAATACTTATATTTTTTGATTATCTTTCAAAATGTGTTTGACGTGGGCCATATCATGGCATTATCATTTTAATGGAAAAATCTTTCATTTAATTTAAAATGGAAACACAGTATCATGACAAATTAATACAATCCTTAATTCAAGGAAATTGTGTGCGTGTCGCGTCGGCCACTAACATTGCATGAGTGTATGCGTCTGCGTAAGGACATTGTATGACGCACATGCGTTTTGCGTTTAGTAAGGATAACTATTTTATAAAAAATGTCTAGGTTATGTGTTCTGTGGGTAATGGTTTCAATTTATTTAGTTACGGATGTTGTTTGAGACTTATAATTTAATATTCTAATTGGGGTGTCTGAGGTTTTGCGTTTAATCTGTTACACGTTACACTTAACAATAATGTCAATCAATACGTGATTTAGATAAAAATCTTTATGAAAATCAGACTACAATCCTCAGAGAAAATATACAGTCGAACAAAACATCTTCTTCATTTTAAAGTTGGTTGAAAAAATAATTGAATCCTCAATTCGCCCTTTTAATTGTAACAAAAAATCCTAAATTACTCTCATTTAAACTCGTTAGCCAAACTAAAACTTCATTGTAATGCTTTCAAGAGAGTTGAATAAACTTAACGCGTTTATAATCAAGTTTCATCACTGAAGGAGGCAAGTAAATGAATCTGTCTTAATTATAAGCCAAGGTCTTCGCTGTGGGACCTTTGAGCTAATTAGCGCTTTTAACGGCAATTTGTCTGTTGATAATGGGCTTATAAATAATCTTTATGAGACATTTAATTTGTACAGTAAATTAAATGGCAATTTCTTACAATGTGTCTGTCTGGCATAATTGGGGCTGTATTGGGGTTGAACGTTTATTCGTCAATTAATTTATTTTCGTTAAGCACGTTAAGTCGTTGGTCTTGCGCCTGATATTTCCTGTGTCGTACTGGATTGCAGTCACATTGGATAAAGGAACAAGTAAGTGGATCTGTCTTTTGCGCGAACATATTTTTATACTTACTCGTATATTACTTTTGCCCCTGTCATAGCGAACACTAAATAACTTTGCCCAATATTGTTTTTTTTATTACTGTTCAGCATGCTCTTCCCCTTGATTACGCCTGATGGCGATAGATAGGTCTTACTAACGAGTGAACCCAGAAAGTGCCTTTTTACTCCTGCTGTATAGGCAGACGGATCAAATTTGTTAGGGAACTCAGAAGCAGGCCAAGAGTTCCACGCCCCTGCGTTACGCTCAATGAATGTAGAGAAGAAGCGCTCTTTGCCAGGGCTGCAAGAATGTTGCCGGAGTTGAGGGAATATTCTTACGAGATACGGTGACCTAGGACTGCAAAACCGACACAAGGAACTGGGTAACTTTTTAATGAGTAGAACTTTGGCACTCCTTTCCGCTCCACCCAGAGCGGACGAAGTCATATGATGATTTTCACCGAAAAAAAGTATGACAATATTAGATTTTTAACCAAGCCATAATAATAGAAACATAATCTTCAGTTCTTCATAAGTATTTAATTATCTAAGCAGTTCTGTTTTATTATTCACGGAATGAATATTTAATCAGTCGTACTGACAAATGCTTCGAGCAGGGGTTCTCGCCATAGATCGGTAATAAGAGGATAAGCCCTTACAACCAAGAGCTAATATAACAGGAGCTTGAGGCAAAATAATAATTGTCTTCAGAGTTGTTCTTTAAAGTTAAGCAACGCTTTCGTAGATTGGTCCGTGGATGGTTAATTATCTTAACATATGGAGATTTGTCCGTGCCTTAGAATGCGCTTTGAATCATTGGTCCTGCTGCCAGCTGTCATTTGTTCATCTTTGATTATCGTTACATAGTTAGAAGCCAGAAAATCTAACACCAGTCTTCCACCCAGATACTGGGCTAAAGAGGTCAGGTAGATAATATTTTGCGTTAATATTATCATACAAACATAAAAGTATACTGTGGTTTTTAGTTAATAAAAATAATAATTAATAAAGATTTAGGAGCATAAGTGGAATGTAACTAAGCTTAGAAAATAAAGACACACAATATTCACATTAAACTTCACTTACAAAATTTTGTAGTAATTACGTGATTAAAATCAATATAAAGATTCGTTCCAGATTATAAAGTTATATCAGCAACATTACATACGAGACGAATCTCGTAAATATAAAAATCGATGATTTACGTAGAAGTGCACACTACACCCATACTTCGCTTGAGCTATTAATTTTACAATCATAAATTAAACACAAGTGTGCTCTGCAATATCGTTCGGCAAGTAAAATTTCAACGTTACTTTTATGTGAAGCAGAGCTGAGACAAACTGTAGCTCAACAGTGCCGTTCACAAAGCTCCCTCGTGAATACCAAAGAATCCGATACCAGGCTTATCAACACCCCCTCTTACTTCACCCCTTGCTTGAAATCGGTCAATCACTTTATCAGTTTTTCTCTCATGCCCTCATGTCTACAATACGAGAATGTTTACAACGAGGAAGACTTTTGGATAATAGCTATTTAGATAGGTACTAAATATAAGCTGGCGTTACTTTGCAGAAATCCATGAAATAATAATATTTTATTAGTATGTCGAACGTGTAGTTTAGGCGGATTTGACTAGCGTTAATAGGCTTAAACTTAAATTAAATTATATATTTTGTTTCAGAAATAGAACTAGTGCTAAATACATTTACAATAGAAGTCTTAAGAATTAATTAAATATTCGGTATTTAACGTAGTACAGGCCCTGTACTACGTTAAATACCTGTGCTTCAGGCGATGAAGTAGAAACTATTTTGAGTGGTAGATATACATAATCCATTAAATAACTTAATTTAGATAATATTAGAAATATGCTCCTAGTGATGTACAATTCTATTTGCATATTGCAAGTATCTTTTCTGTCCGGTCATATGTCATATTTTGTAAATATACATAATTTTGCTTTTTTAAACAGCTCAAGCTCTGCATCACCGCACTGTCTGCATATGCATATATTTATGACCAACAGGGTGGTGCTACAACCTGCATTCAAGTTCAACAAATAATAATAAACCTTCCATTCAACTTAATTTTATTAAAAGTAGCGGCTAATAGCTTGAACTTTAGGATTACAATAATGACGTAGGTATTGTACTCTTGATGAATCAACCTGATCCCTAAAGCGAAAAACTTTCAAAAATTAAAAAAAAAACAGTTGACTGTAATGTCCAGGTCTATTATAAGGTCCAGTTGAAAACTAGCGTCAAGCAATTGTCTGCCATTTCCCTGAACTGGGCCTATTTGGCACAGCCGAGAGGCACACACAATGCTGTTTTATTTTTCTTATTTATTGCGTGTTTGCAACTAGGTCAAACATTTTTCTTTCTTTCTTTTCTTAATAAAGACCGCCATTGTAACCATAGATTTAAGTAATATTGTTAAATAGGTGTGTTTAAATTTTGGTGTACAACAAAGTATATTCTATCTATCTATCTATCTAAAGTAAGCAACTTTAGACTATACGTTTCGCGCCCGTAATTGATCTCTCGGCGACTTTCAATATTCATAGTCAACATGTTGTCTCTCTCAAAGTAACAATTGACCGTCATAAATGAGATTGGTCGAGAGGTTCGTTCGAGATGCCTGTTTGCTACTTCTTTTTTTCGACCATTTCAGGCGTTCGGTCGCTGTTACAGCGCCTGTTTGAGATTATAGGTGTCAACCAGACGCTAAACGCTGTAAGGGCGAGCGTACACTTTTATATTGATAAACAGTTTGGCTCTACCGATATTATGTTTGTGTTTTAAGAACGAAGTTTTAACAATTTTAAGAGATCATAATTCTGGTTTTTAGTTATTAAGTTCTTTTTTAATTTGTTCGATTAACAGCTAGCTATTTAGTAAGCTAATCTGTGGATAATGTCTTTAGTAGTTAATATTTATATCGTATCTACTATTTAATATACTGCTGTTTGTTGTCCCTATTATAATAACTTGTATTGACGCGGAAAATGAATAGAATTACTTCTTTCTAGCGAGTCGATGGGGAATATAGTTATTAAATATAATATTATAAGCCCACTATTCATGGATATTATAATAGAGTCCCAAAACATATTTTTTTAGATGATAGCTGTAACTTTGTTTTTACACCTATTTTTGTCGCACCCGTAATTGGTCTCCTGGCGACTTTCAATATACGTAGTAGACACATCGTCGCCCACGTTTGAACACTATGATAGAGTAAACAAAATATTACTTCTAACCATATTTTTTTTTTATAAAGCTTGTTTCGTCTTTCGCTTGAGACTGGAAAAGTGCCGAAAGCTTGGAAGCTAGCTAACGTGCAGCCCGTGCCCAAGAAGGGCAGTCGTGCAGATCCGGCCAACTACAGGCCTATTTCAGTCACGTCGTGTACTCAATAGTAAGCTCCTGGTATACCTAGAAGCCAACGACATCCTCAGTGACCGACAATACGGCTTCCGCAAAAACCGGTCAACTGGGGATCTTCTAGCGTATGACATTCATATCTGGAGTGAGGCCATTGAGAACCACGGGGAAGCACTTGCTGTTTCTCTCGATGTCTCCAAGGCTTTAATTTCGATAGGGTGTGGCACGATAGCCTTATTGCTAAGCTTCCTTCTTTCGGTATACCCACTGAACTTTGCGTTTGGATAGAAGACTTCCTGAGAGATCGGTCTAATCGAGTGGTTATTGATGGTTGCTCGTCTGGCCAATTGGCTATTAATGCCGGGGTCCCTCACGGGTCAGTTCTCTCAGCAACTTTATTCTTGCTGCATATTAACGATCAGCCCGATACCTTTGGTTATGCAGACGACAGCACTGTTGCTGAGAGATATATATCCAGCGCGCGTGCTAGTGGGTCACAAGTCCAGTCTCTCCGAGAGGCAATGGTGGGGCGCTTGAACTTGACTTTGCAGGCTGTCTCTGAGTGGGGTGACGCCAACTTGGTCAAGTTTATTGCTGCCAAGACCCAGGCGTGTCTTTTCTCTGCAAAAAGGAGCCAATTTCAACCGGCTCCTTCTTTCCGTAACGTGCGTAACCGTGCCGATAACTGATCGCATCGACCTTCTTGGGGTTACGTTGACATCCACCCTTCATTTTGGTCCGTTTATCGAGGCTAAGACTCAATTGGCTGCCAAAAAGTTGGGAATCCTAGCAAAGGTGAGACGGTACTTCACACCGGAACAGCTGCTCAACCTCTATCAAGCGCAAGTTCAGTCGTGTATGGAGTACTGCTCTCATTTCTGGGACGGATCTGTGAAATACCAGCTTGATGCACTTGAGTCTATAGAAAAACAGGCCAAAAGGCTCATCGGCAACGAGAAACTGGTCGAGACAAGGCTCCAGAGCCTAGAACATCGGTGACGTGTTGCAAGCCTATCAGTTTTCTATCGGTTACATTTCGGGGAGTGTGCGATGGAATTGCACAGTCTTATTCCACCAAGCCCGTTCCATCATCGGACTACAAGACAAACGGCGATGCGCCATCGCTACATGGTGGACATCCCACCCTCTGATTTTCCTGATAGTTATAACCTGGGAGTCTTTAAGTCAAGGGTGAATAGGTTACTTCTAGGCAAGCGTGCTTCATCTTCGACCACATCATCGCTTAACATCAGGTGAGATTATGGTCAAACGCAAGCCTATCAAATATAAAAAAGAAGCAATTTATTTTATGACAAGAAAAAAATATTATTTTGCAGCAGAAGTAATGTAAGCCGTATTTTTTTACCACGCAATATCCACGTTTCAATTAAAAAGTTTTTTATTCCAATTTGATTCAGTCTCTACATTATTTAAGAACCTTTTTGGGTTACAGTGTCTAATATTAACCCTTTGGCGCCTGTTCCATCTGCCAAACGAAACTTATTTTATTAATTAATTCTCTTTCTCTTGCGAAGTTTTGACATTTCATTTTATTTCTGTATCATCAACAAATGAATATTAATGATTGTTTTAAATTCAAGATTAATTCCAATGTCTTATTTAGATACTCATGTGCCTTCATAAAAATACATTAATAATCCCTCAAAACTATCTTCTACGCCGTAACGATGTAGCAAATATGGCTACGGCGTAGACGGTTTTCGTAGCACGAAAAGTTTGGTCAAATCTTTGATTAATCCTGCCACCTTCAGGTGATCTTGGACAGTTATTATTATATATAACAAGTAGGCATCAAAGTTAAACCAATATCTCTAACTTCACAAATACAGATATAAAGTCAAATGTACATAATAATGGCGGTACGCAGCCCGCAAGATACATTGAACCCGTTAAGAAATCGAAGACACGATATTGCACTGTATGACGTTAGCAGAACCGTAGAACATTTGTCACCGTATCAAATATGCTAAGTCAGTATATGAGATCTTTATTCCTCTGCCGTGTCGTGTCTTTTGTGCGTAATCTTTCTGATTTTGAGTGAGACTTTTCCGCGTTTTGCTTTTTTCGGATTCCCTAGCTGAATTTCACACAAAAATTATAAAAAGCAAGATTGATTCGTATTCGTATTGACTCCTTGTTGCAATATTATTAGTTTCCAAGATATTTTTGTTGACTTTAGGGTTCTGTACCTAAAAAGGAAAAAACAGAACCCTTGTAGGATCACTTTATTGTCCGTCTGTCTGTCCGTCTATCGGCTTGATGTGCATATTCAGAAACATATTTTATTAATTTTTTATGAGGCATAAATTCTTATTTATAATGAAAAATATTTATAAAAATCCTCTTATACTAATTTATAAATAAGTTATTGGTGTATCTTGAAAATGAAATAAAAAAAGTAAAACAATATTGATCACAAAAATCTTCAACATATGAACGTCTGACACATAGTAGTCTTTTTTTTTTCTCTGGGTGGGAAAATCAAATTATAATGAATAAAAACTGCAGTTACGAAAACAGTCCTAAATAATTAATTTTATAGAAGACTAGCCTCTGCCTGCGATTTTATTCGCGTAGGGACTAGGGCTACTACGCGACTAGAGCTTTCCCGCGTAAATCCCGAACCCGTGGGAATTCCGGGATAAAAAGTAGTTTACGTTTTATTCCAGGATGTTGACTATCTACACATCAAATCTCACTCAGATTTGTTCAGAAGTTTTTGCGTGATAGAATAACAAACATCGATACATCCACCCTCAGAAAAAATTGCATTTATAATATTAGTAATAAGTAAGATTTGTTAACATGAGAGCAGTTGTGGAACAGTAGTTACGGGCCCTACTAAAGAGTAAGTTGTGAGTTCGAACCCAGTCAAGAACATTACTTAGGGTAAATTTATTTCATCACGGCTGCTCTCAAAACGGTGACGGAAAACATCGCGAGGAAACCGACATTTCCTAGTCTCAAATATCCGAAGATTTACGATATCCACCAATCCGGAGTGGGCCCGCGTGGTGGATTAGGGTCCATTGGGTTCTTCACACAATAAGAATCTACGTTCATCCAATAATCTTCTCTTACTCTGTCCTTCTCATACTGCTGACTTTCTTCATTCTTCTTTTCATATCCAGTCGGTTCTCCTCTGGAATGCACTTCCTCTCGAGATCAGGACGGCTGACAGTCGCTATGCATTTAAAAAAAAATTGCGGATCTATTTTCTACTCCAATAAGCAGAATTTCCACATTTCGTTTTCATTTGCTTCTTTATTTATTATTTATTTATATAAGTATTTATTCATATAATATTATTTATGTAGATTTCTATTTTTTTATGATACTAGGGTTTTTGTGTTATTACTATTATCATTATTTTTTTCTAATTTTACTTTTCACGTACATATTGCACCTCCCACACTATCTCTTCACCACTCATGGTTGACTGGTAGAGAATGCCTACGGCATTAAGTCCGCCTTTGTACCTATGTGCATAAAGTGTAAATAAATAAATAGAAAGGAGTCCTGTGTCCCAGCAGTAGTAATAAGCTAATTATGTAAGATTCGTTTGTTCGTTTACAAACTTATAAATGGTAATAACCTCTAGAAGGAGGTACAGATGTGTAATTACGATGCTGACATACAAATATCGAAGCACAGGGTGCGTTATTGGGTCTTGGAGAAGTTTTTGGTATCAACGCGCTTCGTGTATTGGTATTAGTGTTATAATTTAGTATATCAAAGATATTTTGACTCAATGTAGATACATTAAATCAGTCAAAGATTCAGACCCAAATGTACTTTCTTTGGTATTGTTCGTCAAATCGTTCGAGGTCCTTAAAGTTCCAAGTTGAGCTACGCGATAACCGACGAATGCTTGCACTGTTTGGACGGGCCTGCTCAAATCTGAATGATTGTGTCCTGTAAAAAGCACCATAGTTCGAAAGAGTTACCGCAACCTCGGTACACGAAGGGCTTATGATGGAACACGGATGGGTTTTAGTCAGTAAAAGTCTGACACACCCTCCCGCTTCGCCCAGATCGGGAGGCAGTCATTGGATGACTTCCCATCCTTAAAAAAAAAACCTAAATGGTTCTCATATGATATCTCATCACTAGGGATTGTATGGACTTCAAAAGTTCAACTTCAAGATTTGAACTCTGAGTTCATTTCGGTGTTTCTTCTCAGGGTAGTCACTTAGGAAACACCTGCCTCATTCAGTTTACATTCACAAGAAAAAATAATATAATGTTGAGTAAAAGAATTTATAGCCTACTAGCTTTTGCCCGCGACTTCGTCCGCGTGGAATAGTTACTTTGGGCTAACGTTAAATTTAACCCCGATTTTGAAGCATTCTTCATTGGCGCTCCGCTCCTATTGGCCTTAGCGTAATGATACAATATAGCTGTGCCCGCGACTCCGTCAGCGTAAGTTAATGTATTGGTAATATTGTTTAGATCACGTTCACATGAGGCTTAAGTACCTAGAGAACGCTTCGACCGCGAGAAGCGTCGAGCGCGGCGACCGATTCTCAAAAATAATCCTTATAGCATGATTCAGTATTCACGCGCGATGGCTTATTATTATAAGCGTATTTGATGTATAACTTTGGTGTTTCTATACCGATTTATATGATTCTTTTTACGGTTTCGTAGCCGAATGGCAAAAAACGGAATCTTTATAGTTTCGACATGTCTGTCCGTCTGTCTGTCTGTCTGTCTGTCCGTCCGTCCATCTGTCACAGCAATTTTATTCCGAAACTATTAGGACTATACATGTGAAACTTGATAGGTAGATGTATTCTGTGAACCGCTTTCCGATTTTGAAAAAAAATTAAAAAATATTTAAAATAAAGGGGGGCTCTCCCCATACATGGAACTAAACCTGAAAATATTTTTTTTCATGAAATCGATGCATGTTTGGTATCTATAGACAGTTCTTTAAAAACGACATCAGGGTTTCTAAATCCACTTTTCCATAAAGTCAATCGTTTAAAAGATATAAGCTTCCAAAGTGGTAAAATGTGTGTGTGGCGGACACAACCTCTAACTTCTACAATAATGGAGTGAAAAATCTAAAAAAAATATGTCTGTAGATCTTAATATAAACTTTCAACCAAAATTAGTTTGAACGAAATCAGTTCAGCAGTTTTTGAGATACAGCATATTTTCTAAAACCGCAAATATAACTTTGTAATTCATACAAACACTATGAAAAACAAATTTATTCGGCGCAGTTGTAAAAAATGTAAAAAAGCCAGTTTTAAGAAATATGTAAGGTTTTTTTTTTTCAAAACAAATTTATTTGGCGCAGTTGTAAAAAATGTAAATAAGCTAGTTTTAAGAAATTTGTAAGGTTTTTTTTTCGTCAAATAAATTTGCATATTATATAATAGTTACTACGGAACCCTTCATGGGCGAGTCTGACTCGCACTTGGCCAATTTTTTTATGGAATAGTTAATAATGTTAACTTTTTCAATTAGGGGTGACTGAGAGTGTTATAAACGTAAGAGTAGACAAATATTATAATCAGAAAGCTTCGAACTGCTAAGCTATCGGGAGTTACACGTGTTATTGTGAGTCAACCATAAAAGTTAGACATATGCTGTCGTGGGATATTTTTTATATAATTTTAAGGAGAACATTTCCTTCATGAAATGATTTGTGTAGCTTTAACCATTAAGGTTGCACACGCGACGGAAGCTTAAAAAATGGAGTAACTTCTCCCGTTTTCCCAACATTTCCCTTCACTGCTCTGCTCCTATTGATTATAGCGTGATGAAAAGTATACTATAACCCGCTCAGGAGTATGAAAAATAATTGTACCAAGTTTTGTTAAAATCCGTCGAGTAGTTTTTGTTTCTATAACGGTTATACAGACAGACAGACAGACAAAAATTTAACTGATTGCATTTTTGGCATGAGTATCCTTAATCACCCCCTGATAGTTATTTTGGAAATATATTTCATGTACAGAATTGACCTCTCTACAGATTTATTATAAGTATAGATTTGCAAAATAAACATCATTATTTTATTATTTCACTTCATAATATTATATGCCACTCTGATTTGAAAAATAAGTAATCAATAAAAGTATTAACTAACATGAATTGTATAAAGTTTTATAATCGATGACGGCCGCATAAGAAATCGATTAACAACATGGAGTTCATAATCTTCTAAAGGCCACAGAGGAATTTGAAAGTTTTCCCCGCAAAACAAAGTTTGAAACAAAGCTATTTTGCCTGCAAACAGTATTAGGAAAGTCTGGGTACTAATCTTTCTAATTAGCTATAAATGTGTTCATAAATTTATATGTTACAGTTAGAATCCGTTCTTAGTTATAACGCGTTTTCTCTAGTTAAAACTAGATTTCACTTAATGCTTTTAGTGAAATCTAGTTTTATCTAGAGAAAACGCGTTGTAACTAAGAACGGGATTTTACTGTAACATATACATGTAAAAGCGTCAATAGACTAATGGCTAAGGTGTCTGACTTGTGATCGTGGGGTCGCGGTTTCGAACCCACTCCAGACACAAGTATATTTAGCTTAATTGGAGGGATTAACAAGGTTGCTAGTAATGTGAGATCTACCAAAATGGTTTTTGACAAAAAAAAAACAAAACAAAATTGTAAGATTGTTAAATAAAGGCTATTATTAGAATGTTAATTTTTATTAAGTTTTTTTCACAGCTTAATTGTATTTAGAGCCTTCTGCCAATTTATTTATTCTTCAACCTGTGGTCTAATTGCACGCAGTGGGTCGTAAAAGCTCTAAGAGTTCAGTACAACAATGCCTAGAGAGTTAGCGTAGAGGTTGACCGATTGGCTATTACGCTACGTATGGTACGTTCGATGTTTGAACAAGTGAATTTAAATATTTGTAAACCACTTACGATACACGAGAAATTCCCAGTGTGGTTGGCTGCTTGCAGCTGGTTTTTGGAACGTTTCCCGTTCAAAAAATAATATCATCTATACTAATCTATACTATTATTTATTTATTTTATTTTATTTAGAATAGGTTCGCGTTTGACCACCATCTCACCTGATGGTAAGTGATGATGTGGTCGAAGATGGAGCACGCTTACCTAAAAGTAACCTATTCACTCTTGACTTAAAGACTCCTAGGTTATAGCTATCGGGAAACACAGACTCCGGCAGCATATACTAATTATAAAGCGGAAAAGTTTGTTTGTTTGTTTGCTTGAACGCGCTAATCTTTGAAAGTACTGGGTGGATTTGGATGCAATTTGGTATGGAAGTAGCTTGAAGCTTGAGGAAGGCTTTTTATGCGACTACAAAAAGGAGAGTTATGTTTTTACCGTGATAGAATCCACAGGAGCGAAGCCCCGCATGAGTACTAGTGCGTTATATGAATATCATACGTTTTAGGGCTTGTCTTTAAATAGTTAAGTCTTATTTTTTTTATATATAAAAAGATGTCGAATCGCATTTTTATTCCTTTTTTTCGGAGGGAAAATTATTTAATGACTCCTCTCGCTGTGGGTGGAACGGAAGGGAGTGTCAGACTTCTACTAAAACCCACCCTGTTGCTTTAATTGCCCTTACGCTCCGGGGCCGCGGTATCTCTTTAGTACATTACCACAACCCCGGCAAGCAATGGGCCTGTCAGTCTCGTCAGTGCTAAAATCGGTGCTTAAACAACTCAGATTACAATAAATAACTAGATCTGGCCTGTCGTTGTTATAAGCGTCACATATGAACTAAATAACTACGCGACGCAGCGAAGCGTTCCGTTTCAAAACTGCGAGCGTCAAATAACTGTCAACGATTCGGTGTTTCATGTTTTGTGATGACACTACAATAAAATAAATAATTTTTTTTTTTTCTATAATTTCCTTTTTATTCTAGTATTAACTGTTCAGTTCTTTTCCGTATTTATTTAATGAATACTGTCGTCATGGGTGCAGACCTCCAAAATTAATCAATTGTTCCGATTTACGCCAGTCCGCACTGCACAAAGTAGCTTATCCAGTGTGGACTGGTGATCTTTATTTATCTACTAGCTGACCCACCACGACTTCGTTCGCGTGGTATCCTACCCCTACCCAACCGATACCACTACCCCTAGCCTACCCCAACCCTACCCCTACACTACCCCTACCCTACCCTATACCAACCCTACCCCTACCCTACCCCTACCCTACTATCTATTTTATTTACAAAACGTTTGTATAGGAAATAGAAAAGGGCTGTTTTGACGGTTTTCCAGGCAATTTTTTTTTTTAATTTTTCTTAAATTTAAACCTTCCCTAGACCGCCACGAACATTTCAAAACCAAGATGAGATAAATCCGTTCAGCCGTTCTCAAGTTTTAGCGAGACTAACGAACAGCAATTCATTTTTATATACAACGTGTAATTTAAAGGGTATATACATACCAAGTGCTCGGCTTCTTTGGATGATAACAAACGATATGACAAGGGTTTGGTAATCCTATGTCTTCATGTGTGGAACTAATTAGAAATTTCAATACATTGATACCAGAGACAGAATTTTTCAAATTAAGAAGATTGAAGAGATTTATCGTGTTATAGGCAAGTGACGTGGAAAATTATTGACCCTCGTAGTGCTGTGACACGTTTGTTATGATTGATACTCAAGAAACCGATAATTTCGTATCAATTCTTTGAGTCACTTATTTTGTGCTGAAACTGGGCATAGAGACTCCATACCAGATGTTGTCTTCAGCCCTTTTGGATTGATATGGGGTTTCCGTTACACGTTGTATATAGATTATATATATTAGTAACTTCATAAAGTTAATTTTATATAGTTTACAGTAATGTAATGACTGACTGCCTTGTCGGTCTAGTTGTCGCGAGGGCGATTGCTAAGCATGAGGTTGTGGGTTTGATTCCCGGGTCGGGCTACAAGTACTATTGAATTTTTTCTTTAAGAAATTTTTCAGTAGTAACTCGGAGTTTGGAAGTTGGCGGTGTGATTCCTCGAGCCTCGAAAAGCACGCAAAGCTGTTAGTCCCGTCTGTTATTTGGACATCTTTGACAGTCGTTACGGGTAGTCAGAAGGCAGAAAATCTGACAGTAATCTGACCAAGGGGTTTCGTGCTACCCAGCTACTGGGTTGTGGAGGTCAAATAGGCAGTCGCTCGACGTAACACACTAATACCCAGCTGCATCCTGTTAGACTTTATTCCAACCCCAACATAGATGGAAAAAGGCTAAGCAGATGATGACAGCAATGTGATGATTGAGATTACGTAAACTTTTTTTAGTATCACGTTTATTTGCTACCAACCTTCTCGATGAATTTAGACCTCTAAGTTGCAACGGTCCTGTTCCGAAAGCTGCGAACTCTGACACTAGCCCGCACGAATCCTGGTGTCACAACCATAGGCGTAGGAAGGGGGGGAGCCGGGTGGGCCGTGCCCACCCCAGAATGGTCTGGTGCCCACCCGAGAATTTTTACTAACAAACAATTATGGCTGAAAAATTTAAAAATCTGGCCAATCGTTTCTACTACTGGGGGCCAGGCAAAATATCTCTAGATACGCCAATGGTCACAACATCAATTGTCACAAACTGCTTCTTTTAGTCCACTTATCGCAACCCGTTGTATTTTATGTGGATTTTTGACGCGATGGTGTTGTTTTGTGGCTTATGTAAAGTCGCATACATAGGGATGTAACGTTTACTTACTACTAATAGTTTACGATAGCGACACTTGAGCTCAAACTTTTATTGGTTTTAGATGTTATTTATTCCTCATACATCAATAAAATTGAGTTTTAGTGACAAGAAGTCAGTCAATTTATATATGTTGTCGAGCAATGCGAACATTTTGTTCTTTCACAACCTTAAATTTTACTAGTAAAAGACTACAGACGATTTGTTGTAATAAATAACCTTGCTGACTTAATAAATTAAAGATGTGCAGATGGTGCGACGTATTATTTAAGTAAACTTTTTAATTTCAGCTGCACTGTAACAGATGCCAACATCGAAGTCTATTTCAATTATGTAAATAGTTTTGGATGAAACTACACGCAAACTTGTATATGGCTCAGCACTAGAATGTAAAAGTCTTCTATATTTTAAGCGTCAATAGCCTAATGGATACGGTTTCGGAATTGTGATCGAGAGGTCACGAGTTCGAACCCCACCCATTACACTATTGCCGTAAACCCACTCCAGACACAAGCATATTTAGAGAAAGTACTTTAAGTTTAACACATTTTCAGTCAAAATTACAATTTAAAAAAATGCGGCCATTTGTGCCGCAAAAAAACGCATATTTCGACATTTTCAAGGGAATCAAAATAGGGTAGGTACTTCCCGCTGACCTAGAACTATGAAATTTGGCAAGTAACATCTTTTTATAAAATTTAAAACTATACATTCGTAATTAAATCATAAAATTATAGTCTTATAAGGGGGTCGAAATATAAAATTAGAGCTACTTCTCTACTACTTCGCTACTTCGATAGAGTTCAAGTGAGTTATCATTTGACGGGCGTCTTTTTTTGTTTTACGCGATTATAGGTTCTTATTTATAGTGAAAAATATTTAACAAAAACTTTAAAAAATTCGGCAAAGCCCGAATCTCGGTTCTAGAACTATTTGTAACATACGTACGGAACCTTTGATAGGCGAGTCCGACTAGCACTTATCCGGTTTTTATTAAATGAGGTTTTTAAAGATTTTAATACTTGTTTAAATGAAAGAGGAATTAGGAACATAGATAGACAGAATATTCTTTATTGCACACCAATAATGTTAAAAACACCTGTTTTACAATATTGCTTAACTTATGTTTATAATGGCGGTCTTATTGCTGCCAGTGATATCTTCCAGACAGAATAACATCGGGGATACAAATTTGTCACGTATTGTAAAATCTCAATCGTAATGTAAGTTAATCTTAATTTGTCACGGGAAAGGTTTAATAGAAGTATTCCCTCAGCTCGTGAATTACTTATATATAAGTATCGTTCTGGGTACATTACCTTGGAATATGTGAGTAATTGCTCTATGTTTGTTACGTAAATGTTATGATATATAACAATTATATAAAACTAACTTCTTCCCGCGGCTTGATTCGCGTGAAAAGGACTTCTTTCAGTGAAATTAAAATACCCATGTACCTATCCAGCCCTTCAACTATCTTCACACCAGAAAACCGTTTCGTCGAGTAATGACTAATTCGGGAAATGACTACAGTCTATACATTACCTATTCTTAACATGTATAATTCTATAAATGACTGATAAATAAGAAATATCAATCATATGTAAAATGACAATGGTTTCAAATCATTTGTAGAATCGATCAATTGTAGAAAAAAATGATCGATTCTACAAATGATTGATATTTATTTATATATTTATGAACAGTAGTACTTTTTATAAGGTGCGGCAATACTTCGGTGATGGCACATGTAAATACGTTCCACGACCGTTTAATGAATTATATTTAGTCCATAAACAAGTAAATAAAAATGCCGGTCTGTACAATTTACAATAACTGCATTTTTTAAATTTGTTTCTTTTTTCTGTAACCTACAATGCACCATGTTTTGTGCAAATATTTTTATTTTTATATACTTTAGAGGTCAAAAACAGAATTAATAGGATGTGTGCTTGATGTGCCAACACTGAGTATAACTCGTTCAAAATTAATAAGAACTTAACGTTTTTCCAATTGTTTATTTTGTTGATAAACTGTATCAATACCGTATAAGCTGTGTTCCAGATACACAGCAAATAAAAAAGCATGCTTTGTAAAAAGCTTTGGGACTTTATATTTATTCCATGTGTTTTTAAGGTCATATTTCGAGACAAAATATACAGGATCCTTGCTGGATACTGTTGAAATCCGCAAATCAGCCTGATACATTGGAGTAAATACCGATTGATACGCTAGCGATTCCGTTATTACGTTGTACGGACCACTCTTCAGCCGCAGGCCTATTAAGGTCTGTTCTCACGTATCCCTTATAGCATGTGAGGAGAAGGGGATCTGACCCAAGATTATATTATGACATGCAATTTGCAGTAACGTGATTTAGTGTGTTACCATGCAGCTAACATAAAACAAAGGCGACGTGTATATTGGGTCTTTGCGAGTAATAATATTGGAATGAAGTATTGACAAAATACGTATAACTAGCGCTTCGTCCGCGACTCCGTCTGCGTCGATTTCGAAATAATTTACAGCGCTCACCAATAATGCACCTTTGTTTTATTACGAATGAGCCCGCTCTTGACAACAATCACACCTGATAGTAAGTGTAAGATGAGGTTTAGGATCGAACGAGCAAACCTTACAACCAATGAAAAAAATTCAAACAAAAAATCAGTTTTTCCGGAGATTACATCCTACACAAAAAATCAGTTTTTCCGGAGATTACATCCTACACAAAAAATCAGTTTTTCCGGAGATTACATCCTACACGCAAACTTACAAACAAATTTTACTCTTTATAATATTAAGTATAGATTACTCAGGTAGCCAAATGGCGGTCGTCAAATCAGAGGCCCTTGAGGCGGTCTAATAACTCTGACACTAGGGTGTATGGGGTCGTTAGACCTTACTACCCACACGATAAGAAGAAGAACAAGACTCAGGTAGCTAGACTGAAGTGGAAAAATATGTTTGATTGACTTGTACGACAGTGACGGTTATTGCATAAATAATGATTTAGTAGTTTCAAAGTTATTTGACAAAGACCTGTACTTAGGTTTGAATGATGAGAAGGATAATGATGATGACATCAAATAGTTTCGTCTGTCGTTTTTATTGACAGACAACGTTAATCTCTTAAATTTTTCGTCAAATTGTTCGAGCTCCTTAAATTTCTGAGTTGAGCTACGCGAATACTGGCAAGTGCTTGCACCGATTGGACAGGTCCACTCAAATCCGTGTGCTTCACTCCGCAAAGAGTACCACAGACAATAAACCTACATGGTACTCATATGATTTTACCAGTACGTATTGTTTCGACTGTACCTGTAACCTGTAACATATATATGTTTGTGTATGTTATCATATGTTAGTTGTTAGATGAAGGCCGTTGTTTCTTATACCGGCTTCATCTAGTTAAAAAAAAACGTTTAAACAAAGTGTTATTTTCCAATCACTTTGCAAAATAAATACCATTTGAATAATATAAAAATAATATGGACTCGCGTGGTCCATCTTCGACCATATTATCGCTGACATTTTCTTCATTAATAGGCAATCAGTTTAACCCTTTAAAATAGGTGACTTCAGAACCGATGCTGGTCAACACGATCCTTTACAAAGCAGTGTACTTTGTGGAAACCACATGTTACCGCCTTCGGCTCGGTAAGCCGTGAGCTCATTTCATCGCGAAATGTAATATGCGGTTACGATCCAATTGTAAACTTTTGAAACCCCGCCGAACAATAGGGCTGTTGTTCCTTCCACTCGGTATTTTGTTTGATCCGTGTTCATTATAATCGTTACCAATTTACATCTGAAAATTAGGCATCTATGCTAAGACTTTCCCCAACTTTTATGTGTGTAAGTCTAACCAGATACAGCTGAACAGCATCGATTAAAAAGAAGTAACCCAGTTACTGGGTACCAATGCGCTACAGAATGCGTTAGTGCTCCGACCTACCCGTAATGATTGTCAGAGATTTATAAAATACAGCCGGTACCTACCAACGGCGTTCGAGCTTTCCAAGCTACGGAAAGGTATCGTCACCCACACTAAGTCTGCTTTCGGCAAGCGTTGCTTAACTCTACAGATCAAAACTGAGGCAAGCCCTAATCATTTGTATACTGGATAAATAAGTGTCGAAAAATATACAGAATATCTACATCAGAAGCAATACGGTACATGAGTTGTGTGAACCAGTCTCAGATACATTAAAGTTTTATTCGAAAACGTAAGTTTATAGATTTAAATGGCGTTATGTACCTTCAGAATTAGATTTTTATTTAATTGCAAATCGCAAGTTACATTATATGTAAAAGGTGCATCTATTTTGAATAGTTATGACACCGAGAGGTCTTCACCGCTCTCTGAAAATTGATTACATAAAACAGTACTAAATCTTGTGCATTTATTCAAAATTGCTTGATTTTTTTAGCATTATAAATTAGTGGTCGCACAGTGGTCCAAATTAATCATTATTTATTTAATATTGTTCTAATGGATTATTAAAGTAAAATATTAGCTTCCTGCAATTCTTACTACTACTAAAAACTTTAACTGTGCCAAATTCATACTCCTCCATCGTCGGCGTAAGTTTCATAACAAGGGATACAAAATAACACCGTTTGTAGTTGTTTAGTTCTTATTTAATTCTGTTATAGTGAAAAATAAAAATTATATCCATCTAAAAAGTGTTTGCTTCACGTAATAATATATAGATAGCCTTTTAAATATATTAGAAACTTTATTACAGGAAGGCTAGTGCATGACCACAACCTCATCTGATGGTAAACGATGATTTGATCAACGATGTAGCACGTTTGCCCACAGGTAACTTGTTACCTTCAGTTCAGTTAACCTGCAGGTTTTAGTAATCCATTTCAAATTAGTATACGTTTAATGCATAAACTGCAGTCAGTACTTTTAAATACCAACAAACATTGAATCCAGACCGAATCTAACAGCTTCATAGTATAGTGAATACTTTATGACACACCAGCCATTTTAATGACAAAAAGTAAAACCAAATTAAAACAATCCATCTGCGTAAACCTGTGATGAGTCTCAAGGTTCTCAAATTGTTGTAGGCTGTGATAAAATCTCGCAACTTCGTCCAACTAATTAGCTGTTACAAGTACTCACCGATCGTTCCCAGGAAACTTCTCAAATCACTTTTCTCAACTTCCACGTCGCTTTTTTCTTTAATTTGTAACACAAGTAATTTTACACACCGTTAATATAGCTGATAAAAATATCTAAATTACAACAATAAGCCTTTTATGCTTTGAATTCCATTGTTGCTAATGGACGCAGATGCCCTCGGCTTATTCATTCCAAAGAATTAAAGGGACATTTAAATTTCCCTAATAACACCGTAACGTTTACTGATTAAAAGAGCCTGTTGAGCGGTTTATTTTATTTTTTCCGAAATTGTCTATTTCGTAGCGTAAATAAATAATAAAAACATGAGTGGAAATGATGGAATTATGACTGAAAAGTGTATGGCGGAGTTGAATTATGGTTTTGAGGTGAGGTGCGGAGGAGTGTTACGAGTGGTGGGTTATGAGCGGGGTTGGTGGTGCGAGTGCTTACCATGGGGCATGATACCGCGGCGTGGATGGCCGAGTCGCGGGCCTCGGCTCACGCGAGCAGACTGTTGCTGGCGGCCGGGCCGAGCCTGCGTGCGCACACTCGCCCCCTCCAGCCGCTGTCCCCACCTGCCAGGCCCCTACCCCCCGTGGACCACGCTACCAGCCCGCCAAGCTCGCGCCTCAAACTGACATGCTCTCGGCTGCTCTCCTTTGTCTCCAACTTAATTGTAACATTATCTTCGAATAAAGTCGTCTGCGCCTGACTGACGGAGGAAAGTAACAAGAACTTATTGTTACGATGATCGCTGGAGATGTTACGTCACATTTTGTTTTGTAAGGCTTTTATATTATGTTGTAGATACACGTAAGTGCGTTAATGGTTTTGGTTGATGTTCTCGGAGCAATAAACAAGTACGCGTGTAGAATAATTTATAAAATTGCTTTGGGCTTTATAAGCCAAATATAATAAAGGCAAATTATACTATTTGTTAATCCCGTGTTAGTGAAATAACAGAACAATAAAAAGGACCATACTTAATTACTTAGTATTAATACGTTGGTCTCTTAATAATCTACGGCTACACAGTTACCAAGCAAAATACTAAAAATCCTTCTGGTACCAACGTTGATGGACCCTTCAAAAAGCGTAAATTAATTCGAACAGCTAATTATTATGAGGCAAGGTTCTTGTTAAAAATGGCATCTTTTAAGTTAATTTTAATAATAACTAAAACAAATAAAATAATAAATAATTACTATTAGTTTTAAATTAATGTTATATCTACCTAGTAGCTGTGTAGTACCAATTCGCTGGACTGCCTACGCGCTTGCTACGCGGCTACGAACTAAGTCATAATCACGTAGCACTCAACCGATCCGATACGACCGCTACGCAACTTGTACCAATTCTAACGTTCATTCATTGAGAGCAGAGATGTGATAAACGACTTAAAACTTTTAACGAACTTATTCGTTTATTTTTTATAAAAAGTCACTTACGTTAAGTGCTTAATTGCTTATCTGCTTATTTACTTGCTTACATTAAAAATAACGAAATTATGTATTTTGCTTTTTTAGTTGGTTACGTTTAAGTTGTACCTATTGGTTTTTAAACGACATCAATGAACTTTCCTTCGTACTTTGCCGATCAGTTTTATTAGCTCACTAATTTGTTTTTATAGAAAAAAAAAAACTTGTGTGCAATTCACACGTGGTAGAAGTGAAACCTTCAAAAAAATCTTCAAATAATTTGTGTCCCCCCTTCCCCCTTTACCCCCCCCCCCCCCGAACTCCCCACGAGATCCTCCCCCCCCCCCCCCCTCTCAGGGATACTTCACCCCCCCCGCGACCTAACTTCGTTCCCGTGTTCGCAAGATAGCCGAGTTTGGGCTCATTTTAAAGGGCATCAAAAGCTCTACCCCTTGACCCCAACAGAATTCCAAAATTCGGCAATTTATGTTTCTGTCTCTTTTTACTGTCGCATTTTCGTTTCATAAGCTTTCAGATCACAACGATGCTAAAGAAGTTTTCACTTCAAAAGACGCCAAAATTAACACAATTACTTACACTATAAAGTATTTACATTATTATTAACACAATTAACTACACCTAAAAACTATATTATATACAAGTCCAAAAGTCTCAAAATTATTTCCTTGGTACCTACGAAACAATTCACCACATGAAAAAATGTTTTACACTATTTATGTTTACGTAAACAAGTCCAAGTCATAACTTCAAAAACAAATTGTTTCGGAAATACACAAAACATGACGCTGTTAATCGGGCGGAGAAAACGCTATTAAACGTAAAAAGCAAAGTAAGCAATTTAAGCAGTTCACGATAACCCGTTTTAATTAAAATATCGTTTTTAAAAGTGAACAACGGAATGCAATATTTGCGGTTACATTTTAATTTTAACAAAAAGCAGAATAAGCAGATAACGTTAAATGCTTTTATAAACTAATCTGCTTATTCGCTTATTTTAAATAACATGTTATATTACATGCTTTTCGTTTAAACGCCCATCTTTAATTGAGAGTCGTTGGTCGGTCAAAAACGTTCTACTGGGTTAAACTCAGTTTTGTTTTTCGGCTGAGAGAAATTGCTCTCGGGAATTTTAACTGAAATTTCGCTATAGCAACAGAGTGTCTCCATTTGTGCCTTGTTAATGGTAATAAGTTCGCCTTTTCGATCTTAAAATATTTTTGTCCCCCTGATCTGTTTTCAATTATTTCAATGTTCTTTAATATTCCAATATCAGTTTTTCATGAGCATTAATTAGCATTTGATGTATACTGTATATCAAATACAGAAAATGATCCTTAAATATGAACACGCACTTCTATAATACTTTGAAGACTTAAAAGTAAACCTCTGCCTAACCCCTCGGCAAAAACGGGCGTGATGATATAATAATATAGTACTTGTTCATGTCAGAAAAATACCGTAAACCTTGACTAAGCAACTGTTTTAGGGTGTATTTACAAGAGTAAACGCGGTGTATTCTAACTCTTATACAAGCAGCAGAGTATTTAAGGTATTTTGTCTATTATTACTCGTATTGGTATTGTTCCAAGCATAGCAAAATAAACCTATAGCGTTTCCACTGCCGGGATCCAATAATCCACCACGCAGGCCCAGTGCGATTTTCAGTCAAAGTAGATAGATAGATCGATAGAATATACTTTATTGTACACCAAAAATTGAAAGACACTTACATAACCTTATTTCTATAACTTTGGTTGGTATGCCGGTTTCCTCACTAGGTTTTCCTTCACCGTAACGTATTGATTAACACGTTCGCTGACAGTGAGCGCTTACCCTGACACCACATTACGACAGTAGAATTTTCCACAACGTACTCTTAACCCTTTACCGCATGGATTTTTAAAATTCGCTCAAATTAATTTATGATATTTCTTATCCCAGAAAACCCCCTAGAAAAATAATGAAAAAAATATATGCATAGAAAATCGTATAAAAATCGAGAAAAACCCCCTGTTCCATATTTGGAACAACATGCATTCATGGTTATTTTGAAAGACGTTCCACATTTGGAACAACATGCAGGTACGGTAAAGTTAAATGAGTTTAATAAATAAATATATAAATAGTTTTCAGGTACTGTGTATATTTTAGGTAAGGATAAGAATAAGGATTTATAATCAAACATTTATAGTACATGAAAAGGTTTATTCATTTGTGAAAACATGAAAACTCTTAAAACAATTTCGGTCTTTGTTAAAGCAAAAGTAGCAACCACATTTACTGCAACATACGTGAGATTTTTGTCCACAGTTTTTACAATGCTGACAATCATTTTCCCAACTAGGCCAATATGCCCAATCCCGTCTTCAGCCACTTCTCGAGGTGGCAAATCTATGCGCCTTCTTTTTGGTTTTTTAACGTTTTCGATGTTTTGGTCCAAAACGGGTCTCCCTCTTCTACGCGTGGTTGGCGTGAAAACGCCTGTCGTTTCTATCATAAGCACGTCTGCAATATATAATTTGAAGTCAAGAAGTAGCATATAGGTTTCAATGCCGGTGATACCATTTCTTACTTCTTATTTGGATTCTATAGAATCCGAGCATGGAATCCAAAATATCCACCCCTCCCATTTATTGATTGTAAATTTCAACCGCCTTAGGGCGCGTAACGTCGATTCTAGCCTTTTTATCTCTTGAATATTTCGATGAAGAAGGCTGATCTTCCTCTACCATTTCATATTCTTGTTCATCATTAATTGACATGATATCATCACTGCAGTCCTCGTCGCTTTCTGGGATATACACTCTTTCTAATGGTGTTGGGACTCCATATTCATCATCATCTTATATATTTTCGTCGTCACTGCTATCTGGGATGATGTTTGAATGTCAAGCCCGAGTATCCATATTATCTGTAATAAAATGTTCAGCTACACTGCATGCAGTTCCAAATATGACCAGATACCATATATCACCAAGCTGCATGAAGTTCCATATTTGGAAAGTAAATAATTAAGTTAGTGCATGAAGTTCCAAATTCGGAACACCACTTCAATTGACGATAGTAAAATGATGCTTGTGTCAATACTTACGTGTTTTGCCATAGAAACACTGGGGATCCATTTTTCTCCAATATTAATTACAACTATCTCACAACAACTCGTGAAAACACTAATAAAAACTTTTTTGACTAACTGCAAATTCGAACTCAGTCAAAATGGCCCTAGTGACTGTTTTAACTACCGGTTGCTGTCATTATGCAGTCCTATACTAGCGACATCTCTATGTTATTTTGTGACACACACTGCAAACAAGGTTTTTAATGCAAAACTTTTGGCAAAGACGGCGTAACTAGTTTTCTAAAGCGAATTATTGTGAGTGTTCCAAATTCGTCACAGTATGCGGTAAAGGGTTAAAAATAAGTGGCCCGTCCCTCGACGTACTGTCATAACGCACTATATTAGTTTCCCGCCTAACGACGTACTGTCAACGAACGTGTTAAAATGATACAAACTAATTTGCCTGATGGAGTTCGAATCCACGACCTACAAACTCGTTAATTGTGCCTGTAACAACTGGGCCACCACTATTCTTCGGTATCCAACAAGCACTAATTTATACGCTTTTATTTTTCAGTGAGAAAATCATCAAATGACTCCTCCCGACCGCGGTGGAGCGGAACGGAGTGTCAGACTTCTACTTACTAAAACCCCAGCCTGTTCCTTAAGTTGCTCTTGCGGTACGGGGCTATGCTAGTTGTGCGAAATCACTAAACTAAATGACCCAATACTTTCAACCATGGAGTGGAACTCCCTGCCGCAGTCTGTTTCCTGATAGCTATAACTTGGGGGTTTTTACGTCAAAAGTGAATAGGTTCCTTCTAGGTAAGCGTGCTTCATCTTTGACCACATAATCGGTTACCATCAGGTGAGATGACTGTCAAACGCGAGCCTATTATTATTAATAATAAAAAATGAATATCTGTGGTATGTTGTAAGCAGATGGCCATTGAAAGAGACAAAGATAGAACACATTACCTAATTCAGTATATTCCCTTTTTTTATGCAACTGCTATGTTTACCTCTCTTGGTTGACTGGTAGAGAGACATACCTGAAGCTTTAAGACCGCCTATATCTTGATTTCAATTGAAATACAAAATACCTTCTGGTTCGTATCGTAATATGGTCCGTAGAATGTCATGTAGCCATATTTCATTTATGTATTATTAACGTGTAGACTTTACTGTAATTAAGTAGTAAATTTCATTCAAACTTTGAAGGCTTTCTTCTTTACCGAAAAAGAATTCATAGATTAAGAAGAGTTATTTTTACTTTCTATGCAATGCATAAAATTGTATTTATTCCATAGAAGGTAAAAAATAACTGTCTTTCTTTCTCTCTCTCTCTCTCCCTCCCCCTGACTTTTTTTCGAGAAAATTCTTAACTATTTACTCCCTTGTTAGGTATCTTGTGTATGTACACAAGATACCTAATCTTGTGTATGTGTACAAGTCTTATTAAAATCAGTTCGTTAATTTAGAAGAATTAAAAACGGTATTTGAATGTACAAATTGATGATCCAAATGGGGTGACGACAATCTGGTCAAATTCAACGCTCTGAAAACACAGGCTTGTCTTTTCAGCGCTAAAAGGAGCCCATTTCAACTATCCCCTATACTTTCCGAAGTACATCTGTGCCAATTACCGATCGCCTGGAGCTTTTGGGCATGGAGTTGACATCAGACCTTAAACTTTGGCTCAACCATCGAGTCCAGAGCTCAGACTGCAGCAAAAAAGCTGGCAATCCTACACAAGGTAAGGCGGTACTTCACGCCTGGACAGCTTCTGAATTATATCTCTATATAAAGCACAGGTCCGTTCCTGCGTGGAGTATTGCAGCCACTTGCGGGATGGCTCTGCAAAATACCAACTTGCTGCACTGGATTCGATCGAGCGCAGGGCTAAAAGGCTTATAGGCAACGAGGTGATATCGGGCAAGCTTCATAGTCTGGCTCATCGGCGAACCGTTGCTTGCCTGTCGGTTTTCTATAGATTGTACTTCGGGGAGTGTGCGCAAGAGCTCCATGACGTGATTCATCCATCTCCATTTCACTACCGGTCTACCAGACGCACCGCTGAGTACCATCGACACTTGGTTGATATATCGTCTTGTCGTACCAAGCGCTTCTCCTCCACATTTATTGTACGCAAAGCCAAGTTGTGGAATTCTCTACCGGCTTCTGTGTTCTCTGCCACTTATGACCAGACGAGATCGAGGTCACGAGCGGGCTCATCAGTAATAAAAAATTAAAAACAATTCACAAGGGAATTTGTATGAAATACCGTGAGGCAGAAACGCTAAAATTGTATGCTCTAAAAAAATTGCACTAGGAGGAGCTTGATGTATTAAGCATTTTCTACAAGTCGAATTTGGTAAGGATTTTTTCCTCTTCGTGATACGTATTATAATAACAACGATATAATACCCTAAAAGCCAATCCTTGAGATTCATAGACTGTCAGTCAGCTACGTCACCGTGACGTATCCGTCACTCAAATAATAAACTGTCTGGCTGATCATGTTATGGTTTCGTAGTCGAATGGCAAAAAATGGAACCCTTATAGATTCGTCATGTCAGTTTGTCCGTATGTCACAGCTTCTTTATTCCGAAATTAATTATACTTCACAATTGAAACTCGGTACTAAGGTAGATAGTTGTATTCTATGGAACGCTTTACGATTTTATACAAAAACTAGTACTCACGCGGGGCTTCGCTCCCGTGGATTCTATCACGGTAAAAACATAACTCTCCTTTTTTGCAGTCGCGTAAAAAGTATCCTATAACCATCCTCAGGCTTCAAGCTACTTCCATACCAAATTGCATCCAAATCCACCCAGTACTTTCGAAGATTAGCGCGTTCAAGCAAACAAACAAACAAACTTTTCCGCTTTATAATATTAGTATAGATTATTTCTTAAAATTAAGAGAATCTCCCCATATATTTTATCCAAAATGAATCGTTTCAAAGATATACAATTGCAGTGGTAAAATATCCCAAATCCCCTGTCACTTTAAAAAAAGAGAATGAATATACAACGTGTAATTTAAAGGGTATATACATACCAAGTGCATGGCTTCTTTGGATGATAACAAACTCATATGGCACGGGTTTTGTAATCCTAAGCCTACGTGTGTAGAACTTATTACAAATTCCAATACACTGATACCAGAGACCGAATTTTTCAAATTAAGAAGAACGAAAAGAATTGTCGTGTTATTGGCAAGTGACGTGGAAAGTTATTGACCCTCGTAGTGCTATGACACGTTTGTTATGATTGGTATTCAAGAAATATATGAAACCAATAATTTGGTATCAATTCTTTGAGTCAGTTATTGTGTGCTGAAACTATGCATAGAGACTCCATACCAGATGTTGTCTTCAGCCCTTTTGGATAGATATGGGGTTTCCGTTACACGTTGTATATGTATTATATATATGCTGTAGATTTTAATGAACACTATAAAGAAAATTGGTTACAATGATTGATTAGTTTAGAACGAGATATAGTCAGCAGTTTTGAGATATAACACATTTTCATAAACCGCAAATATGTATTTGTCACTATGTAAAATTAAGTAGGTATTTTACTTCGTGCGAAAAATTACTAAAATGGAACCCTTCATGGGCGAGTTCGACTCACCCTTGGCCATTTTTTCTAGCTATATTGGAGTCGCCTCCCAGTCTAACCGAACGAAGATGAGTATCTTCCAGTATTTTGCGACTGGCTTCATGACCTTCATAAGCTATATTGTGCGTAACACGATATTACAATACTGGTTTCCGATCACACCATGAGCTCCTTTCTCAATTACAAAAATAACTGAACAAAATCACGTAGAAGTCTTGTAAAACAATAAGGCTTAAATTTCGTTATAATTTGAACAGGTCTTCTTCTTGATCTTTTGGGCTCGCTCGTTCCATCGTAGACCTCATCTATCGCTTACCATCAGGCGAGATCGGGCTCATTATAGAATTTAAATTTAAAAACAGAATTTAAAAACATTGCTATGTATTTAGTAGAAGTTGCTTGCGTTACAACTAACCTGATCCAATAACCTGCTGGGCTGTCCAATCCAAGCATAAAATACATTACGTATACAGAGCTCCCAGTAGTAGCATAGCACATTAGAGTCAGGTACGTTCGTGGGTATATTAGCCACAAAACGGAGTCTGCAATGACATTGGCACGCACGTAGGAACGCACATAATAAAATAGCTCTCAATAATGCATTCAAAAACTAAACCAATTTCTAGATCAGGTAAATTGGTTTTTTAATTAATTATTATGTATTACACTTTAAAACATTTTTTTTTTATTAAAATTAAAAATGTTTAATTTAGAACTGTATTTAGATTTAGACTTACGAGGGCACGTATACCACATAGATAAAGTTAAATGTTAATAATGCTCGAACCTTTGGCTTTCTTCCTATGTTCAAATGTTCACAAAATTCGTGCAACTTCATACTGATGGAACTCATGAGCCATATCCATTATTATCTTCTTTATTTTATTCGTAGTTATATTAAAACACATATTTTTGTCCCGCGGGTCGCTCCAGCCACCACTATTATCCACGTAATCAAAAATAACAAATTCATCGTCGTCTAAGTCAATATCTAGGTAAAATTCAAGATGAGAAGGATATAAACTCTCTTTCAATTGTTTTTGAAAGTATAATATTCGATTTATTGTATAAATCATGTCATATTCAATATATTTGTCATACAAAGCCAAAGAGCTAGTTTTGAACGCTCTTGGCAATGCACTAGACATGACTTTGTATCTACCTCCATCTTTTCTGTTAAGAGATAGGTAATATAGAGATCGGGCCCATGAATACTCATCGATACTGCAAAATAGGAAATAATGAGCCGCAATAGAACTCCAGACCGATGAATCAAACGATAACGTAGAAGAATGGTATCTGGGATCCCAAGTCGTTAACTCAACCGCGTATGCACTATACATACTCACATTATCAAAATATGAAAATTGAAAAGAAGGCCTCAGTAAAGTTGTAAATTCGCAAACAGTTATAAACTTGCTTATTTTCTTCATTTGCATAGTCATATAGATGAAATCTTCCATTAAGAATACATCATCGTCTAAAAATGTAAAAATCCCTGTGTGATCTCGAGTAAAGGGCAAATTTTCAAAAACCTTATTCAATGTCCACCACCAGTAATGTTTCATTTGGGCCTGCAAGGGATCTCTATACAGCCCATGTATGTCTGGTGTATCTGCCCCCGTACAGTTGAGAGATTTAGCTTCGTCCATATCCATATTAGGCGGACAGTCACCCTGTTGGTATCCTGGGAACTCGTTAGGGTATACCTGCATAGAATATGGATAAAATATTTGCAAAACACGAGCATAATCTATCATTTTCACTAAATTATTGACATTCTCATCAAATCTAGAGTGTGAAAAAATTAATAGGGAATCTTCTATTCCTGCTACGTTTGACAAAGAAACAAGAAGATATTTTAGGTTTCTTTTGAACTTATCAACGAATATTACGAAAATGGGGGCGTTTGGTTTAAGAGGCCCAAAAACGTCCAAGTTTAAAACTCTTTGTTCCGAGTTAAAGTTTGTTATAAAACGTCTAATCGTATTTGGTTGGAGGGGCTTCAAATCATGCTGTGTTTGGAAGTTGATATATTTTATAGCACTTTTTGGAATGTTTGTAATCACTTCGTTTTCCTGAATTTTCTTCATGCGCAACACAATCACAAATCCGAGAAAAAAAAGAACGCATAGAAAATTACGAAAAGACGCTAAAGCCTTAGATAGTTTTTTCCGTAACATAATGTATATAAAAATAATAAAATCTTCAAAAAATTATAATACTGCGTGAGTAAAAAATATTTCTGTCAGATTAAATGACATCAAGTCGTGAAGTACATAAACACTTGTAATTCAAAAATAAGAAGGTGAAGACAATTTTTTTAATAAATCGTTTTTATGTAACTTGTACTTGTCTCTGAGAAATTACCTATATTTTTTGGATAATTGTCGGTTGGTACCTCTATAAGAAGTATGTATACATACAGCGCACCGTCGTCGGACCGTCACCTGGCAACGTCGTCGGCAACAGCTGACTTTAAAACTTTTACTTTTCTGTTTATGCTAGCGTTAATTTTTGTTTTATTGTTGTTACTTATATTATTTATCTTAGTAAGATGGTACTATCTCGTAATGAATGCTCTACCTGTCTTATCTCTAGCAAGTAGTCCGGTGGGAACAGTAACAGTACGCTGATCCCAGCCGCGACGGGCGGGCTCCGCTGACTGACTGACATTCTCGATATTGTTAGAGTGTAACTGTATACGCTAGATAATAAGTGAATGTTTATCCTGTTGTTAGTTAAGATAGAATAAGTTAGTCTGATATAAACGGTCGTCAAGTAAAGTTGTGCCTTTTAAAAACTCTCCGAGACTCCCCGGTAACTTAAGTGGCGCAGCCGGTAGGATACCCAAAATTTAGCCTGTGCTTTGAAGGACACTAAATCGGTTCTGTGCGCGTGGTATTGGGTAAACTCGAACCAAACAAATTCCTGTCAACCGGGTGCCGAGAGTTCCTGTTTCTACGATTGCAGCTCTACGGGAAGGCATGGGATCGAGCGAACTGTAAGTAGACCTTCTTACGATTCCTGTCTTGTCCTTGTTATTTCCTGTGGCTACGAAAGTAGATATATATCGTAATTTTCGAACTAAAATCGTCGAAAGTTATTTGACTTCATCAATATTTGTTAATTAGGTAATTATTTTAAGTGTGAAGTGTTTGAGCATTATTTTCGGAATTTTATATTTTTTATACCTAAGTATTTTAAATTTTATATTAATAATTTTAATGATGGCAGCCCAAGTACAAGTTATTCCAAGAGAATTGCTCTCCCTTATCTCTAAGTTTGATGGGGATCAAAATATGTTAAATTCATTTATCAAAAAGAGTGAATATATATTGAGAAATTTTAATGGACCAGAAAATGCGACACAATCAACATACGTATTTCATTCTATTACTAGCCGATTATGCGGTAGAGCCGCAACTCTACTAAGTAAAAGAGACGACATTAATTCTTGGGAACAATTGAAAAATACCCTCATACAGCATTTTGGAGACCCTAGATCAGAGGAGTGCGTAGCGATTGAGCTCGAGAATTTAAAAATCAAAAATTATGAAACTTACTTACAATTTTGCAACAGAATTCAAGAAACGCGTAGCACCCTCTTCTCTAAGGTAAACTTGCTCACGGACGAAGGTTTAAAAGCTGCTAAAATGATAATATATAATAATATGTGTCTTAATGTGTTTTTATACAATCTTCCGGAGGATCTAATTAGAATCGTACGTTTGAGAAACTCTAATACTTTAGAAAGTGCACTTAGCATTGTCATGGAGGAGGTTAACTTTCAATATCAGTACAAAAATAAAAACAAGGCTCAGAAACAAACTTCATTACCTAATCCTAATAATTCTGTAGATCCTAGATCGCCTAAACAAAACTCTTTATCGCCCAACAGCCAGCCTTTTAAATTTGGAATCCCGAAACAAGCGCAAAATAATACTAGGCCTGGTTTTAATAATGCTAATCGATTCGGCACACCACAGTTCACACCAACAAATTTTAAGTTTGGTATTCCAACAATTCCTCAGCAAGTTTTTAGGCCCAACTTACATGGTCAACAAAATTTTAGATTTAGAATCGTTCCTCAGCATGGTTATCAACCCCAATTTAATAATAATACTCCAAATCAGGCCAAGCCAATTTCCAATGGACCAAATCAACAATTTAAATTTGGCATACCCCCACAAAATCAACCACAACGTAACCCACCACAGTTACAGGAAAGTGATATCTCTATGCGTACAGCTCGCCCGATGAGACAAAACATGTTAAATATTTTACTCGATGACGACAATAATCTATTCTACAATATTGAACCCGTAGAGACCCCGTCAGAACAATCCAATCAAAATGTCACTTATTATGTAGAAAATTATCCTTATAATTTAGATTTGCCTGAAACCCAAATTTACAATGAAACTTCCGAAAAGAAAAATTATGAAAAACCACACGATGTTGAAAATTTTCAGGTACAAGCCTCCAATTTTCACCTGAAGTAATTCAGTTGAATTGTGATTCACTCTTAAAACTCCCGCATATATAAATTCCCGAAATCAAGAACCGTTTCATGATAGATACTGGAAGTACGCGGTCTTTCATAAGTCCTGTCAAGCAAATGAATATTTTTCAAAATATAAATTATACGAACCGTTTGAGGTCATAAGTACACACGCTCGTAGTCAACATAATGAAGTAATTTATATACCACTTTTACAGACCTTTAAAACTTTAGGTAAACATAAGTTTTACGTATATGACGTAGATAAAAGATATGATGGTTTGATAGGCTCAGACTTATTAAAACAATTAGAAGCCTTTATTGATATGAAAAACCAAATATTACGTACACCCACGACAGACATTCGTATATTATATAACCCGCCATACGAGGTCACATTAGAACCAAGGACAGAGTCGCGAGTTAAAGTTCCGACCGATATGAAAAATGGAGATGCTATATTAAACTATACAGATTTCGGACAGGGTGTTAGAATGCCGAGTGCTCTCGTGAAATGCATCGATTCATTTGCAACTACAGTTATACAGAATGCTTCAGAAAATAGCGTCACATTAACGTTTCGGCAACCCTTGATTACATGTAAATTAAATGACAATACTTGTGAGCTAAATATGACAAATAACGAACCATTGAGCAACTTTGAAATCGACGATTTACTTAAAAATAACTTAACTAAATTACGACTGGACCACACCAATGCGGAAGAACGTGAGGCTATAACCAAATTATGTTTTGAATACAGAGACATATTCCATTGTGATGAACCCCCTCTTACTTTTACCAATCAGGTAAAGCATCAGATTAGAACTAAAAATGAAGATCCCATTTATGTCTGCCCCTATAGACTTCCACCGTCGCAAAATATAGAAGTACAAAAACAAGTTGAAAAATTATTGCAAAATGACGTCATTCAGGAATCTTTTTCGCCTTGGAGTGCACCCGTACATCTTGTACCAAAAAAAATGAACGCCTTGGGTGAACAAAAATATAGGATGGTTATAGAAGATCGACGCTTGTATGATATAACTACGGACGATAAATATAATAATAGCATAAACTACTTATTTGACAAATTAGGGAAGTCCACCTACTTTACGACGCTAGACCTCGCAAGCGGCTACCACCAGCTGGAAATAGATAAACAGGATAGACCCAAAACTGCGTTCACTACACCATCAGGGCACTTTGAATTTACCCGCATGCCCTTTGGTCTTAAGACCGCACCTGCAACATTTCAACGCGCAATGGATAACGTGTTGAGGGGATTGCAGGGTATCCATTGCCTGGTCTACTTAGATGATATAATAGTCTTTTCAAATAGCTTGCAGGAACATATAGATAAACTTAGGAAAGTTTTTGATCGACTTAGACAAACCAACTTGAAGGTGACGCTTGACAAATGCAAATTTTTACGTACAGAAGTACTTTATTTAGGACATAAAATTACCAAAGACGGGCTAGAACTCAACAATGACAAAGTAAAAGCAGTACTAGACTTTCCGTTATCGGTAACGGAAGCCACCCAGGAAGCTTTTTATTTCAATGGGCGTTCTCGGGAACGCCCATTGAAATAAAAAGCTTCCTGGGTTTAGTCGGTTATTACCGTAAATTTATAAAAGACTTTGCTAAAATCACGCAACCACTCACCTCTTGTTTAAAAAAACGAAACAAAGTACAGATCAGCCAATCCTTTATCGATGCCTTTAATAAGTGCAAAGAGTTGCTAGTAAATGCGCCTATTCTTCAGTTCCCCGACTTCTCCAAACCTTTTGTCTTAACCACGGACGCCTCCAATTATGCTCTAGGAGCAGTCCATTCACAAGGCCCTATTGGAAGTGACAAGCCCATAGCCTACGCGAGCCGCACTTTAAATGACGCGGAGATACGTTATAGTACAGTAGAGAAAGAAATGCTAGCCATTATTTGGGCAACAAAACATTTTCGTCCGTACCTATATGGGCGTAAGTTCACTATCTACACGGACCATCGTCCTCTAGCCTGGCTCACCTCATTTAAAGAGCCTGACAGTAAGCTCACTCGATGGAAGCTTAGATTGGCTGAATTCGATTTCGATATCATTTACAAAAATAAACAGAACACTAACGCGGATGCCCTGTCACGCATAAAATTAAATATACTTACCAATAATAATGACAAAGAATCCATGCAGTGTAACGCAAGTGACACGAACAAAGATAACGATACAATAGTCATCTCCGATTCATCGGAAACGATTAGTGCGCCTTCACTTACCTCGTATCGTCGGCTCCCCAACATCTAGTACAATCGGCCAAGAAAGTGGTGTACCACCCTAAGGTTGAATATCGCTTGCAGATTCATAGGTGATAAAGATTAGTTTCGGTTGCAGATCGATCTGACAACTTCTATTGCTGTCTTTATCTGATTATTGATAACGACTATTACTGTTTGTAACGTGACAGCTGTTCTTAGTTTGAACTTGATGGAACCAATGACGTCGTAAAATCAACGGCGGGGGGCTGTAGATTTTGATGACAAAATTGTATCTACAAATTCAGAATTGTAATCAACAAGTTACATAAAATTGTAAAGGCACAAGGCGAGTCCACAAACCTACAATTTCTGTAAACTTGTAATTACAATATCAATAAAAAACAAGCTAAAAATAGATTTATCCTTTTATTAAATTTCTACAATCAATTTTAAAATACTTATAACAAACAAAAACATAGCATATATAGTAATATTTAGAAGATATTGAAAATTTTTAAAAATTAGAAACGGGTGTAACCGCCGTTGGCCTCTATAACCTCTAAAAGACGAGACCTCATTGAACCAACAAGCCGTGAGCAAATATCGGTTCCCCGCATTTCCTCCCAGATATAATTACAGTGACTAATAAGAGCTTGTTTGGTTCTTTCATTTTGATGCGACCATCGTTGGACCATAAGGCCCCAAAGATTTTCTATCGGGTTGAGGTCCGGCGATCTTGAGGGCCACTGAATTACCCTTACGTCAGTGTGTGAACGAAACCAGGCTCTTACGATCCTCGCATTATGAATTGAACAATTATCTTGAACAAAATCAAATTGTGGCACTTCGTTCTCCGGGTAAACATTACGGACTGTCGGTAGCATTGCATTCTGAAGCACGTCGATATAATTTACAGCCGTCGCTCGAGGAGGTAGAGAACACAATTCTCCTACACCATCCGTACTCATCCAGCCCCAAATATTTACGGAAATTCGACCTGATTCTCTATTTGGGATTACATGATCATCTTTATACCGTGTTGAATTATATCGCCAAAGGTGAAGACGTCCATGCTGACTGGATTTAAACGTTTTTTCATCACAAAACACTGTATTAGACCAATCAAACTCTAAGTGCTCTCTGGCGAAGTTCAGACGAGCAAGTCTGTGAGCATCCGTCAAATATATTTTCTTGGCGTAATGCCTGTGGTGCAACCCCATGTAATGTAGATGATTCCTTATTGTTTGGGCACTCACATCGAACATCTCCGCAAAATGTTTTGTGGGCTTAAAACCATTGATTTCATATTCCCGTCTCATGAATTCTCTATCGTTATTGGAGAGTGCAGGCCGGCGACCACTTCTTCTGTGATCCAACAAACTTCCCTCCTCTCCTTCAAGACGAATCCAAAAGCGGACAGAACGCCTCGATATATTCAAATTCCGGGATATCGCACTGATACTGCTTCCCTCATTAAATTGGGCAATTATTTGTGCTCTTTCGGCAATGGTCAAGTTGGCAGGCATTGAGATGATTTTATATGCAGTTGATTGAAAAATAACACGGAAAATATATCGATTTTTTGCATATATTTGACAAAATGTCAATTGTCAGTTTTCTTTTTCAAATGGAATTCGGTTGTCTAAATAGTTTTTATTACTTTTGTTTGGAAACATTTCAATTGCTTTGTAGAAACTAATGTCCTTTTCATTTATACTAAAGGTTAAAATGTCATGTACTTATATGTGACATATGACGTATGAATACTAAATACATAGGTTTACGTCATGATAATGTTGTCTCTTTCAGTAATATCTTTTTATAACGAACCTTGTTGTAATTTTCGATGACCGGGAAACTAAATCAAAACTGGTACACCACTTTCTTGGCCGACCGTACTATTATAGCCTCGTCATTACCTGAAACAATTCACTCTGCCGAGGATGTTGATACCGACGGAATCCCTATATTAAACGAAGCAGTAGACACGAAGCCCCACCAAGTTCTTGTCTTTACTTGGAACAGAAACCAGACATCAGTTAAAGATTTATCACGAGATAAACAAAAGGTTTTAGAGGTTCACTTACCTGTTGATAATCCCAGTTTAGTTAAAAACTTCCTACTAGAATACATAAAACCTAAAACTAAATATTTCTTTTATTTCGAAGACAAAATACACAGAAGTCAGTTTACGGATGCCGTTACTCGATTATTTAAAAAGAATACAGTTAAAATTTATGAATGCACTAAAAGAGTGGTATACATCGAAGATGAGGACGAGCAACGCGCAGTTATACTTACGTATCATCGCGGTAAAACATGTCACCGCGGAATTAAAGAAACACTCATGCACCTTAAACGGACATACTACTGGCCAAATATGGATATAACTGTTGCTACTGTGATTAATACTTGTGACATCTGTAAGACAATGAAATATGACCGCAAACCCATTAAACCGCAATTACAGCTAACTCAAACCCAAACCAAACCATTTGCCGAAATCTTCATAGACCTGTATTCCATTGAAGGGAAATACTTTCTTACCATAGTTGACGTATTCAGCAAACTAGGACAAGCCTTTGAATTATCCAATCGCTCGACTCCTGAAGTAGTTCGCGCACTTATCAAATATTTCTCATTTTATGGCATACCAAATAAAATCAGTGCTGACCCTGGGTCAGAATTCAACAATATTTTATTGAAAGAAACTCTACAATTCTATAAAATAGACTTGCACATAGGCACTGCACATAATCCCAATTCCATGGGAACAATAGAGCGTTTTTATTCTACTATAGTAGAGATATATCGTAGCGCTAAATATGAACATAAAATAACAGACGCAGCCAACGTCTTGACATATGCGATTATGGCCTACAATCAAAGTATTCAATCCACGACAGGTCTTACACCCTTTGAAGTTGTTTTTGGCCATACCGAATCTAATAGTACTTTTGCCGTAAATTTCGAGAAACAATACACACAACAGTTAGTGAAAGATCATGTTCAGCGAACGAAATATCTCTATAAACAGCTAACAGATAAAATAATACAAAATAAGGAAAAGGTAAAAGAAAAACGTGGCGGAGAGACGTCATTTGATGTACAAGAAGGGGATGATATATACATAAAAGGGGTAAACATCAGACGTAGCAAAGATAAACCTCGCTACCAAAAAGCTACAGTAACCGGAGATATTACCAGGAACACTTGTCCAGTTAAAATCAAAACCCGCGATACTAAAGTACCTATTAAGGACATTAAACGACCTTCACAGGTGCCTCCTCGTGCTCCTGATCCTGACCTTCAGGACCCAGGCCCTTCAACTGCACAGAATTAATAAGAATCCAGGAGTGATTCTTACGAAGCAAGGTCAAGCTAGAGTAAGCTATGATAAGTGGAATATTATTAAGGTTTTAGATTTAAGTTCGATGCGAGAAGACTTAGAGTTGAATATAAAAAAATATGTAAGTTTCAATAACCAAGTCAGGAGTTACTTTGGAAATAAAACATTCGATCAACAATTGATGGACGTGAAGTTTCAAACCGATTATGTCATGAATTCCAGTATAGAAAAATTCAATCAGTTAGCTCCATCGATTAGAATTAAGCGAGGGATCTTTAACCCCCTAGGATCTATTATTAAGATAATTAGTGGTAATTTGGACTATGACGATGCTATCAGGTACGAACAATTGATTGGGGATATAAAAACACGTCAAGATACTTTAACAAAAAAAGTAATCGTTATTTCAGAAATGTCCAGATCGCTGATTAACGTGGCGAATTATTCATAGTAGATATGAATAATTTCATCCACATAAATGAAGAGTTATAGGAAATGCGAAATTTGATACACAAAACTAATATTAATATAACAATACATAATTTCGTTATCGTGTATAATTTATTCTTACATCATTTCCAATTACTCTACATTCGGTGGGATGCAATTGAAACTTCGGTAACCTTCAGTAAACTAGGAATGTTGCACCAGTCTCTTATAAACTCACATGAATTACTAGAATTGTTAAAAGTAATAGAACAAACTAATAAACTTGTATATCCAGTCAATGACGATAATCTAGTAAAATTAGAACAGTGTATAAGTATAAAAGCCTAAAAGCCTTTCAAAAGGAAGTCAAATAACATTCGTTTTAGATATACCTATAGTAAAAAATGATATATATAACTACTACCAAGCAATCCCAATTCCTACAACTAATCCTTCTAACCAAACTACGCTCATAATTCCCAAATATCCTTACCTGCTAGTAAAAGGGTCGAAAATGGTCTCGCTCTCCCAGCCATGCACCGAACTCTATGAGGAGACATACCTATGTAATGAAGGTGTGATGCCATTCGTGGAGGAAGATACTTGCATAGCGGCTTTGATGAAGTTCTCCAACAACATTAGTTCCTGCAATTCAGTTCCAGTCGAAATCAATAACCTAAAGATCCAGCCTGTGGGGAAAGACCGATGGATACTCTACAGTAAAGCGGAAATCATCCTATCAAAGATCTGCGAAAATAATGAAGTAACCAAAGATAAGATACGAGGCACTTACTTCTTGATGTGAGACGATAACTGCAATGTCCAGATTGGCGAAATGACTCTTAAAACCCGCTATAGCACCACGAGTAACTTGAACCTGCCGAAACTGCCTATCATTAATCTTCCTGGAATCGTGCTCTCCGAATCTCAGATGCAGCGAAAACCTATTAATTTGGATACAAGTGATTTAGTGAATTTACAACAACTTAATGGCCTGTTAAAAATCAGTGAAAGTGAAGTGAAAAATAACCGTGAGGCGGTGATAAATATAAAAACTGTTAGCATCGGAACTCTATTATTATATATAATCATAATTTTAGGCATTTCTGTAACTCTGATATATAAGTACTGTAATTTCAAATTTCAAAATAATCCGAGCGATAACAGTCCCTCGGATAATTTTGAAGCTGCGGGGGGAGGCGTTATGAATGCTCTACCTGTCTTATTTCTAGCAAGTAGTCCGGTGGGAACAGTAACAGTACGCTGATCCCAGCCGCGACGGGCGGGCTCCGCTGACCAAGCATTCTCGATATTGTTAGAGTGTAACTGTATACGCTAGATAATAAGTGAATGTTTATCCTGTTGTTAGTTAAGATAGAATAAGTTAGTCTGAAATAAACGGTCGTCAAGTAAAGTTGTGCCTTTTAAAAACTCTCCGAGATTCCCCGGTAACTTAAGTATCTAGCATGATCATTATGGTTTGTAAGACTGGTGTTGTTAAAATTAACGATCTTTCAGTTTTAGTTTGTTTTTATAGCTACTTTTTGTTTTTCAACTGACGACAAAAAAAGGAGGAGGTTATCAAGTCGACGCGTATATTTTTTATGTATGATCACCGATTACTCGAAGACGGCTGAACCGATTTGGAGAATTATTTTTTGTTTGAAAGGGTATACTTCGAAATTGGTCCCCTTGTCAACAAGTCTGGACTGGATCTGATGATATGTTCCTGGAGAAATCAACAAGGAACTCTTCAAATATTATAGGCACACCAATGGGCGCACCTATAGCGATTTAGGAATAATAAGTATTTCATGTGTTCCGCTTCGATTACTTGAATGTCGTTATTAATCATGCATACATCAATGTAGTTGACATGAAGCAATTGCTGAGGGAGCGCTTCTTTGGCCGCCTAAAGAAGGTATTTAAAAGCCTTCTATCGGGCGGGTACAAGGTGCGTGCCTTCAACGGTTGGGTCATGCCAGTGTTGATGATATACTTCTTCGGCGTACTCAAATGGACTCAAACTGAACTTGACGCCCTGGATAGGATAGTTCGTAGTTTGCTGACTGCATATCGAATTTTTGAATGCTAAAACTCTCCACAACTGCGAGGTTGAACAGTCTCAGGGAACATTTCCTTACTTCTGAAGTGGGTATGCATCGAGATGTAGTAACGGTGGACAAGGGACTCACCCCGCTCGCCTTGGCTAATGAGAACTGGCGGAAACCTGCAGTGCTAGACTAGATAGGGCAGAGTAAGGAGCTTCATGGACGTTTTTTCCGGGCCCTACATGGGTACGACGTAGACCAAGTAGCGTCCGTAGCTTGGTTGCGCTTCGGTGACCTCTTTGGGGAAACCGAAGATTTTGTTTGTGCAATTATGGACGAAGTTATCATGACGAAGAACTACCGGAAATTTATTGTGAAGGATGGCACGGGTGACATAAGTCGGGCATGTCACCGCCCAGGTGAATCAATCCGCCACATTATATCTGATTGTTCTCGTCTTGCTAATGGAGAGTACTTGCACAGGCACAACCTTTCAGCCAAGATAATTCATCAGCAACTTGCTTTGAAATATTCTCTTGTGGAATCGGAAGTGCCCGACTCAGTTCTCGATAACGGCCATATCACATTATACTGGGATCGGTCCATCATCACTGGATGGACCGATCCCAGGCTTCAGGCTTATTGGCTATTGTAGCCAATAAGCCTGATATAGTGGTGGTGGAACGAATCGAGAGGCGTGCCATGATTGTCGACATAACCATCCCGCATGACGAGAACCTCGTGAAAGTTGAGAAAGATAAGCAAATCAAGTATCTTGACTTGGCACACGAGATTGTCGACATGTGGGATGTTAACTCGGTAATCATTCTTTATATTTTTAAATTTTTTTTTTTTTAGAGAATATTTAAAAATGTAATTTGTTTGTATATATTGGAAATAAAGAGAATAATAATATAATAAATATATTTATTTCCCAAAATATACAGATAGCACTTGTATTTTATAATTTGTGATGTATTGAAGAGAACATTTACATAAGACATTTGGATACCATAGAAATCTGTACAGAAAAAATTAAACTCTGCCTCTTAAACTAGGGTACCCTCTATCTTAAGAGACAGTGTTTTACAATGAAGGCCCTATTTAATAAATGAGTGGATGGTGTCAATTTACCTTAGAAGGGGAAAAAAATATTTATAGGTAGGTACTTAAATAATGGGTGAGTATATATTAGGGCTTCCCGTGTCATTTTTCAATACCGCGTGATGCGGGATTACGGGCGCGGGATCCGCGGGATTTGCGGGACTGAAAAAAAAGCATGCATGCGACTTCTCGCGAGCGCGATCGCTCGGAGACTAGCGGCTGGCAATGGAGGAGTGAGGCATATTTATCGTAACAGATAGAACTAACGGATATTTACAAATAACAATTGTTCCCAACAACTTATTTTATCTGTTACTTTAATAACAGACTGTTATGTGTTAAGAACAGTCAAACACTGTTGTCTGTTATTACGGCTGTTAGTTGCTCTGACTAAAGAAAAAAAGAGGACATGGCATAAACATTCTATACGAACTGTAGTTATAGGAATATGATGCATTTCGACGGCATAGTTACTGATATATCGGCATCTCTTTTTAACTTGTGAGAGTAATCATATGTAAAAAAGGACAACATTAGTTTTATCATTGCCAAAAATGGCAACATAACTTTGGTAATGTCACAAAATACCTAACTGCGGCCGGCCGCCATGTTTTGTCACAGCCAACAACAAGTACATCAGTTGTCATCGCGACTTGCTTGTTTCAGTGTTTTTAAGAAAATTTGGTGATAATAGGCGAAAATTGTGCTTGTTTATAGTGTAAGAACTTGCATAATACTGCATTTATCATGGGTAGGTGCAGTGTGTTAGGCTGCCGCATGAAAAGCAACAAAAACATCCCAATAAAACGTTGCACAGGTAAGTAACCGAATTCATTCAAAATATCTTGTTTTTTTCTATTATTTTGAAAGATTTTGCTATTTTTGGGAAAGTTTATAAAGATACACTTGCCTTTCTGTAATTATTTACTGTTTTACTGTTGATATTATGTGATTTTTAAGCAAATCATTTGTTAGTAAACAGAGAGTTAGAGTTACGGTTCGGAATTTTCAATTTATCGATAAAACATATCGACAGGTGAATATTATTTAAACTCGATTTCTTTTTATGATTTTAGATTGCCAACATGTAAAGAAAGAAAAGAACAGTGGCTGTATATACTTTTTTTTTTTTTTTTTTTTTTTTTTTTTTTTTTTTTTTTTTTTTTTTTTTTTTTTTTTTTTTTTTTTTTCTGGGTGGGAAAATCATCGAATAACTTCTCCCGCTCTGGGTTAAGCGGGAGGGAGTGTCAGACTTCTACTGACTAAAAACCCACCCTGTCCCTTCAGCTGCCTGTAAGTTCCGGAGCCGCGGTATCTTTTTACTATATTTCCGCGACCCGGCTGTATATACTTGGGATTGAAAATTTGAATACTACAACCAAGCATATTTTTATTTGTTCCCTGCATTTTGAAGATAAATGTTTTAACCGAACTTTAAATATAACAAGACTGCGCGATGATGCTTTGCCTTCAAGTAAATTATTGGTAAGTTTTGATAATAGACAAGTTTATTGTGTTTACCTACTTACTGACAAGTAACCAATCCAAACCAGTTGATGGAGAGAGAGGAGGGACGAGAAGCATGTCAGCAACAGCAGTTCTATATTGCTGAAATACTGGTATAAAGTTTCAGGTTTAAATACACATCAGTCAGAATAAATAGATAACTTTTTTTCTGAAAATTATAAAACATCCTTAAAATTCTCGTACGGACTGAATCAAAACCTAATATAAGTTATATGATTTTAATTATCCACTTCCTCACACAGATTAAGACACATATAGGGGAAGGGGGCCCAAAGCGAGCACCAGCCTAAAGCGGGCACCCCAAAAGGAATCAGCCTAAACGAACTCGACGCGGTCTCGCGTCTCATAGACGTTACCCCCCGCCCCGCCGCTCTCCGCGGTAGTCGTGCGTTGCACCTCGGACGAACGCTTCGGCTCGTGTGAAATAAAATATAATTTTGAAGTTTTTATGCAAAAAAAGGAAGGTATGTAGATTGTGTTTTGTCTAATTTTGAGTGATCAATGCTATTATTAAGATACATCTTGTGTATTGGCTTTATCTTACTTTAATTTAATCATATTTGCATCTAAATATGAAAATAGATTTTAGGTTAGGCTGGATAAAAGCGTGCGCTTGGTGCAAAAGGCAAAGCGAGCAGGGCAAAGTGAGCATGCCCACTATGCCCACAAACTTAAAGGAGTTACGAAAAATCTTAAAGAACAAGTGAAAAGTGAAAAGAAAAAAATAATCAAGAAATCAAAAAATAAATCAATTTCAAAAGAGAATAAAAGTGAATACCAATGTCTTGTATGCAGCGAGCTATATGTGGATTCTCATACAGAAGACTGGAACCAATCCGATGATTGCAAAATGTGGGCTCATGATAAGTGCACATCATACTCCGGAATTGGGTCATTTCATCTGATTATTGTCAAGAGATCTAACGTCTTTGATTGGATGCGACAAAGGAGGAAAGTCTATCTATGTGGTAGTTTCTAATCATTTTTGAATGGCGAGAAGATTTTGAGTTCCTTTGTTAAGTAGTTTTAAGTCTATTATTCTTAATACTCTTTTTGATTTTATGAAACTACCAAGTAGTTTGTTACAAAAGTAATATATTTTTATTTGAATTTAATTAGTCATTAATAATGTTGCATTTTGTTAGATTTTTCATTTTATGAAGAAAATACTGCAAAGTTACTAATGACGACTGAGTAATCATTAGAATTTGAAAGTTATTGTGCAATAAAGATCCATTATTTCTGCCTTTCTGATGTTTTCATGAATTTATTTCTGCTTATATGTACATTAGATATTAAAAATAGACGCATGCTCGCTTTACCCGTTGCGTGCCCATTTTGCCCTAATGCTCATGCCCACTTTAGGCCAGCCTCCGGGCAAAGTGAGCATTCGAAAGAGTTTTATATTTTGGATGTTAGTTTAATATTCATGACACATATGAGAAATTTATGTATTGGGTATGAAACTACAATAAATTAAGCATCTAATAGCATTAAAAGTATTACTCATCTATGTATTAATATATTTTTTTCTCTTGCTTAAACTTATGGTGCCCGTTTTGGGCACCCTTCCCCTACCTGCACTATTTTTACTCCTGATATAGTCATAGCAAAAGGAGATGGATAATGATTAATTTTTGAAAATGATACATACATATATCATGTTATAAAATGTTGTGTCTATGTTAAAATGCAAGCTAAACAAATTTGAGCGTGAGTTAGTGATTAAATTCGCAATGTAAATATTATTAAACATTTATGGTTATTCTTTGTATAGTTACCAGCACAATTTGACGAGTGTGAGGAACAACGATCTGTTCCTCGCAGGGTGTTGGAAGAGAAACCTGTTTGCAGCACTTCTAACAATGCAGATGTAAGTGTAATATTTCATAATAATTATGTTCCTTATGGTAATTACCATGCTATCTTGACTTTTAAACACAAACTCACTCAATATAAAAAATTGTTGTTATTTATTTACAGTTACCAGCCCAATTTAATGAATGTGAGGCACAACATTTTTTTTCTCACAAAGCACTGGAAGAGGAGCCTGTCTGCAGCACTTCTAGCTATGCAGATGTAAGTGTTCTATTCTATAATATGTTACTGTATGTACTGTGGGCAGCGTAACTGGTAATTTCAAATTAATTTACGGCAAAAACTTGAACGAAGTTGCAGAAAACTAGAAGTAAATGCGTTTTTTTTTGTTTCAGGATAAAGCGCTTGAAATTATTCAAAAATTAAAATCAAAATGTGAATATCGGAAGAAAAAAATTAAAACATTAAATAAAAAAGTGAGAAGACAGAGTAAGAAAATCCAGACTATAATCTACATCTGTGCCAAATTTCATAAAAATCCGTTCAGCCGTGATTGAGTAACAAACATCCATCCATACAAACAAACTTACGCACTTATAATAATATTAATAAGTAAGGATTGTGTGGTTTGTATTTTTTTTTTGTTTGTTCAACATGCTCATGTTTTATTAATGTGTATATTTGTATAAAATTTGCGCAACGTGCTCTTATTTGATTATTGTGTATACATATTTGTATTTTAGAACTTAAGTATGACTGGGATAAACGGCTTTTATAGTTTTAAATAAATCAGTGTAAAATGATAATTTTTGTTTTATTATGAATGATCGAGCCATGTAGTAGTACCTACTTAAATAAAAAAAATTAATGTTAAGTTATATTATTAGTTAATAAAAATAAGTATAGTCTGACAAACGATGAAAACAAACCGTATTTTGTATTTATTTATTCTTTTCATTGGTAATTATAGACCTTAGGTACAGGTACTGCAGTCGTGGTATGCTAATCAGTAATAGTGATACTTTAATAAGGCTCCTACACATATGCCCCGGCACAAGTCGCAGAAACTAGAAGTCCACACGAAACTCAATCTTAATTCCAAGCGCTAAGTAACCCTGAGCCGCGCGCGGCATCCTCCCCAGCCGGCGGCACTGTGTGTAGGAGGTTTTTTACTCGCACCCACTATGTTGAGCGTGGTCGCCACAGTTGTTCTGGCCGCAATTTCGGTCGCATACTACGCTCACAGGAAAAAGCGAGCAATGAACACAGCGATCACAAGGCTACAGTTTTTTATTCGTGATCGCCGCGGTGACGACTGGGAATAAATGGGATAGACATACCACACCATAGTAAAATTTGTTTTATTATGAACATACCTGTACAAGTACAGAATACAGATAGTTAATTTAATTGCAGTAGCATCTATTCAGTATCCACGTGCCCTGCCTGCCATGTAAAGTGACACTCTTCGAGCGTGTGCGTTTTTATAGCTCACATTACCACGTAAATAAAACTGAAGAAAGCTAAAAAAAACGTGTGCACCTGGATTGGGGGCCTATTTTTCTAATCCTTGCGAAACGAAATAAGACTTATAGGGAAATTAGTTAAAAATAGTAAACACTTAAAGCAAAGGGCCATGAATTTCTTAAACGTTAAACTCATTTTCGACAATTTTGAATTCTGTAAGCACCGTGCAATTCAACTATCGATGTTATAATGCGCGCAGCTCTACGGCAAGCCGCCATCTTTGTGCCAGACTAACAATAGGTATGCACGCTTTTTTCGTAGGTATTTCATGTCTATTCTTTTTTCCTTAGTCTGAGGTTAGTTGTTACTGACGACTGTTATTAAGTGTACCTTGAAAATAAATTACCTATTATTTATTTCTACATATTTTTACTTCTCACTCTTACTAAAGCGGTTAAACGACGCTAAACAGAGAAGCAGCTAATATTTATTAACCCTAAAATATAGTTGGTGATCTTACAAGAACATTAAGTTACGAAAAAGTGACTCCTAAATTTAGCCGTATTGACGACTGTTATTAAGTGTACCTTGAAAATAAATAATAGGTGTGTCTCTTTTCTTCATTACAGAATGACATAAGCTCAAAAGAGACACACCTATTATTTATATTTTTACTTCTCACTCTTACTAAGGCGGCTTAATTTTAAAAATCCCGATCTGATAATATTGTTCACACCATCACTTACCATCAGGTGAGATGGTGGTCAAACGCGATATTATCAATAAAAAAATAATATTGTCATTTTTTAAAATTATATTTTGCAGTCACGACGAATTTACTTGTAAATAATTTTATCATTTGGATACTATCTATACTTATAATAAATCTGTAGAGAGGTCAATTCTGTACATGAAATATATTTCCAAAATAACTATCAGGGGGTGATTAAGGATCGATACTGATGCCAAAAATGCAATCAGTTAAATTTTTGTCTGTCTGTCTGTCTGTCTGTATAACCGTTATAGAAACAAAAACAACTCGACGGATTTTAACGAAACTTGGTACAATTATTTTTCATACTCCTGAGCGGGTTATAGTATACTTTTCATCACGCTACAATCAACAGGAGCAGAGCAGTGAAGGGAAATGTTGGGAAAATAGGAGAAGTTACTCCATTTTTTGAGCTTCCATCGCGTGTGCAACCTTAATGGTTAAAGCTACACAAATCATTTCATGACGGAAATGTTCTCCTTAAAATTATATAAAAAATATCCCACGACAGCATATGTCTATCTTTTATGGTTGACTCACAATAACACGTGTAACTCCCGATAGCTTAGCAGTTCGAAGTTTTCTGATTATAATATTTGTCTACTCTTCCGTTTATAACACTCTCAGTCACCCCTAATTGAAAAAGTTAACATTATTAACTATTCCATAAAAAAGAATCATATAAATCGGTAGAAACACCAAAGTTATACATGAAATACGCTAATAATAAGCCATCGCGCGTTAATACTGCATCATGCTATAAGGATTATTTTTGAGAATCGGTTGCCGCGCTCGACGCGTCTCTCGCCCGAAGGTATAAAATTTCGTTCTATAGGTACTTAAGCCTCATGTGAACGTGATCTAAACAATATTACCAATACATTAACTTAATAACACACAAGGAGTTACACGCTGACGGAGTCGCGGGCACAGCTATTAACAATAATATTGTGAGGTACCGTATTGCGATATTTTTCAACAGTATTATAGATTGACGTATTATATTTCCTTACTAAATTACGAAAGTTAATCTGTTTCTTACATCAAAACCACTGAACAGTGAGGAAGGACATAGGCTACTTTTGTTTTTTACGAAAAACGACGGAAACGCGGACGAAGTCGTGAGCAACAGCTATCTATACTAATAATATAAGGCTGAAAAATTTGTTTGTTTGTTTGTTTGAACGCGATAATCTCAGGAACTACTGGTTCGAATTGAAAAATATTTTTTTAATTAAATAGTCAATTTATAGAGAAAGGCTATATATTATTACGCTAAGGCCAATAGAAGCGGAGCGCCAATAAAGAATGCTTCAAAATCGGGGTTAAATTTAACGTTAGCCCAAAGTAACTATTCCACGCGGACGAAGTCGCGGGCAAAAGCTAGTACATAATAAAACACACACTGTTTTACTGATAACACCTACAATCTTTATCGGTTCACTATGTATAATGCCTTCACACAGCCGCAATGTTTGATTTTTTCAAATGTCACCTATTTAGGAACACTTGGGCTGCTAAGACAAATCTAACGATACCTCAATTATGTGAATCCGTTCAGGAGACATGAGGTAATAAAGAATATTACAAACATACATACAAGATACGCGCGAAAAACATAACCCTTCCTTTGCAGTCGGGTAAAAACACACAAAGTAGAAAAACATACAAATTTAAAGTAATTTTACCTAAGATAGTTTCTGTAAGTAAGTAATCAACGAAAAGAAAGTAGTTCTGTAATTAATCAACAATGAATTTTTTATGACAATAGTTCACAAAAGGCATGTTAAAAATAATTTTTGTTTATTATAAATATATTTTTTTTTAATGACATGCATTAAACAAAATATTATTTATTTAAGCAAGACACACTGCTGTGACACTTTAAATTGCAGAATTTTCCTGCAGTCTTGCATGTACACTTCTTTGTAGCACAATTTGTTTTACAGTTGCATATTTTATAGCCTTGACCACCTAAAAGCGACTGTTCATTTGCAAATTTCGTAAGCTTTTTCTCTGGTGATATATTTTCAATATTAATCAGTTTATCCAGAAACACAGAAAATTGGTTCCTTGAAAACATTTCCTCAATAGTTTCTTGTTCGTTACCTAGTCTATAAAGATCATCAGTAATTTCTATAATTGACATAAGCACGTTCCGAAAATCTCCTCTTCCTCTATCAAGATCAGGTATTTGGACTCTTAGCGTATCTCCAACAGAACATGGAGGAAATTTGGTTTTAGATGAGGCTTTCATTTTTTTAGCTTGTTTTTCTAAACTGAATCGTGCGGATAATCTATTTTCATTTATATTTCGTTGGGTAGTACAAATTTCACATAAATTTATTTCTTGTGCACTTGTGCCTAGCCTTAAAAATGTATTACAATTCAATTCGTTTTTAATTTTTTTCCATTTGTTTTCCGGTGATTTCTTGTCCTGTTTTCTCCAAATCAACTTCTAGTTCTATTATCTTATCCGTATTTTTGTCTTGTAAAACTTCTCTATCAGCTTCTTTTCTATTTAAAATGTCTGTCTCAATTGCTTGTATCATCTCCTTGGCTCTTGGAAAATACAACCGCTGAGTTGAAATGCCAATTAAATGAGCGGGATCAGGAGCTGCTGCTCAACGACATCGAAATAACTGGCATTCCGGAGGGCAAAGATGATAGTGCCATGCACCTTGTAAAGGTTATTGCCCTTAAGCTCGGCGTCGACCTGGATAAGAAGGTGTTGTCCATGCTAAGCGGGTCAGATCCACGCGTCGAAATCGCGTTAAAACTCAGACAGCTCCATCTCTGCCGACCCCGCTGCGCAGCAGTCGCGGAGAATATCTGTTCGCTTCGCTAGGTGGGCAACGCGCGACGCAATGTTGCGCGAGACTCGCGTGCGCCGTGGCCTGAGTACGATTGACCTCGACATGAATAGTGGGACGTCGCGTCTTGTTTACATCAACGAACACAGACAAACCACCAGCTATTCTACCACGCTTGTCAAGCTGGTAAACAACACAACTGGAAGTACGTATGGACAAAGGAAGGGAAAATCTTAGTTCGGAGAGAGGATCGTCAAAAATTAGAACGTATAAGTTGCGAAGACGATATCTGTAGAATTTTTGGATAATTGTCGGTCGGTACCTCTATCGGCAACGTCGTCGGCAACAGCTGATTTTAAAACTTTTACTTTTCTGTTTATGCCAGCGTTAATTTTTGTTTTATTGTTGTTACTTATACTATTTATCGAAGTAAGATTGTACTATCTAGCAAGATCATTATGGTTTTGAAGACTGATGTTGTTAAAATTAACGATATTTCAGTTTTAGTGTGTTTTATAGCTACTTTTTGTTTTTCAACCGACGACAAAAAAGGAGGAGGTTATCAAGTAGACGCGTATATATTTTTTTAAATATGATCACCGATTACTCGAAGACGGCTGAACCGATTTGGAGAATTCTTTTTTTGTTTGATTGGTCCCATTGTCAACAAGTCAGGATCTGATGATGGGATCCTGCAGAAATCAACAAGAAACTCTTCAAATATTATAGGCACACCAATGGGCGCACCTATACCGATTTAGGAATAATAAGTATTTCATGTGTTCCGCTTCGATTACTTAATTGTCGTTATTAATCATGCATACATCAATGTAGTTGACATGAAGCAATTGCTGAGAGAGCGCTTCTTTGGCCGCCTAAAGAAGGTATTTAAAAGCCTTCTATCGGGCGGGAACAAGGTGCGTGCCTTCAACGGTTGGGTCATGGGTTTGGACAGTGTTGATGATATACTTTTTCGCCGTACTCAAATGGACTCAAACTGAACTTGACGCCCTGGATAGGATAGTTCGTAGTTTGCTGACTGCATATCGAATGCATCACCCACGCTCGTCGGTGATGAGGCTGTATATCCAGCGGAAATGTGGAGGTCGAGGCTTTTTAAATGCTAAAACTCTCCACAACTGCGAGGTTGAACAGTCTCAGGGAACATTTTCTTGCTTCTGAAGTGGGTTTGCATCGACATGTAGTAGCGGTGGACAAGGGACTCACCCCGCTCGCCTTGGCTAATGAGAACTGGCGGAAACCTGCAGTGCTAGACACTAACGATCGAAGAGGGATATGGCAGAATAAGGAGCTTCATGGACGTTTTTTCCGGGCCCTACATGGGTCCGACGTAGACCAAGTAGCGTCCGTAGCTTAGTTGCGCTTCGGTGACCTCTTTGGGGAAACCGAAGATTTTGTTTGTGCAATTATGGACGAAGTTATCATGACGAAGAACTACCGGAAATTTATTGTGAAGGATGGCACGGGTGACATATGTCGGGCATGTCACCGTCCAGGTGAATCAATCCGCCACATTATCTCTGGTTGTTCTCGTCTTGCTAATGGAGAGTACTTGCACAGGCACAGCCTTGGTGCCAAGATAATTCATCAGCACCTTGCTCTGAAATATTCTCTTGTGGAATCGGAAGTGCCGTACTATAGGTATGTGCCCGACTCAGTTCTCGATAACAGCCATATCACATTATACTGGGATTGGTCCATCATCACTGGATGGACCGATCCCAGGCTTCAGGCTTATTGGCTATTGTAGCCAATAAGCCTGATATAGTGGTGGTGGACCGAATCGACAGGCGTGCCATGATTGTCGACATAACCATCCCGCATGATGAGAACCTCGTGAAAGCTGAGAAAGATAAGCAAATCAAGTATCGTGACTTGGCACACGAGATTGTCGACATGTGAGATGTGAACTCGGCAATCATTGTACCGATAGTCATCTCAGCCAATGGCTTAATAGCCAAGAGCCTCGACCAACACCTCAGGAGGCTCTCGTTAGGCGATTGGATCAAGGACTTGCTTCAGAAAGCGGTACTACTTGACACGGCGCGTATCGTCAGGAGGTTCCTCTCTATGGAGCCCTGACCGCCGGTAGCTTGGACCCTGTTCCTGATACCGGTGGGCTACTATTCTTTATATTTTTTATTGTTTTTTTTTAGACAATATTTAAAAATGTAATTTGTTTGTATATATTGGAAATAAAGAGAATAATAATATAATAAATATATTTATTTCCCAAAATATACAGATAGCACTTGTATTTTAATAATATTAGTGAAGAGATCCCAGTGACTTGGAGTTCCACTGGGAAGTATCCTGGGACCTACACTATTTCTAGTGTATATCAACGATCTTTGTCAAATGACAATTCCTAATGCAAAGATTGTTACCTTCGCAGATGACACGGCATTGCTTTTTAATGGCATCACCTGGGATGAAGCTTTTTCAAATGCTCAAAGAGGGTTTAACATCGTTACTGGATGGCTAACAGAGAACATTTTAACGCTCAATGTTTCAAAAACCAATGTTATTACCTTCTCCATTAGACCCAACGATAAGCCTAATCCATCATTCCAAGTTATCTCACATTCGTGTAATTGTCAGAATCAAAAACTAAACTAAACTGTTCCTGTCCTAAACTGTCAAGCACAGACTCAACTAAGTATCTTTGTGTAATAATTAGGGCTTTCAGTCTCGATGTATTACTGAGTCCCGGGAAAAAAAAAACGAGACTAGGTATGGTCTCTAAATTCCCGGGAAAAACGAGACTTTCGAGACTATTTCAAAACTAGTTTTCTTATTTATAACCTATGCAATTAGAGAAGTCAAATCAAGATATTTTAATCAAGTAATTACTTTCATAAGCAAATGCAAATTAAAAAAGAAACCATTTGTTACAGTTTTTTTTTTAATATTTGTAATGGGCACGTAAAAAACAAAGGGCATTTAACCATAATTTTGTTACAAAAGGAAAAAAAAAAGGAAAGAAAAAGCTCTTTCTGCTTGTACGCTAGAGGGATACTACTTAGTACCACTTCGCGCTTTCACAATGAAGGGGGATAGAACCTATCTGGCGTATCTACGTCACCATTTTGTTTTCTTTTTTAATCGTGGTACATGACAAAAGTGTGGTATGCATGGCTAGAGGAACAAAAAATGTCCAGTAACATGGTACCCCAAAGTGTCACGTAAACGTTTGAAGGTAAACATCGACATATAATTTCAACAAAAATCATTAAAAATAGACTCATTACGCGTCCATACGCTATTAGTATTTAGCTTATTAGTCTAGCAGTACGACAAAACCGCTACTATAATTAATTATTTGCCTACTAAATCGCATCGCATCGCAATAAAACGCATGTCTAAGAATTCCACACACGCGTGTTGGCTGTCTTTCATCCCACGGTATTATAAAATGAACAATAAGTGTTTTGGTACATGTCTTTCTTTGGTACATGGATTAGGCTCGGCATCAAGAACCCCTATCCGACCTCCTGCTGAATTTATGGATTATGTAGTATAGTAGTATTTATGATACATGTTAGATATATTATAAATCTTTTAAAATGTCACATCTTAGTATAAATATTCACTTATTTTTGATATCATACTTACAGTTATAAATAAACGTTAACGTAAATGACATACCTTTTGCCTTTTGTTTAACTACTGCTTAAAAATATTTTCAAGCTGAGTAACATGTCACATGATCCGCCACGCGATAGTGACATGTCAACTGCGTTTCATTGCGATGCGATTTAGTGGATAAATAATTATTTGTAGTAGTATTCTCGTGCTCCTAGTAGCGTGTAATGTACCTACTCTCTTTCAATAAACATTAGTAATCATAATCAACCTAGGAACGATTATTTAGATACAATTTGATGCTTATAGACACGTAATAAGTCTACTTTTAATGATTGTCGTTGTAGTCATATGTTGATGTTTACCTTCAAATATCTCGGTAATGTGACATTTTGAGGTAGCACGTTACTGATATTTTTTGTTGCATACATGCCACTTTCAGTATACGCCACGATTTTTAAAACAAAAACAAAATGGCAGTGGGTCGACCAAGGATCTTCTACCTACTAACTGGATTGCTTACGAATGATTCAAAGAATACAGAAAGTCTTTCTTAGCTGTTAAACAATAGAGTATAAACTTGCACGCATAAAACTGAAGGAACTATTCGTTCCGAGCGAGACAGTGCCGTGTGTGGACTGTGTCCCTTTCTTCTGTGTGTCAGATTAAAAATATTTATTTCAATGGTAATTTTTTCGACCTGTCTGTTGTAATAATAACACCTAGTTTTAATCTTCTTTGGAATTCTATCTTTAAAATGAATTACCATTATTACTGTATGCATTATAATGAGAATTAAAGTTATTTTACCATGCAATCACAAGATATTTAAAACAAAAAAAAAATAGAATTTGTAACAATTAGTAGTGATATATTATACTATACATGGCAATTACTACGTTGCTGTCTGACGTTTACTTGACATCTGTATGTTTGTAAATTTGCAATATATTTAATTTTGTGAGTTTTCGTAATATTAAAGTGCAAGATACTGTAACCATGGTAAGAACGTGTTTTGTGGTTAATCGCAAGAGTGAAGGGTACCCCGGGTCTGGAATTTCCTTTTGTAAGTAAGTTTTGTGACTTTGTTTACAAATTGCATTTAGGGTGACTATGTTTTCATTGTAAAAGTGGATGTTCTTTTCTTTATTCTTCTTATTTATTATTGAAGTGAAAACTTCTTTAGCGGCGTTGTGCACTTTTTTTGTAATGGGTAAAAAATGTTAAACTCGCGTCAGGATACGTGACCCGATCGAAAATTCGTAAGACGGACGGAGAGTCTAAGAGATAAACTTTTTAATGTAATATAAATTGTCATGTTTGTGTACGACAGCGCAATAAATAAATATTGTATTCTACCACATAAATGATAGTACTTTTATACTGATAATTAAATCAATTCGTGCAAAATTATTCCCTAAATATTCCAAAATATCAAAAATGCACAACGTTAATATTCAAGTTTTCACTTCTGCCGGCAATTCCGGAGTGCAACCCGTCGTTTTTTTCTTTCTTCTCATTATTTATTATTTTTTGTTATTTTAAGCTTTCCTATAAATGATGATCTTCGAGACCGGTGGCTCAGTGTTCTACACAGAAAAAGGTCAGAAACGGTTCCAAAATTTGTAGCCGCCATTTCAAGCCCGAAGAAATATTGCATTTCGAAACAAGATCAAATGATGCAATTCCATCCATTTTCCCCAAAGTAAGTTATCAATGAATAACATATGACATGAAGATCACCGATTCGAAATAGAATATGAGCGTAGCAAGATGAATTTTCATTTTGAATCTATCTTAACCATAATTACTAAAATATTGTTCTCATCAATCTATTATTATTTTAGATTCCTGTTAAAGCGAAACAAATAAATGTTTTAAGTACTATAATATTGAAACCCACTAAAGAAAAGAATATACAACCTGTACTGGGCACATTCAAAGATCTGGTAATTGAAAGTTATGAAAGGAGTCAAATTAATAAGCATAAAAGTCGACATTTCAGTTGATTTATTTACTTTTGCTTAGCAAATTGATGGCAAAAATATTTTATATCATTTTGGCCAAAAACTCAGGTACGCAAACTTGCTGACAAGTGTAGTTTATTATATTAATAATTACTTATAACTTAATTACTTAACTTTTATCCACTGCAGTTAGTTAATGTCGACAAATAATAATAATAATAATTCATAATTTAAAGATAATTTCCATACTTTTAACTAATAATAGTGTAATACATTTTTTAGGGTTGTGTGTCAAGCCAATCTTGTAACAAACCTGCAGCTGCAACATATGAGGAACTAGAAAATATAGAACCAACCTAATAATAATAACCTTATAATTGTCATTCGATCTGCCTCCTTTATGTTTAGAATTATGTTTGTTAATAATATTGATTTCTAACCTTAAATAGCACATGTGGTGTTAGCCTGTAATTAATTGTTACACTTATAAATGTCATATGACTGTTTCATACAAATGTATAGTGTAAACAATTGTAGGTTAACCTAAATAAATATATACATAAATAAATTATATCTCTTCTGTTATTCTTTCTATTTATAATCATCATTTTTCATGAAGGGTTTTAGTAGTTTTAATTATATATAAACACTAGTACTCACGCGGGGCTTCGCTCCCGTGGATTCTATCACGGTAAAAACATAACTCTCCTTTTTTGCAGTCGCGTAAAAAGTAGCCTATAACCTTTCTCAAGCTTCAAGCTACTTCCATACCAAATTGCATCCAAATCCACCCAGTACTTTCGAAGATTAGCGCGTTCAAGCAAACAAACAAACAAACTTTTCCGCTTTATAATATTAGTATAGATTAGCGCGCTCAATATGAGTTCCTCAGATATATATTGAGAACTAGCTTTACGCTCACGTGGAATTCTATTATATCGCGCTACCGAGCAACTGTTCAAAAATCTGAGATAGAAAGAACCCTATATAGTTCCCAGGGTTTTAAACTATCTCCATGCCAAATTTTTTCGAAAGCGGCTCTGTGATTTAACCGTGAAAGCGTAACAGACCGACACAGACCTTTGTATTTATAATTTAATTTATTTCTTTCTTTCTATTTAATAGGTTGTTAAGAAAAAAACCGGCCAAGTACGAGTCGGACTCGCGCATGAAGAGTATTTTTATAGGTAGGTAATGAATGGAATGGAACCATTACCTATAAATAGCGCCCAAAAAAAACACAACTGTTGTATGGGAGTCTCCCTTAAATATTTATTTTAATTAATTTTTAGTATTTTTGTTATAGCGGTAACAGAAATACATCATTTGTAAGGTTAATAATAAGTGTCTTAAAAAACCTGCAAATATTGCATCAAATAAAATTGTCCTTACGTTTATCACGAATTAATATACACACTACTAGAAAGAGATAGCTAGGTCCTTCGAGGGTATACTCTTCGGAACGGATTTGAGCTTCGCGTCCGCATTCCAGTTTAGGTACAAGTTCCTTGGGGTCGACATACCAGTCTTCATACAAAAAAGTTCGAACCCCTTTCAATTTAATCAGAATAGTTCCATAATTCAATCTATATTGTAATCATAATTAGCTCACATGGACCCTTTCGGGCACAGCAATTTACATCTATAATATATAGACAAAATCTGTGTTATTTGTCAATAAGGTTATTCAGCCTCCACAAACAATACTAAGCTTTAGTCTATGCTCGATCGTGCCGCCATTGCCATATCCATAATAACAATAATAAAAATTGACTGTTGGTTTAATAAATTATTTAATACAGTTTTTATGTTACTGAAGTCTCAAAGTCTCGTTATTCCCGTGACCGAAGATGTTAGTCTCGAGTCTCGAAAATACTAAAAAATCGTCGAGACTCTCGACATTTTCGAGACCGAGATTCCCGGGATGAAAGCCCTAGTAATAATAGATAGGAACATGAAATTTCACCAACAAATTGATTTGGTCGCTGCTAGAGTGCGTAAATTGATAGTGATTTTCAAGGCCGTTAGGCATGTTGCACAAATGGATGTTGTTAGGACCGTTTATTACGCACTTTGTCAATCACAACTAATTTACTGCATCACTTCATGGGGAGGAGCTTGTAAAACTACTTTCCTTAAATTAGAAAGAGCACAAAGAGCACTGTTAAAAGTGAGTTCATTCCTACCGTTCTTCCATCCTACAAAAGAGTTATATGGTAAATGGGAGGTTCTGACCGTCCGTCAGCTCTTTATTTATTATACAGTTATTAAGCAACATTCTCTGATAATATATGAACCAGATAAATTTAAAAATCCGCGACGTAATAACAGAGTCTGCACTTCAATTTTATTTAAAACCAGTCGCACATAGATTTTTCTGCTACCAAGGTTCTTATTTGTACAATACATTAAATAAATTATTATGTGTACATCCTTTACCAAAATCAAAATGCAAATCTCTATTTTTTTTTTGGTTTATTAAATACGTTTATTATTTACATGAAAGAATACAATTTTAATTTAAATAAAAACCCTAAACTACATATACACACCTAAAAATAAACTAAAATATTGCATCCAGAAATTCGTGCGCATCGCTGTCCACTGGCAATGTGCCCAAAAGACTGGCGGCATTGCCACGTTGTATGGCAATGCTTAACCTCTGTCCAAGGTAAAAGCCAGCCCTTGGGTCACGCGAAGTGTCAACTAGGCGTCTGGACAGATCTTTAAATAATTTGTGAGCACTCGGACCCCACGACCCCAAGGTTTCAACCCCAAACGGCTCGAAAATATAACTACCAACAAGGTTATTATATTTCCGCCGCTTGAGGTTCTCAGCAGCCGCAGCGGCAGCGCCAGCGCAACAAGATGAGCTAGGAAGATGGGATGGTGCAAGAGTATCGACACAAGTTGCGTCCCACACTAAAGGCCTACCCATCTTCCAAGGAAATAAAGACATACCGTCCGGTCTTTTGCCATCGTCGCGTGCCAGGCCATTTGGTTCTAAAACAGCTGGAACGCCGACAGTGACAAGAGCTCGTCGGATAATGTCGTTAATATTCGCGTGCCGTGCTATGCGACCCGCGCTGCGGCCGCATGAAAGGCCGTGGTGACCGAGGCTGTTGACAACTTCGCCACAGTGACAGCGATGAGCAGAACAGCAGGGAGCACCTAATCGAAGGGAAGCAGCGAGGCGGAAAGTAGTATCATCGAACAAGGTGCCTATGTTCGATGACGGAAGTGCATGGAGCCAGAGACCCGACTCCCATTCACCCACAGCCAGCAGGCGCGCACGCTCTGCAGCCGAAGCAGATGTGGCAATAAGGTCACTCTGAACTGCTTTACAGAGCGGCTCATCCCACCGCCTCTGAGATGATGGATTGTCGGGTGGATTTAGGTTTAAATCTCTATTGATGGAGTGGTTACAAAAATTAGATTATAATCGTACTGAAAAGCTGCTTCAGTCATGCTAAACAACACATTCCAATATTATCTATATTGGAATGTGTTGTCCAACAAACTCACTCTAGTACCCGAACACACACTCGCACGCTCGTACACACACACACACACACACACACACACACACAAACAAACAAACATGATAATCATTCTACTTTGTAACATGTCTAATTTCACTCTACTCATATTCAAATTAGGCACTTAGTTTTAATTTTAGTTTCATAGTTTTGTATGTTTAAATTTTTTTTCCTCGTACTTTATATTTTCCAAATAATTCTACTGGAGCATGTTTAAATATAGTATTTAAATTAATGTTTTATTGTATGCTTTGTTTTTTCCGTTGAGTGGGGACCTCGTGATCTGTAATTCAGGCATTTCTATGCCTAACACAGACACCAGCTCCTCACAAATTGTAATATAAGATGTACATTTATGATTCACTGTTGTTAGATTGTAATTTGTGAGGAGAAATAAATACATTATTATTATTATTATTTTACAATTTGCGATGTATTGAAGAGAACATTTACATAAGACATTTGGATACCATAGAAATCTGTACAGAAAAAATTAAACTCTGCCTCTTAAACTAGGGTACCCTGTATCTTAAGAGACAGTGTTTTACAATCAGGGCCCTATTTAATAAATGAGTGGATGGTGTCAATTTACCTTAGAAGGGGAAAAAATTATTTATAGGTACTTAAATAATGGGTGAGTATATATTAGGGCTTCCCGTGTAATTTTCCAATACCGCGTGATGCGGGATTACGGGCGCGGGGTCCGCGGCATTTGCGGGACTGTAAAAAAAGTATGCATGCGACTTCTCGCGAGCGCGATCGCTCGGTGACTGGTGGCTGGCAGTGCTGCAAACAGCGCGGGGGCCGATGTCACCCGTTTTTCATAGCTTAAGTAGCCTAATATAGACGAATTTCAGTCAGTGGTAGCCTAAGTATGTAGCCTAAAATATCAGTAAAGTTTTTTATTCAGTATTTGTTACTGTTTTTTGTAAAGTAAATAAAGTATTTGATTGATCTCATACTAATAGTAGTACGAAAATAAATGTGGAGTTAGTTGATATTAATTCATTGTTTTATTTGCCTTATATAAATCTGAATATTTTCAATATGCCCCTCAAACACCGAGGTCGCGCGGGATGGAAAATTCGTAGTCCCGCAAATACCGAGATTGAATTCGTTCAGGCTGCCTGAATCAAATAATTTTGCATGCCAAATTCTGAAATTTTTGTAAACTAGAGGGGACTATTGGGAATAATCCAAATATATCCAAAGTTATATTAATGTAAAAGTGGCTCCTCAATCCAAACATCTGAATTGAGGAGCCATCTCGAACACGAAAAGTATATAATGAATATTTTTTTAAATTTTGTATCAATTAGTAGTCAATGTGTATAGTGCCTACTAAAAACTGATTTCAGTACTGTTGATATTCAAGAATATAGAATACTAGCTTCCGCCCGCGACTTCGTACGCGTGGGAAGCTTTTTCCGCGCAAATCCTGATCCCGTGGGAATTTCGGGATAAAACGTAGCCTATGTGTTATTCCAGAATGTCAACTATCAACTTACCAAATATCATTCAGATCCGTTCAGTAGTTTTTGGGTGAAAGAGTAATAAACATCCATCCATCCTCACAAACTTTCGCATTTATAATATTAAGTAAGTAAGTAAGTATAGTATTAGTATTAGTAAGAAAGACTAGTAAGATAAGAAGTAAGATAAGATAAGATTAGTAAGAAGTAAGATAAGATAGTAAGATAAGAAGTAAGACTTTTAATGTGACTCCTCAATCTATACACAAGAGCATGAATTTCCATGAAAGTAATTGGACAATTTATATTCCACTCCAAAAACATTTAGTAGCAAGTGTGTTCGAATTTGTAGCATATGGACAAAGTAGTTAAACTGAGTGAATTTAGTAAATAAATGCATTTTATTTGGCTCCTCAATCCTGACGTTACTGTATTGAGCAGTGGCGGTACCTTCATATAAGCCCAAAAGCCCGGCATGCCTTACTAAAAAATGCTCGATAGAGAATCAATGTCAAACCCGAACTATTTAAAAGTTCGCGCGCTTAATTCTTATCAAAATAACACAATGTATCTACTGAGTACTGCTACATTACTACGCATCGCGATTGTTCGCGCGCAGAGTTTCGCATTTGTAGCATCTAATGATCTACATATTGCTATCTCGCTTACACGCACCGGCTTTTACCGGGCTTTCAAATACTATATCTGTCACTTTCGCACTTATAGCGATGTGCCGTATAACGAGTTAGGCCTTGTGCATAGAACAAATCGATCACTATGGCAGATTTAAGCAGGGCATTCGTATGAAGTTGCATGCGTATGCGTGACCTTGTCAGCTTGCCAACTCTGCAGTGTTGCCGTTTTAGCCACACGTTGAAAGATCTTGGAGATTTTTAACGTGTTTGGAAACTTTTTTAACATTTATCAACAATAAAAACTAGCGACTTTTAAAATAACGAAATTAAATACAGTCAAAACCGTTTACAACAACATCATTTAGAACAACATACCGGTTATATAGACCAAAATCATAGGTACAAAATACTTTGTACCTTGAAAACATCACCGGTTATTAAGACTATCGGTTTTTACAACCAAATATGAGTGGTCCCTTGGATGTTGTTATAACAGATTTTGACTGTATTCAAGCAATATCTTAAAAATAAAAAAAAATTAGCTAGATTTTTCATATACCTGGCGACTTTTTTTTGCCTAAATGACAACACTTGAGTAGTTCCCGACATCCTAGAGTGCAACTAACTTCAGTTTCATTTGCTTGAGTGAAAGAAGGTTTTGCTGTTAAAGTTTTTTGTTTGTTTTCTAAGATTTTCTCAGTGATACAATTGTTTTGGTGATTTACCTACAACAATGGAGGTAATTGTACCTTGTGAGGATTTAAAATGCGTTCAAGTTTTGATTGGCGAAGATAAGGTAAAATCTTTAAACTTTGCTCAGAAAAAACAGTTAATTTCTTCATTAAAACCGACGCCTAATCTGTGTATTTCTCAGACTAGTAAATCGCATAAACGAAAATTTAATAGATCAGTCAATCATTTCATTCATGAGAATAACCTCGAAGATGCCTTTCCCGAGCTGTTAAAGTTAGCGTATCTTGTTGTAACTATTCCGGCTACAAGTTCTTCCGCGGAACGTGCTTTTTCGTCTCTTAAACGTATCCATACCTATCTGAGAAATACACAAGGTCAAGAGCGTCTTTCCGAATTATCAATGATAGCTATTGAAAAACAGTTGTTGGTAGAATTAAAACGATCACCAACATTTTACTCTGATGTAATTAAATCATTTCTTAAGAAAGATAGACGATTCCAATTAGAATATAAATAATTTATTTAAATTCCTTATTACATTCTATCTAGCTATTTTTTAACTTTCGTTTTGTAACTTTTTGTTTTGTTTTTTTTTTTGTCTGTAACCTGGGTTCTGTTACGAAGGAAGCAACTACTTACCATAACTTTGTTCCCTCAAGCAATGAAGCAAACCAAACGGCTTTTTTCAAAGCCACCGGAGGTATGCAATTGCTGATATGTTTATTATATTCAATCTAGCACTAGCATGCCTTCAGTGTGCTTTGGTTACCTCATTCACCGCACGACAAGCAAGAGTGAAATTGAAGAAAGAAGAGGAAAGAAGAAGATGGATGAATTCACTTTTAATTTATTGTACCTAACCAGTAGTTTATGAGAAAATTGCGATGATACATACGTAGGTACCTACATACTCAGTCGAAAACTGAACTTTCTTTTTTTGAAATCGGTTAAAATTTTATTGGGCTTGCGTTATTTTGAAACCCTAGGCACGCCACTGGTATTGAGAAGATACTTAAATTACCTGAGATCACAACGGAATCAAAAACCAGAGACACTAACATTTAGTATAAATGTCTGCTAATTATATATGCACAGATCAACATTGTATGTATTCGATATCTGAAAAAAAGAAATACTTTTCGATATTCCCTAAGGGTTTACTATTAAGGGTTGTAATGTTATATGACTGAAACCAGGATAACTAGTTTTTGAAATTTATTTTTTAACAAATCGACAATATTGGAATACAAGTATGTACAAAGATTCTTCATAATGTTTTAGGTATGTATTCAGTAGTCAATTTTGACATAAATTTAAGTATGAATTAATATTGGTTTGTCGGTGCTTTTACGAATTTTTCGGTGAGAATCATATACGTCATAACAAAACGTCTCGTCCTTTGTTAGGTAGTGACATTTATAGTGGCCCATACCGACGCGACGCCGCAAATTGGAGGGATAAATTCTAGAACGCCTATTAATGTATATGATCTACTTGAAATCATTATAGATTCTGGTACATTTACTCGAAACTTCGAACAAACATTTAGTTCAAATAAAACTGTTTGACAGAGTATATTTGCACGCGAAGCAGTCATTCTAGCGAAGAAGGAGGCTGAACGCGTTAGGGAGAGACAACTTTCTTCCTCACGCCCCAGCGGCCGTGGGAGACGTCCCGGGCGTCGGGGATCGCGACCCGATCTCCGGCCACCATAGACGCGGGCCTGCGGACAGCGAGTAAAGGGCAACTCGCTGTCCGACCATGGACCTTGCCCGGGCCGACGGCGCGTTGTGTTCCACGCGCGCCTCATAGAGCGTCAGCAATATGACAAGGCCCCCCCTGTAGAGGGCTGAAGCCTGCCGGGGTCGTGAGACTTATCCCATTACCGTGACCCCGGAACGTAAAGGGTTATTGTAGGAACACCGTGGATTTTAGTCAGTAAAAGTCTGACATTCCCTCCGGCCCTGCCCGGGGTGGGAGGACTTATTTGATAATTTTTACCACGATAAAAAAGGAGCTTTTCAATCAATCATTTATTTCCCTTTTTAATCTTTATTTAAAATTAATTTTTTTTTTTAATCCGACTTGCCTTGAGGATCTATACGACTGATGCGCTCTCCCTCATAACCACGCCACCCTCCCCTCTCTGAAGGAGGGGGAGGGTAGGCCTGCATCTATACTACCAAGCAAAGCAAAGCAAAGCGTGTCGTTGTGCAACCGCAAAAGCATATATACAGACCCTCCCCACAAGTTTGGAAGTTATGACCTTGATAAAATTCGGGCCCTCAATCCTCCATTTCTTTTGGTTTCGTTTTGCTTACGCTTATCGTATGAAAGATAAGACAAATACAAAACTATCTCTTTTTGTGAAAAAAATTGTGTAACAAATTCGATACCAGAAAGAAATTAAAATACCCTTTATTGTATAAGAAAATCGAGTTTTATTTTTATTCTCTGAATTAGGAAATAGGGTAAAATTATCAAATAAGTCCTCCCACCCCGGGCAGGGCCGGAGGGACTGTCAGACTTTTACTGACTAAAATCCACGGTGTTCCTTCAATAACCCTTTACGTTCCGGGGTCACGGTAATGGGATAAGTCTCACGACCCCGGCAGGCTTCAGCCCTCTACAGGGGGGGCCTTGTCATATTGCTGACGCTCTATGAGGCGCGCGTGGAACACAACGCGCCGTCGGCCCGGGCAAGGTCCATGGTCGGACAGCGAGTTGCCCTTTACTCGCTGTCCGCAGGCCCGCGTCTATGGTGGCCGGAGATCGGGTCGCGATCCCCGACGCCCGGGACGTCTCCCACGGCCGCTGGGGCGTGAGGAAGAAAGTTGTCTCTCCCTAACGCGTTCAGCCTCCTTCTTCGCTAGAATGACTGCTTCGCGTGCAAATATACTCTGTCAAACAGTTTTATTTGAACTAAATGTTTGTTCGAAGTTTCGAGTAAATGTACCAGAATCTATAATGATTTCAAGTAGATCATATACATTAATAGGCGTTCTAGAATTTATCCCTCCAATTTGCGGCGTCGCGTCGGTATGGGCCACTATAAATGTCACTACCTAACAAAGGACGAGACGTTTTGTTATGACGTATATGATTCTCACCGAAAAATTCGTAAAAGCACCGACAAACCAATATTAATTCATACTTAAATTTATGTCAAAATTGACTACTGAATACATACCTAAAACATTATGAAGAATCTTTGTACATACTTGTATTCCAATATTGTCGATTTGTTAAAAAATAAATTTCAAAAACTAGTTATCCTGGTTTCAGTCATATAACATTACAACCCTTAATAGTAAACCCTTAGGGAATATCGAAAAGTATTTTTTTTTTCAGATATCGAATACATACAATGTTGATCTGTGCATATATAATTAGCAGACATTTATACTAAATGTTAGTGTCTCTGGTTTTTGATTCCGTTGTGATCTCAGGTAATTTAAGTATCTTCTCAATACCAGTGGCGTGCCTAGGGTTTCAAAATAACGCAAGCCCAATAAAATTTTAACCGATTTCAAAAAAAGAAAGTTCAGTTTTCGACTGAGTATGTAGGTACCTACGTATGTATCATCGCAATTTTCTCATAAACTACTGGTTAGGTACAATAAATTAAAAGTGAATTCATCCATCTTCTTCTTGCCTCTTCTTTCTTCAATTTCACTCTTGCTTGTCGTGCGGTGAATGAGGTAACCAAAGCACACTGAAGGCATGCTAGTGCTAGATTGAATATAATAAACATATCAGCAATTGCATACCTCCGGTGGCTTTGAAAAAAGCCGTTTGGTTTGCTTCATTGCTTGAGGGAACAAAGTTATGGTAAGTAGTTGCTTCCTTCGTAACAGAACCCAGGTTACAGACAAAAAAAAAAAACAAAACAAAAAGTTACAAAACGAAAGTTAAAAAATAGCTAGATAGAATGTAATAAGGAATTTAAATAAATTATTTATATTCTAATTGGAATCGTCTATCTTTCTTAAGAAATGATTTAATTACATCAGAGTAAAATGTTGGTGATCGTTTTAATTCTACCAACAACTGTTTTTCAATAGCTATCATTGATAATTCGGAAAGACGCTCTTGACCTTGTGTATTTCTCAGATAGGTATGGATACGTTTAAGAGACGAAAAAGCACGTTCCGCGGAAGAACTTGTAGCCGGAATAGTTACAACAAGATACGCTAACTTTAACAGCTCGGGAAAGGCATCTTCGAGGTTATTCTCATGAATGAAATGATTGACTGATCTATTAAATTTTCGTTTATGCGATTTACTAGTCTGAGAAATACACAGATTAGGCGTCGGTTTTAATGAAGAAATTAACTGTTTTTTCTGAGCAAAGTTTAAAGATTTTACCTTATCTTCGCCAATCAAAACTTGAACGCATTTTAAATCCTCACAAGGTACAATTACCTCCATTGTTGTAGGTAAATCACCAAAACAATTGTATCACTGAGAAAATCTTAGAAAACAAACAAAAAACTTTAACAGCAAAACCTTCTTTCACTCAAGCAAATGAAACTGAAGTTAGTTGCACTCTAGGATGTCGGGAACTACTCAAGTGTTGTCATTTAGGCAAAAAAAAGTCGCCAGGTATATGAAAAATCTAGCTAATTTTTTTTTATTTTTAAGATATTACTTGAATACAGTCAAAATCTGTTATAACAACATCCAAGGGACCACTCATATTTGGTTGTAAAAACCGATAGTCTTAATAACCGGTGATGTTTTCAAGGTACAAAGTATTTTGTACCTATGATTTTGGTCTATATAACCGGTATGTTGTTCTAAATGATGTTGTTGTAAACGGTTTTGACTGTATTTAATTTCGTTATTTTAAAAGTCGCTAGTTTTTATTGTTGATAAATGTTAAAAAAGTTTCCAAACACGTTAAAAATCTCCAAGATCTTTCAACGTGTGGCTAAAACGGCAACACTGCAGAGTTGGCAAGCTGACAAGGTCACGCATACGCATGCAACTTCATACGAATGCCCTGCTTAAATCTGCCATAGTGATCGATTTGTTCTATGCACAAGGCCTAACTCGTTATACGGCACATCGCTATAAGTGCGAAAGTGACAGATATAGTATTTGAAAGCCCGGTAAAAGCCGGTGCGTGTAAGCGAGATAGCAATATGTAGATCATTAGATGCTACAAATGCGAAACTCTGCGCGCGAACAATCGCGATGCGTAGTAATGTAGCAGTACTCAGTAGATACATTGTGTTATTTTGATAAGAATTAAGCGCGCGAACTTTTAAATAGTTCGGGTTTGACATTGATTCTCTATCGAGCATTTTTTAGTAAGGCATGCCGGGCTTTTGGGCTTATATGAAGGTACCGCCACTGCTCAATACAGTAACGTCAGGATTGAGGAGCCAAATAAAATGCATTTATTTACTAAATTCACTCAGTTTAACTACTTTGTCCATATGCTACAAATTCGAACACACTTGCTACTAAATGTTTTTGGAGTGGAATATAAATTGTCCAATTACTTTCATGGAAATTCATGCTCTTGTGTATAGATTGAGGAGTCACATTAAAAGTCTTACTTCTTATCTTACTATCTTATCTTACTTCTTACTAATCTTATCTTATCTTACTTCTTATCTTACTAGTCTTTCTTACTAATACTAATACTATACTTACTTACTTACTTAATATTATAAATGCGAAAGTTTGTGAGGATGGATGGATGTTTATTACTCTTTCACCCAAAAACTACTGAACGGATCTGAATGATATTTGGTAAGTTGATAGTTGACATTCTGGAATAACACATAGGCTACGTTTTATCCCGAAATTCCCACGGGATCAGGATTTGCGCGGAAAAAGCTTCCCACGCGTACGAAGTCGCGGGCGGAAGCTAGTATTCTATATTCTTGAATATCAACAGTACTGAAATCAGTTTTTAGTAGGCACTATACACATTGACTACTAATTGATACAAAATTTTAAAAAATATTCATTATATACTTTTCGTGTTCGAGATGGCTCCTCAATTCAGATGTTTGGATTGAGGAGCCACTTTTACATTAATATAACTTTGGATATATTTGGATTATTCCCAATAGTCCCCTCTAGTTTACAAAAATTTCAGAATTTGGCATGCAAAATTATTTGATTCAGGCAGCCTGAACGAATTCAATCTCGGTATTTGCGGGACTACGAATTTTCCATCCCGCGCGACCTCGGTGTTTGAGGGGCATATTGAAAATATTCAGATTTATATAAGGCAAATAAAACAATGAATTAATATCAACTAACTCCACATTTATTTTCGTACTACTATTAGTATGAGATCAATCAAATACTTTATTTACTTTACAAAAAACAGTAACAAATACTGAATAAAAAACTTTACTGATATTTTAGGCTACATACTTAGGCTACCACTAGGGTATAGAACCGGGAAATCCCGGTCCCGAAAATCCCGGGATTTCCCGGTTCTTTTCAGTTACAGATAGAACCGGGAATTCAAAATGAGAACCGGGAATTTCAGGATTTTCGGTTCTCAAAAAAAAAATATTTTTAATTTATACACCTACATTTTAACATCTATTAAACTTTTACTCAAATTCTTTTAATAAAAATAAAAAAAATTTACGAGAGTTATTTCTTCACTGTCTTTGTAAACGCGTCAACATTTTCGGATACAAGTGGATGACACTGACAGGGATCGCGCGGGGAGAGGGGTACCTGGCGGCAGTCATTTTATTGCCATACCTGCTGCCGCCCACGAGTCGATTTGTAATCTGCAATGTAAGTGGTTGGTTTGGTGTCGTGCGTGCCTGACTTGAAATGTTTCCTTCCATCAAAATATAACATCAAGTTGCTCTCGGTAAGTACTTAAGTAGATTATGCATTAATCATGCTTATTATGTGTTCGTATTGTACGTATATTTTTAAAATATGCTTCGTTTTAGCTCTGTAGCTGATAATTTTATTATTTTTAGGTTATATTTTGGGGTTTCTTGTTTGGTACTCGTAGGGTCAATGGTTGCAGTTGGGTTATAGAACTGGTGGTACACTTTTGTTTATGCTCATTTTAACAGTTTTTTACATACCGTTACGCAAAGTAGATATCTGTATAAATAAAAAATAATTGCTAAATGTGTTGCTAACGGAAAAACTCGAGAACGGCTGGCTGGACCGATTCGGCTAATCCTTTTTAGGGTTAATCGAGACTCCGTTACTGAGACTTCTGTCTGTCTGTCGGTCCGTCTGTCACCAGGTTGTATCTCATAAACTGTGATAGTTAGTTGAAATATTCACAGATGATGTATTTCTGTTGCCGCTATAACAACAAATACTAAAAAGCTGAATAAAATAAATATTTAAGGGGGCTTCCATACAACAAATGTGATTTTTTTGCTCGCTTTTGCTGGATGGATATTGATTGATAACAGCAACAGGTAGACGCTTGAAATATTCACAGAACATTGTGTTATATACTAAGTTTAAAAATAAATTATAAAATTAAAATAAAATTAATATTTAAGGGGGCTCCCATATAACAGACATGAATTTTTAGCCGTTTTTATAGATAATGGCAAGGAACCCTTCGTGTGCGATACATTTGTTGCTTATTGCACTTTCATATTTAGTTTCCTTTCTTAGTTTAGTTAACCTTATATTATTTTTGTTATAGGTTATGGATTTTGAAGAAGTTTGCAGCAAGTCAAATGATAAGTCATCGGTTTGGCACTATTTTCTTCGCGCTCGCGACAAAATGAGCGCCAAATGTAAAAAATGCCAAAGTATTTTAAAATGTGGTGGAGGAAGTACCGGTGGCTTGCAAAAACATTTGAAAAATCGACATCAAATAAGTCTGAAAGCTGTCGATACTTTAGCTGGTGAACCACACAGTGCTGTAATTCAGTCAACCAGTAAGGAGGAAGTACCAAAGAAAAAAGCAAAATTAACCGACTACTATGCATCCGAAACAAACCCACACATGGAACTTATGGTTTCTCGTATGGCTGCCTTGAATGGCTACTCTTTTCGGACTTTTATAGAATGTGAAGATCTAAGAAGATTATTTCAGAAATCAGGCCACGCGCTACCAAAAACTGCTGATACAATACAAAGTATTGTAGTCAAAGAAGCTGACAAAATAAAACAGCAATTAAAGATTGAAATACAAAAATTATTAAAAGAAGGTAAAAAATTTTCGATGTCTTTTGATGAGTGGACATCAATCCGGAACCGACGATATATCAGTTTGAATTTACACTCGAAGCATTTCTCCGGAGGCAAAAATTTTAAAAATCTTGGACTCATCAGGGTTTTTGGGTCCATGCCAGCAAAAAAATGCGTCGAAGAAATAAAACGCAAATTATATGAATTTGGCGTATCCCTTGAAACGGATATCATTGCCGAGGCTACAGATGGATGTAGTATGATGACAAAATTCGGCAAACTTTTGTCGTCTTATCATCAAAAATGCATTGCTCATGCTCTGCAGCTCGCCATAAATGATGTTTTTTACAAGAAAAGTGACATAGAAGACGAAGACCAAATAGATCTTCCTGAGACAGATTTCGAATCGATAGACGAAGATATGCCCCTGTCAGAATTGAGACGCCTATTTCATAGAGAGGAAGTTGCTTCAGATAACGATTCTGATGATGATACAGATGGTGCGGAGTTCTCATCAAATCCAACGACTTCTGTTTCCGAACGCCAACTTGAGTACCATGAAATAATTTTAAAAGTAAAAAAGGTTGTGAAACTATTTCGCAAATCGCCAACCAAAAATGACGAAGTGTTGCAGAAGTATGTAATTGCAGAGTTCAAAAAAGAATACTCACTGATTTGCGACTCAGTTACACGCTGGAGTAGCCTAGCTGATACGTTACAGCGATTCTTGAAACTGCGAAGTTGCATAGTAAAAGCGCTTATTGATTTAAAGTCGGAAGTAAGTTTTTCTGGGGAAGAATGGACAGAAATTGAGCAATTGCATGAAATACTGGACGTAATCAAGACTGTTTTAGAAGCATTATGCCGACGAGATGCGACATTATTAACAGCTGATATAGCGATTAAATTTGCTTTGAAAAAATTGGAAGAGAATAATAACACCCTGAGCAAAAAAATGTTGAAAGCTTTGAAGAAAAGATACGGCGAACGACGTCTAGTACAAGCAGCAACTCTAAGTTACTTGCAAAACCCCGACAAATATTTTTCGGAGAGAAATGATGAAGACAGTACAGTATTTTTGCGCCCAAACAGTGATGAAATGTGCAATAACATAGTAACACTCCTGAAACGCGTAAACCCTCCTCCTCCAACACCCCATGATTCATTATCAATTCAAAATGAAGAGGAAGACCATTCTGAGGTACAAATAAGTGGGTTATCATCAAACAAAGAAAAGCTAGACGCCGAGTTACAAAAGGCTACAAACCAGAAACGTAAGCTTGCCAATGAAGATGATCTCTATACTACTGTGAGATTCGAAATGGCACTTTTTGAGAACGGAGGCGATCGCGGGCGGTATTTATCTCAAGCATATGACCATCTTTCATCAATTCCACCTACCAGTGTCGAACCGGAGAGGATATTTTCCGCGGCTGGATTGCTGTGTAATAAAATTAGATCACGATTAAGTGACAAAAGTTTAGACTCACTCATATTCCTGAGAACCTATTACAATGAACAAAGAGCTCTTAAAAGTAAATAATTTGTATACCTATTGTTTGATTTAAAAGATTTTAAGATTTTTACTATTCAGTTAGAGTACAGTTTTTATTTTATTTGTATTGTTTATTAAAATGTAAAAAATACTTACTAACTAATGGATGAAGCTTAATTTATGTTACAGTAGCTATTTTTTTAACATACTTAACATACTAAAACTGATCTCATAAGATCTTGTTTTGTTACCACATGACTTTTTATATGTTAGATACTAAAGTGAACCATAAATATCCAAAGATTGTTAAGTTGTTTGTTTAGCATTTGTGTATGTAAAAAACACTAAAAAGCAAATTTAAGTCTAGACTGATTATAAACCTATAAAAGACTGTTGATTTTTATAAGATTAGATGAATAAATACTCTGCATTAAAGATATCTTATTATTTTTATTATTATATTCCTATTTTGCTATTTAATACATGTTATTACGTCAAAAAACTTAAAAAAATAAAAAAGTACCGAAAGTCCCGAAAATCCCGGTTTTTCCCGGTTCCTTTGAGGTACTGTCTCGAAAATCCCGGTTCTTCAAAACTGAACCGGTTCTCGATTCCCTAGCTACCACTGACTGAAATTCGTCTATATTAGGCTACTTAAGCTATGAAAAACGGGTGACATCGGCCCCCGCGCTGTTTGCAGCACTGCCAGCCACCAGTCACCGAGCGATCGCGCTCGCGAGAAGTCGCATGCATACTTTTTTTACAGTCCCGCAAATGCCGCGGACCCCGCGCCCGTAATCCCGCATCACGCGGTATTGGAAAATTACACGGGAAGCCCTAATATATACTCACCCATTATTTAAGTACCTATAAATAATTTTTTCCCCTTCTAAGGTAAATTGACACCATCCACTCATTTATTAAATAGGGCCCTGATTGTAAAACACTGTCTCTTAAGATACAGGGTACCCTAGTTTAAGAGGCAGAGTTTAATTTTTTCTGTACAGATTTCTATGGTATCCAAATGTCTTATGTAAATGTTCTCTTCAATACATCGCAAATTGTAAAATAATAATAATAATAATGTATTTATTTCTCCTCACAAATTACAATCTAACAACAGTGAATCATAAATGTACATCTTATATTACAATTTGTGAGGAGCTGGTGTCTGTGTTAGGCATAGAAATGCCTGAATTACAGATCACGAGGTCCCCACTCAACGGAAAAAACAAAGCATACAATAAAACATTAATTTAAATACTATATTTAAACATGCTCCAGTAGAATTATTTGGAAAATATAAAGTACGAGGAAAAAAAATTTAAACATACAAAACTATGAAACTAAAATTAAAACTAAGTGCCTAATTTGAATATGAGTAGAGTGAAATTAGACATGTTACAAAGTAGAATGATTATCATGTTTGTTTGTTTGTGTGTGTGTGTGTGTGTGTGTGTGTGTGTGTGTGTGTACGAGCGTGCGAGTGTGTGTTCGGGTACTAGAGTGAGTTTGTTGGACAACACATTCCAATATAGATAATATTGGAATGTGTTGTTTAGCATGACTGAAGCAGCTTTTCAGTACGATTATAATCTAATTTTTGTAACCACTCCATCAATAGAGATTTGCATTTTGATTTTGGTAAAGGATGTACACATAATAATTTATTTAATGTATTGTACAAATAAGAACCTTGGTAGCAGAAAAATCTATGTGCGACTGGTTTTAAATAAAATTGAAGTGCAGACTCTGTTATTACGTCGCGGATTTTTAAATTTATCTGGTTCATATATTATCAGAGAATGTTGCTTAATAACTGTATAATAAATAAAGAGCTGACGGACGGTCAGAACCTCCCATTTACCATATAACTCTTTTGTAGGATGGAAGAACGGTAGGAATGAACTCACTTTTAACAGTGCTCTTTGTGCTCTTTCTAATTTAAGGAAAGTAGTTTTACAAGCTCCTCCCCATGAGGTGATGCAGTAAATTAGTTGTGATTGACAAAGTGCGTAATAAACGGTCCTAACAACATCCATTTGTGCAACATGCCTAACGGCCTTGAAAATCACTATCAATTTACGCACTCTAGCAGCGACCAAATCAATTTGTTGGTGAAATTTCATGTTCCTATCTATTATTACTAGGGCTTTCATCCCGGGAATCTCGGTCTCGAAAATGTCGAGAGTCTCGACGATTTTTTAGTATTTTCGAGACTCGAGACTAACATCTTCGGTCACGGGAATAACGAGACTTTGAGACTTCAGTAACATAAAAACTGTATTAAATAATTTATTAAACCAACAGTCAATTTTTATTATTGTTATTATGGATATGGCAATGGCGGCACGATCGAGCATAGACTAAAGCTTAGTATTGTTTGTGGAGGCTGAATAACCTTATTGACAAATAACACAGATTTTGTCTATATATTATAGATGTAAATTGCTGTGCCCGAAAGGGTCCATGTGAGCTAATTATGATTACAATATAGATTGAATTATGGAACTATTCTGATTAAATTGAAAGGGGTTCGAACTTTTTTGTATGAAGACTGGTACTGGTAAGCTTCTTGTTAACACGAACCATGACAAACCGAGGGCGTGCATCTACGTCACAGGTAATGTTAAAACACAGTTCTTACACGACTTTTGTTGCAGAGATGTCTCTGCAGCAAAGATGACCATACAGCAGGGGCAAGCGGAGAAAGCGATCGTCTTCGTCTCGGCTTACATGCCTGAGGCGGAGGCACCGCCCCCTCGGGAACTGGCCCGCCTCGTGACCCACTGTGAATGCAGGGGGATGAGGTCGTCATCGGGACCGACGCTAATGCACACCACCCCTTATGGGGCATGATACACAAAACGAACGCGGTAAGGCTTTAGTAGAATTTTTGTTCACAACTAACCTATTCCTTCTGAATACAGGCTCCGAACCAACTTTCGTAACCAAACGCAGTCGAACAATCATTGACCTAACTCTGGTAACGGAGGGTGCAGCGGAACTCATCAATAGGTGGCAGGTATCTGAACAGGCTTCTTGCTCTGACCATAGGTGGATCCGTTTCAATATCCAGGTCTGTGTTACTCCTAAACTTCCACGACGTAACCCGCGAAATACGGATAGAGTGGCATACACACGCAGCCTTGATACAAGGCTTGAACACACAAGCGACCTGGTGACACTGGTGGACGCGAATCAAATAGACGCGTATGTAGGCCAGCTCACCGAATCACTGATCAGCAGCTACCACTCTGCATGCCCAGAAACCATACCGCGCGACACACCGGGTAAACAGCCCTGGTGGGGTGCGGATCTGGAGCGCAAACGCAAGAAGGTAAGAAAGGCATTTAATAGAGCCATGAATACATGTAGGGAGGATGACTGGGAGGTTTACTATGCCGCCAAATCCGCCTACAAAAAAGCATCAGATTCAGACGAACCACTGGGTGGCGAAAATTCTGTGGTGACATTGAATCATACCAACAAGCAAACAGGGTAAGGAAGATACTGGCACAGCAAACCACTTCTGGGCCAGATTCACTTCGTAAACCACACTGTCCATATCACCGGAAGAAACGAGGCGCATCCTAATCGAAACACAATTCCCAGGTAGCGTCCTCGCACAGGTAACCGAATGGACGGACGTAACCCACACGCCATCGGACGAAGATTGGCGATACGCTCGCAAGATGATCATGCTGGAGAAACTCCAGTGGGCCATCCGAAGCTTCCAACCTTTCAAGGCGCCAGGTCCCGACGGAGTCTTACCGGCCTTACTTCAATGGGGGGGCAACTCTGTTGTGACGAGACTGGTGCCCCTAATGAGAGCGTGCCTGGCATTTAGATACGTTCCAAAGGTATGGAGGGAAGTGAATGTCATATTCATCCCAAAGCCAGGTAAGAGTGACTACACGAACGCAAGATCGTACCGCCCAATCAGCTTGACCTCCTTTTTGTTGAAAACAATGGAGAGAGTGTGTGAAAGGGAGCTACGAGACGGCGCTCTAAAAACAGTACTACTGCATGGCAAACAACACGCGTACAGCGCTGGTAAGTCGACCGAATCCGCTCTTCACCAGGTAGTCACCGTGATTGAAGAATCGATTAACCAAAAGGGTTCCTGCCTGGGTACGTTCATAGACATCGAAGGAGCCTTCGACAAAACAAACTTCTCCAGCATAAGCGCCGCACTCTCCAGACATGGGATACAGCAGGTACTTATTGATTGGATTACAAATATGCTAAGCAAACGTGTGGTTCGCCTTGAGGAAGACCAACAGGTAGCCCTAATAGCCAGAGGCTGTCCACAGGGCGGGGTGCTATCACCTCTCCTCTGGAATTTAGTGATCAATGACCTCATCACACAACTCAACGCTCACCGTTATTACACAATAGGCTATGCAGACGACCTCGCAATCCTCGTGCCTGGGAAGGTAACAGGAACTATCTGTAACCTCACCCAGCAAGCGCTACGCATCGTGGAGCGATGGTGCAGGGAGTATGATTTGTCGATAACCCCACTAAAACCGAATTAATCTTATTCGCCTACCTAAGCTGTTCAATACAGAACTCCAGTTGTCTAGTGAGGTTAAATACCTGGGGGTCATTCTGGACTGTAAACTAAACTGGAGCAACCATCTAGACTACAAATTAAACAGGGCATGCATCACCTTCTGGCAATGCAAGAAAATTATAGGTAAGAAGTGGGGCTTATCCCCAAAAAACACAATGTGGTTGTACAATGCTGTAATTCGGCCGATGATTACCTACGGGGCCGTGGTGTGGTGGCCCCGCACCAAGCTTGTCACAGCCGTAAACAAACTGCAACGCATGCAAAGGCTGGCCTGCGTGGCGATAACGGGCTGCATGAGAACTACCCCGACAGCAGCTGTGGAGGCTATGCTGGGGCTGCCGCCGCTCCATCTGTTCATACAACAGGAAGCGACGATGGCAGCAGTGCGTCTTAAAACACTGGACCTCTGGGGTAAGAGAGAAACACAGCACACTGCTCTGCTTGAGGAACTCAACAACGAGCTCCCCATAACGAAGGCAGTTAATGACCGGGTGCCCAAACAAATCGTCTTTGACAAAAAATACAGAATCCAACTGTACGAGGATCACCGCTGCGAGGGGCTGTGTCCCTCTGAGGTGCGTGTCTTCACTGATGGTTCCAAAACAGGTACTGGTACGGGTGCAGGAGTCTTTTCGGAGGATCTCAACATTCGTATAGCCAGACCTTTGGGGGTCTACAACACAGTGTTCCAGGCCGAATGCCTGGGAATCTCACTGGCAGCTTCGGCCATCATAAACAGGGAAGTTGAGGACCACTCAATACGTATACTTTCGGACAGCATGGCGGTCCTGCAAGCACTGAACAGCCACATAGTTAACTCCGGGCTGATCTTGGAGTGTCACAATCTCCTTAACCTGGTTGGTAGACACAACAATATAACCATTCAATGGATCAAAGGACACAGCGACTCCCGAGGCAACGATGCAGCGGACGAACTCGCTAGAAGGGCGTCGAGTATGGCGATTATGGGACCCAAACCCATTGCACCACTCCCCTTCGGTTATCTGCGTCATCTGGTAAGGAAACGCACCAGAGACCTACACCACAAACTATGGGAGGACCATGGTGAGTGCAGGCAGGCCAAAGAGGCTCTCCCGACCCTTGATGGCCGCTTGTCGAAACAGGTCCTTAGACTATCTAAACCGCAAATGCGGCTGGTGACAGCCGCCCTTACCGGTCATGGATCATTTAATAAACACCTCTATGTAATAGGAGTCACAGACAGCCCACTCTGCAGAGCCTGCATGGAGGAGGACGAAACAGCAGCACACCTGCTACTGAGCTGCCCTGTAGTCGCGGATTACAGGACTAAATACTTCGGCAACCCAGGTACCCTCCGAGAAATGGTAAGCAAAACAAGGGCGTTGCTCGCCTTCCTGGAGGAACTGGTATGGATTGAGTGAAGAGAAATCTTACCCTTACGCAAAATACGCGCATGGTCGTGGAGTTGCATACATACAAACTTCCAAACAACAAGAAGTGGTGACCTGTTCTTGCTTCCACAAGTTTACACAATTTATTTAGTAGCATGTAGAATTTCAAACAGTGGCTGTAAGTTAATGATTTTATTTTATTTGCGTAATAAACTTTTCCGTGTATGAGAATTGAGGGCCCATTTTGTACGAAGATATACAAAGTAGGACAGTGTTTTGCCACAATATCTTGTTTTCACAAATTTTGTTATGCATTAGCTAAGATTTTGGCATAAAGACTTTTTCTGTAGCGTCCATAGTTTATCAGGTTCAGGTGGGCCCTCAATCCTCTATGTGAGAACTGAGGGCCCATCTTTACAGTCCATAACTCGGTTATTTGACTTTCACAAAATCTGATTCTAACTTTCACAAAATCTGATTCTAACTTTCATATTTCTTTGGGAATCTTCACTAAATCCTAAGCACATTTTCAAAGAGTTTTACCAAAGTGGCCCTCACACCACACGCACATGAAACGGAAACAACCCGGCAAAAAGAGGATGTGGCCACCGGTCAGAGCACTCTAGCCACGTAGTTCATCTGCCATTTCATCCCGATGTACCTACGTAGGTTCTTACTGTTCATTATTAATGTATGTGTGCACTGAGAGCCCACTTTTATTTTTGCGGATTTTTGCAGTTTAAATAACAACAGTGCTTAGTAAAAGTTGTGGAAATATTTTGTAAAACGAATATTAAAGTTTGTAAAGACATAATTCAAAAGATATATCGCCTTAAGTGGGTCCCTCAGTTCACACACATAAGCTCCCAAATCTGGATATATAATAAGTTCGCCAACAAATTTTGGTTATACATGTACCTTTAGTAAAACATGAATAAACATCTACACAACATTAAAAAACCTAAAGTGAATAGATAATTAAAAATTACAAACGTCTTTCTGTGGTCCCTGAGGGACCACATAAATTTATCTCATAATTAATAGATTATAACATGAACATTAAATATTCATAAGCCAATCTTTAGTAAAAATTACAAGGAATATTTTAAAACTAAAGAAAGATCACAAATAGTGGTAAATATTGTAAACTTTACGTTTTTGTTGGTGGGCCCTCAGTTCACACACTATGCAAATGCTAATTGTTTAAAATATAATTAAATACAACAATTACAAAAATGTGGAGCCTTTCAATGCTTAGTAATTTTTTTATATTATCGATCTGTATTTATCATCTTGTTTTTGGTTTTGGTTTTTTTGTTTTAGTCATTTTAACTATTTTTATTGATTTTCATACTAAGTCTGGTATAAGGTTTCCACACTTTAAGAAAAGCACTGTTCATTTATTTTTAAGGTTTTATTACTTACTAGCTTTTGCCCGCGACTTCGTCCGCGTGGAATAGTTACTTTGGGCTAACGTTAAATTAAACCCCGATTTTGAAGCATTCTTCATTGGCGCTCCGCTCCTATTGGCCTTAGCGTAATGATATAAATTGACTATTTAATTAAAAAATAATTTTTCAAATCGAACCAGTAGTTCCTGAGATTATCGCGTTCAAACAAACAAACAAACTCTTCAGCCTTATATTATTAGTATAGATAGCTGTTGCCCGCGACTTCGTCCACGTTTCCACCGTTTTTCGTAAAAAAAAGTAGGCTATGTCCTTCCTCACGGTTCAGTGATTTTGATGTAACAGACAGACTAACTTTCGTAATTTAGTAGGGAAATATAATATGTCAATCTATAATACTGTTGAAAAATATCGCAATATCGAACCGCACAATATTATTGTTAATAGCTGTGCCCGCGACTCCGTCAGCGTGTAACTCCTTGTGTGTTATTAAGTTAATGTATCGGTAATATTATTTAGATCACGTTCACATGAGGCTTAAGTACCTATAGAACGAAAATTCTTCAGCGCAAAGCTTCCGGGTAAACTATGTTGAAAGTTGACCCGTCCGGCTCGTGAACATAAAGATTTCTAGAACTGCTAACCCGGGAAAGAGCGACGTACAACTGACCATGCGGGAAACAACTGACACCGAGGTCTACTCCAGCAACACGAAAAGTCTGCCCTTGAGCCTTATTAATTGTCATTGCATAACACACCGATACTGGGAAATGCGTTCTTTTAAATTGGAATGGAAAATTATTTGGTATTATGGGAATTCTGGGAATAAAGACGGTTTCTCCTGCACCGCAACCTGTTAAAATTTGAGCCTCGATTATATTTTGTTGCAACTGGGTTACTTTTAGCCGAGTTCCATTGCAAAGTTGTGGTGGTTTTAAATTTCGGAGCAGAATAATAATCAAAAAGCTTCGAACTGCTAAGCTATCGGGAGTTACACGTGTTATTGTGAGTCAACCATAAAAAATAGATATATGCTGTCGTGGGATATTTTTTATATAATTTTAAGGAGAACATTTCCGTCATAAATGATTTCTGTGTAGCTTTAACCATTAAGGTTGCACTCGCGACGGAAGATTAATAAATTTTTAAAAATTAAAAAAAATGGAGTAACTTCTCCCGTTTTCCCAACATTTCCCTTCACTGCTCTGCTCCTATTGATTGTAGCGTGATGAAAAGTATACTATAACCAGCTCAGGAGTATGAAAAATTATTGTACCAAGTTTCGTTAAAATCCGTCGAGTAGTTTTTGTTTCTATAACGGCTATACAGACAGACAGACAGATAGACAAAAATTTTACTGATTGCATTTTTGGCATCAGTATCGATCCTTAATCACCCCCTGATAGCTATTTTGTAAATATATTTCATGTACAGAATTGACCTCTCTACAGATTTATTATAAGTATAGATTAGGATATTGTACAAGTAATAGGTTATATCGTACTTCGTACTTCGTACTATCGTACATACTAATATTCTAAATGCGAAAGTTTGTGAGGATGGATGGATGTTTGTTACTCTTTCACGCAAAAACTACTGAACGGATCTGAATGAAATTTAGTAAGTATATAGTTGGCAGCCTGGAATAACACATAGGCTACTTTTTATCCCGAAATTCCCACGGGATCGGGATTTGCGCGGGAAAACCTTCCCACGCGTACGAAGTCGCGGGTAGAAGCTAGTTATTTATAAGCTACAATCGTAATACATATTGAAAATTAAACTGAAATAATGATGACTTATTGTGGTTTGACATCAATCAAAATCAGTCTGTGGTTTGACATCAATGAGACCATATGATATCACATGTAAAAACATTTTCTCCTTACTGCTTTCAGAAATTCTACTAGAGTTATCATCGTAGCACTGATTTTTTTCATTTACTAACGAGTGGCATTTGTAATGGCCAATGCTACCCTCAAGTAAGAAAGGGACAAATTCGATTGCTCCTATACATGAATAAATTTTACATTTAACTATAATAATTGAACGAGGGATGTCACATAAAAAACTGTTCATTAGTGCCGTTTAAATCAAAGGATATGATATCTTACAAGTCATGTTTAAAATATACCTTACTTTTGCAATACACGCATTCTCTCGTTTCTTGATCAAAAACAACTGCTTGCTCTAAACAACTTATACCGAAAATCTGAATGATATTTAAATTTAAACACAAAAACATAATATCTCGTTTGATAGAAGGCATTGAACAAAACAAGTTGGAACATTGTTTTGTAAAGACTGCACTACTGAAACTTTGAAACTTAATGTATGTAATGGTTCTTGAAACAATATTATCCCTTGACTGCATGGACACCCTACTAGTATGGAAAACCTAATTTGTAAATTTTTGGTAAAAGAACAATAAAACCAGTGACAAGATAAATACAGATCGATAATATAAATAAATTACTAAGCACTGAAAGGCTCCACATTTTTGTAATTGTTGTATTTAATTATATTTTAAATAATTAGCATTTGCATAGTGTGTGAACTGAGGGCCCACCAACAAAAACGTAAAGTTTACAATATTTACCACCATTTGTGATCTTTCTTTAGTTTTAAAATATCCCTTGTAATTTTTACTAAAGATTGGCTTATGAATATTTAATGTTCATGTTATAATCTATTAATTATGAGATAAATTTATGTGGTCCCTCAGGGACCACAGAAAGACGTTTGTAATTTTTTATTATCTATTCACATTAGGTTTTTTATTGTTGTGTAGATGTTTATTCATGTTTTACTAAAGGTCTATAACCAAATTTGTTGGTGAACTCATTAAATATCTAGATTTGGGAGCTTATGTGTGTGAATTGAGGGACCCACTTAAGGCGATATATCTTTTGAATTATGTCTTTACAAACTCTAATATTCGTTTTACAAATATTTCCACAACTTTTACTAAGCACTGTTGTTAGTTAAACTGCAAAAATCTTCAAAAATAAAAGTGGGCTCTCAGTGCACACATACACCATTATTAAATTGTTACTAACAAAAATAAGGAAGCAATCCTGATATGAACGGTAATTTATTTTAATTATAATATCTACTTACCTACTACTTTTACATTATTAAACTACTTCTATGTGCCTTTAATCCTTTGTTTCTTATTATTGTTTTATCAGTCTATTAAGGGGCTGTCGTTCCGGCAGCCTTTTGTCACCGGAAAGCGCATACTATTCGCTTAGATACTGTAGCATTCCGACGACACTAAGACATCCTACGACGTGCCACACAATCAAATTAAAACCTATGCTCGTTGGTAAAATAGTTAAATCCTCTGCCATTCCGTCCCGTGTGTGTCGGCCCTTATTCTGGCAAAGGACATACGATACTTAATACGGGCGAAACTGCAGGTTACCACTAGCGCTATCTATCGCCAGTTCTGAATATAATTCTTGGTGTTTCCTGAAGTTGGGTTTAAGTTTTTTTAAGGACTATAGGACGAATGGCGTTGCACCATCATTACATTGTTATTGTACTTTGTTCATCCCACCCACACGCACAAAACGCTTTGGAAATAGTTTCACTGTGCGTACAGCTAAGGAGTGGAATTCCCTGCCGGAGTCTATATATCCTGATAGCTATGCTATAACCTCTCTCTTAAAGTCAAGAGTGAATAGGTTACTTCTAGGCAAGCTTGCTTCATCTTCGACCACATTATCGCTTACCATCAGGTGAGATGGTGGTCAAACGCGAGTCTGACCTAGCTGAGGCTAGCCTCTTTTCCCTCTAGTATCAGTAGTTCGGTTGTTAGTCCGGTTGACCGAACTATTGAAACTTTTCAGTTGCGATAGTTCGGTTCTAACAAAGCACCGAACTACTGAAATTCTATAGTAACAGTAGTTCGGTTGTTAGTCCGGTTGACCGAACTACTGAAACTTACAGTTGCAATAGTTCGGTTCTAACAAAGCACCGAACTACTGAAACTTAAATATGTACCTCTTTATTTCGGAAAATAAACCAGGCATAGGTATAATGTAAACAAACTACATCTTAATTTTATTTTAACACGTAAAAAGAGCGACTTTGTGTAACAATACCTGTACCTATAGCAACAGTTCGGTAAATAAATTATATAATACTCGTATGTACAAACCATTTACATTTTAAAAAGTACACGTAAAAAGAGCGACTTTGTATATGAATATCTCTGTAGAAATTTCCCCACAAGTTAACTGTACTTGTGCTTCTCTAATAAAATCGTCTCTTTCAACATACTTCTTGCTTCTTTTTGGCAATGTCTTCTTTCCAAATGTTTTGATCAAGTCAAATATACCAGAGTGGGATCCAAAAGAAATACACGTGGATTACGAAAAAGCCACCTTGAATGCAATACAATCTGAATTTAAAAATGCATCAGTGATTGGTTGCTATTTTCATTTCCGTAATTGTTTAAAGCGAAAAGCAGCGGAATATAAACTAACAACAACAAAACACAAATACATAGTTAATTTATGTTCTGTGTTAGCTTTGTTGCCTGTGCAAGCAATAAATGATGGTTGGCAATATATAAAATCGAATGAAATATCTTCTTATGATACAAAAATAACTAAATTTATAATATATTTTGAAAAGTCTTGGATGAGGCCGGACTTTATTAAGGGGTTATATACAGTTAGAAGGCCGAAATAAAGCGAATTTTCCAGATTTTTTTCTGACAAAACTTTTAAATTTATTTATCTAATAATTTGTACACATATTATGGTATCTTTTAACTGTATTTTAAGACTTATTATTAGTAAAAATATTTATTTGGAAAGGAGCTACAGTTGATCTCCGGGAGCTCCTCTCAAAAAAGACGTTTTGCGGTGACCACTATATCTCTGAACTGGATCATCTGAAATTAAAAACCAAACAGATTTCGTTAAAGTAATGTTAAATCTAGTAATTAATCGAAGGAATAAGCAAAATATTTTTTTTTGACGAAATGGCGGTTTCTAAAAAAAAAAATTGATTTTTGACCAAAATTTCGGCCTTAAATTGTTTATAAAACAAAAAATATTTATCGGTGAGAAAAAATCTTCGATTAATTACTAAAAAATATATTCAAGAAGCTCGTGTTAAAATTTGAGACTAATCGGTTTAGCCGTTTTCGAGTAATGTTGGTCACCGACTTTGTAAACACCATTTTGAGAAAAACTCGTTTAAAGTTTGAAAAGCACTTTACATAGGATACATTTTTTTTAACTTACATGGAGTCGTCTATTCCAGGACCATATAATACACCCTCCGCCGCTTAATAACTCGAGCTGATGTTGTCTGCGGGCCATTCTTCCATCTCGGGAGCTCTCACGCGCTCTGAGATCGGAAATGTTCACGCGCTGCTGATCTTCTTTTTCGGCATATGAATGCGCATTGGGCCCAAGTGTAATTCCTATTGCCTTCATATAATACAATAGTGATGTCATTCCTTCATTAAATATGCAGCTATGTATGCAGCGATTTCCACAGTTTACAAGACTTCATTTTCACGAAAAATTACAGAAAAAAATATGAACGAACTCATAAGTTTACTGCTTGGCTTAGCTGCTTATACTGACTACCACTCTTAAATATTTTCCAGTTTGGGGAGAGAAAAATAAAAATTTACTTTTCAGGTATAAAAAAAAAACAATGACACACTCTTGCTTTACGCATCTAAATACATTAGAAGGGAACATTTACAATATGCAGGTGCATAAAAGGGACAGCGTTCCAGGTAAGCGCTGCCGCTCCGGCCTTGTACTTTACTCATTTCAATGCCTTTTCAATTTTGCGTATAACTTCGAAAATATTCACCGAAACGATATGAAATTTTCTGTGTGTATTCTTAAATATATGTACATTAAGAAAATAAAATAAAAATAAAAACGATTTTTTGAAAATTCTAACTGTATATAACCCCTTAATGTATGGTCAGTCTTTTCCGAACGCCATCGGACAACAAATATTGTGGAAGGTTGGAATTTCAAAATTAATGGGCTAATTAAAAAAAAAATCCAACCTTGCTACAAATTTTACACATTTTGAAGGATGATATTACTCTTGCAAATTTCAAAGTCGACCAGTACAAAACATTTAGAAAGAAGACATTGCCAAAAAGAAGCTAGAAGTATGTTGAAAGAGACGATTTTATTAGAGAAGCACAAGTACAATTAACTTGTGGGGAAATTTCCAGAGATATTCATATACAAAGTCGCTCTTTTTACGTGTTAAAATAAAATTAAGATATCGTTTGTTTACATTATATGCCTGGTTTATTTGCCGAACTAAAGAGGTACATATTTAAGTTTCAGTAGTTCGGTGCTTTGTTAGAACCGAACTATTGCAACTGTAAGTTTCAGTAGTTCGGTCAACCGGACTAACAACCGAACTACTGCTACTATAGGGTTTCAGTAGTTCGGTGCTTTGTTAGAACCGAACTATCGCAACTGAAAAGTTTCAGTAGTTCGGTCAACCGGACTAACAACCGAACTACTGATACTAGAGGCTCTTTTCACTTAGTTTAGTATAACGAGACGATTATTGTAGAAGCCATCGTCAAAACTTTTCAAGCCCATCGCATCGCATGAAAACAGACGACCCGTTATAATTCTGACCTACATACGTATGTTTAGCCAGCACTTGCAGTACTCGAAGCTTATTAGTAACTACTAATAAGGACCCCATCCCGTGGGAATTCCAGGATAAAAAGTAGCCTATGTGTAATTATTCCATGATGTCAACTATCTACTTACCCATATTCATTCAGGTCCGTTCAGTAGTTTTTGCGTGAAAGAGTAACAAACATCCATCTATCCTTTCATCTATCCTCACAAACTTTTATAATATTAGTAAGATGGATAGATGGCGCCTCTAGCACAGTCGCAGTGGCAGCCAGTGTGGCTCCTTCATACTGTGTTGCCTTGCGAAAACCGCGCTTTCTTTTCTCCCTTTTTGTGAGAATTGCGTTTGACGAAATGTCTCTTGACGTTGTTACAGCTACTGCCGTCGCCTACGCATACGAGCTAAAACGCGCTATACGAGTATAAAATGAGCATGAGGTGATTTACTCTTTTCTATACTGTCTTATTGCTTGATCTTGCTGATTGATCCTTGTGGGCAGCATGCATACCTAATGCCCCCTAAACGAGACTTTTGGTTATGTACCTACTTACTGACTCCCACAAAATGATTGATCTTGAAGACCGTCCAGCCAGCAGCTCACAATAATGTGTATTTCTTTACTTATGCAGACTTGCTGCCAATATGCGTCATTCGTTCAGGAGTATTTCATTAACGTAAGAACCTCAGACTTTAAGAGTGAAAGGGTCTTATCTACGATATTTAGGTAATAACTGTATATTAGGAAATGCTTGGCCGCTTTGTCTAAATATTCAGTTGGGTGGGACAGTCTACCTCATCTTCCATATGCCTAAATCAGTTGTGATAAGCACTTTAGTTTTATCAGTAGGTATGTAGGTAGGTACATTGCGGCGACCACAATGACCACGATGGGAACTAAATAAAAACAATTATTGTGGTTAAATAATTAAATAGTTGTTGCAGTTTGGAAGTAGGTTAATAAACATACTTAGTAATCATTATAATAAAAAAATATACTAGAGTTCCCTCAAAATTTTTCAATAGAAGCTTAAAAGTAAAATGGTACCTTCAATCTTTAAAAAAACCGTACAAGTGCAAACAGCAAAACTAACCGACGTCAAATATCATTTATTTCAATAAATTTCTTGATCATATTGTTATGTTGTACATTAAATAATTTTCAACACAATAATAATAATTGCCAAGAGTCCCGACCAACATCTAAGGAGGCTCTCGTTGGGCAGCTGGATCAAGGGATTGGTCCTGGAACTGAAGAAAGCAATACACCGTGTATTGTGAGCAGGCGCAATCCGAAGGGGGTGTCACAGCCACAGTTACAGCCATAATTTAATATTAATAGTAACAATGTAAAATTAACGTTTATTTATTCCTGAGAATAAGGATCTTGAAACAGACAGACGGACGAACGGACAAACGGAAAAGGATTTCATTTTTCTCTTTCTCGCAAAGAACTCTAAACAAACAAAACCTTTCACAAAATCAGACTTCTTTCTCTGCCCAGATCTGCCATCACTGGCGTGAGCATGCTTGCTTCATCCTGTTTTTAGGCAGTCCAGTAACTATGTATTTTTTATTGTAAATTGTGTAATCATACTAATTAAAATCACTAACAATTGTATATTAATATTCTAAAAAAAAATACTTTTTAAAATAACCTGCAAAATATAACATCAAAATACAGGAACACGCTTTACCGGCTACTCATACCACAACATATTTTGTAAATGCCGCCTTTTGACCGTCAACCTCACAACTACACGCTACCAACGTAAGCCAGAACGACCTAACTCAACATCGGATTTATGAATCTTAATAAGTACGTCGTAGATTTTTTAACTATTTCAATATTTCTTTTATGATTTTAGATATAGGTTCAAGGCATTTTGATATGTATTTATTAAGTAGCGTCATTACAAAACATTAATCAATTGCTCAACTGTAGTATATCCGGCTGCTTTATTACGCCACTAGACGGCGCCTCTTGTACGACGTCACTCGTGTATCTATAGTTTCCTTCTGTTTTGAAACCCAAGCTTAGTGATTTAGTTCCTTGAGAAATATTAAATACGCGAAAAGTGTTATAAACTGGAATTCGACAGACTCTTAAAGATGGAAAAGAGGGTCGCCTTGGAATTGAGAGGAAGAAATCCTTCACAGGTAAACGAAATCTATTTTTCGATATATTGGAATGTTTTGTCGATACGTATTTCATCAGGTACATAAATGTAATACTTTAAATTTGAGATTATTGTCAGTAAATCACAATAATCTTTGGTTTGTATCATTTAGATAAACAACAGCATGTAAATATACTTCCTAATTAAAGATGTGGCATTATTATGTATAGAAATTAGCCATTGCCGATTGTTACGTTTCATTCATGTGCACATAATTATTATACATTCTAATGAAGTATTTGCCTAGGCTATGATTTTCTATGCTTCAATAGATTTCCCACTGTATGATTAACTTGCTTATTCCAAATTATACAAGCAGCTGAAGCATTCCTATTGTAAATATTCGAATATTGAGGTTAAGTGTCGAAACTTATGGAAGTCGGACGTGTTATGTACCCTAATACCCTTATTAGAGGCCAATTTACGCTACTGAAAGTCAAATCTCTATCTAATCGGATTCAATACTATACTTTCCTCTATTTGTTAGGTAATATTTATCTCAAAAACTTGTGCTTTGAAAAGAGGGCTCATTGATTAATGTGTTGTCAATGTCAATGGTATTTTACTAGATATACAAGTTTATAACGAATATTGCTTAAGAAAAAGAATACTAGATAGGTTAAATTGCCTTTTATAACAATTGAAAAACTCGCTTATCTTTAAATAAGTCTGTAACATTTGGCTCAAAGTGTAAACTTGACTGTATCTACTTCATGATATAATTTCGCGCCCTTTCACCTAAGTAGACTAAACTCCCAGTGAAAACTTGCAGTAGTTGTAATGTTGTTATAAAATGTATTTAAATATGTCACTAAACATGTTTTTGTTATCAAATTCGTCTATTTACACTTAACTGCAGTCGTATTATTGACGCACGCCTTACCAATATAGCGGCCATTTTTATTGCGTCGCGATGATTCGTGTCATCCGCCATTGCAAAGTATAAACGATCATAATTGTATTCGCAAGTACAACACCGTAAATACATATCGTTATGTAAACTATAATGTGAACACATCCCTTTCATATTTCAATGAATATTTCCCCAAAATAAACACTCATTTCATGGATTTTACAAACTACGTCTGTGTCTTTGACAACTAACACCATTTTGACGTTTTGGTTGACTTGACTTTGCTTTCAATAAATACTCAGCAAGCCAGTAACATTACCCATTAAATCTATTCCGTACAGATTGTTCTTCTGTAAGGTTTGATAGAAGTAATTAAAAAATCAATGATTTTTCAATACGACAAGGTTTTCATGCGGGCTCTGCTGCTGCATACGCCGAAAGTACAACATGCACTGAATAACCTTATTATACCGATAGATATATAGATGCTTCTAACGTATAGATAGAGATGTACGTAGATAGTAAGCCGTCGCACTGGACTTGATGCGTGATTTATGGCTATTTTATGAACACCAAACAGTAGTTTTAAGATTATAGGCAGATAGGTACTAGGACTTTTTATTTTCAGAATTCCGCGAGTCGTACTATATACGTGCCATAAGCGTCTGACTAGTACCTACATTTATCATCTATACTAATATTATAAAGCGGTAAAGTTTGTTTGTTTGTTTGCTTGAACGCGCTAATCTTCGAAAGTACTGGGTGGATTTGGATGCAATTTGGTATGGAAGTAGCTTGAAGCTTAAGGAAGGTTATAGGCTACTTTATACGCGACTGCAAAAAAGGAGAGTTATGTTTTTACCGTGATAGAATCCACGGGAGCGAAGCCCCGCGTGAGTACTAGTCCTAGATACACACCTTCACACAAGATTTTAGTTGGTTTATAACCATAGATCTTCCTATTAATTTGTTACCTTTGATAAAATAGTTAAAGATTTAAATGAAAATTATAATAAGAAATTCATACTTGTAAATTATTATATAGGTACCTATTGTTTTAATTACAGGTCAAAGAATTAAACCTGGATAATTGCAGGAGTACCAATATAGTTGGTTTAACAGATGAATATATTAATCTTGAAAACCTCAGCCTGAACAATGTTGGTCTAACTACACTCAAAGGTTTCCCAAAACTGCCCAAGCTCAGGAAACTAGAGCTATCTGACAACAGGATATCCAATGGATTGAACTTCCTCAATGGCTGCAAAAAGCTAACACATCTTAACTTATCAGGAAACAAAATTAAAGATTTAGATACTCTGAAGCCTTTGGAGGACTTTGAGTACTTAAAAAATCTTGATTTGTTCAACAATGAAGTCACTCTCATTGATGAGTATAGGAGCAAGGTGTTTGCACTTCACCCATCCTTAAAATACTTAGATGGGTAAGTAAGTTTAGTAACATGTATATATTTTTTATTCTAACATCATAACAGGACCGTGCATGAAAGATGAATTTGTTACCCCAAAAAGTTTAAATGTGTACTGCACAACACAGGCTCACATTGAAATCTCTTAATACCCTTATTATAAATTACCATTGTGATCAAGAAACTCGGGCAAGCTTTGTCCTTTTGGTTACATATTTCACATAGTTTTATTTATTTATCTATGGTTTATTCACTCATAGTTTTGTTTGTACATAAGAGTACTACTCATAAAATAATTGATCTTTTCAGGTTTGACAAACAAGATAGAGAAGTTGAAGACAGTGACGCAGAGGAAGAAGATGAAATGAATGGAAACAATGATAGTGAAGAAGATGGTTAGTATACCTAGTTTTTATCTTCTAGTTATAGAGGTTGCATATCACTAGAAATATTATTGATTACAACACTGGAAAAATAATAAAGCCAGCTATTGTCATAGTGCAAGATAGTCCTCCATAGAAACAAAGTGGGGCACCTGTTGAACTATATTCATACTGACATACATATTACTTTTTCTGCCCGTGACTTTGTTCGTGTGGGAGCGTTTTCCAGCATAAATCCCGATCCCGTGATAATTCTGGGATAAAAAGTAGCCTATATGTCATTCTGGGATGTCAACTATCTACTTACCAAATTACATTCAGATCTGTTCAGTAGTTTTTGCATGAAAGTGTAACATACATCCATCAGCACAAACTTTCGCATTTATAATATTAGAAAGAAGTAAGATATTGTGATACACACATATTGGCTCCACAGTTTGGATAGTCTGACTGTGAATGTCGCAGTTTTTTGTAAACTATAATATTTGAATTTATGAAGTAAGTATGTCATTTTGGTCAAATCATTATCAAATTCGCCTGTTACACCCATTCTACAAACCACTGACCACAGCAATGACTAGTTCCTAGGCAACATGTCATAATATCATCCATGATACATTAATAATCTTAATGCTGTGTTTCTCTATGACCAGACATGGGCAGAAACAACAAAAAGGTACATTAAATACTGCATTACAGATCTGGACATAGATTTGGGTCCGTTGGTGATAAATGATGATGATGATAGCATATCAGAAAGGCCAGAAGAGGAGAGAACCTCTCTACCAATGATATTATACACTGTTTATGGTCTGCTATTCCACATGGGTTTCCTTTTAAAGAGTAAGCATAGATTTTATGTCAGAGATGCTTATGTAACACTTGTCTGTCTATGATACTCGGCAGCTTTTTCTCATAGAGTTGGTTCGGTTTCCTTGTACTGGCTACAAACATTTTTTTTTTGTTGTGGTACATGTATTTTCATGAAGTTTTATTTGTTTCAGGTTCAGAAGTGGAAGAAGAAGAGGAGGACGATGAGGATGTTTCACTCAGTGCAGTCTACAATGATAATCTTGGTTAGTGTCAAATGGTTTGCCGGGGTTGCGGAATTGTTCGAAAGAGTTACCGCGGCCTCGGAATACGAAGGGGATATGATGGAACATGGATGGGTTTTAGTCAGTAAAAGTCTAACACACCCTCCCGCTTCGCCCAGATCGGGAGGCAGTCATTGAATGATTCCCATCCTTAAAAAAAGTGCCAAATGGTTATCTATCTATAATCTTTAAATAGTATACAACAATGTCGCTCCCGCTGTCTATACACTTAGATCTTTTAAACTACGCAATAGATTTTAATTCAGTTATCAGCTTTATATTATAGTGATTCAAGAGGAAGTTATATGTATAATACATGAACATTATATAGTATGCATATTAGTTATTGCACCCGCGCGAAGCTGGGGCGGGTTGCTAGTAATATTATAAATAGGTCAAATGTGTTTAAGTTTGTATGTAGGAGGCAACGAATTAGGATTGATATAGAAATATAACTCTCTAACGAAGCCCGCTAAAACATGGTTCCAAACTCATACCACTAAACTGATAATACAAATGCAACACGCGCACAAACAAAACAAAATACTTTGCTAAATTTATTTTCTGCGCATGGATCCGTCAATTCATTAATTTGGGGCGCTATTTTATTTAGTAAGATAATGTGAGAGTGAATCTGAAATATCGAATCAAGCGAGAGCGAACGAGATGGATTGTTTTGTGACATCGAGCGGCGAGGATGGTGTTATGCAGTATGCAGTAGGAGTCAGTCATTTATTATGAACTCAATTATTATAAATTAATATTAAACCTCTTTACATTAAGTTTACAAAAAGTGTAAAGCTTCATAAAAGGAAATGCCCGTCGGCCATATAAAAAAATTCCTGAAATGAACAAGAGTGAAAAATACGCCAAATGTTACTTCAAATCGTAGGTAATCCACTACAATTTCAATAATTATCAAAAAAACTAGGTAGAAGTCAGTTACAAACCTTTTTCTGAAATATTGGTCGTAATAAGTCTAGGGTTAAGGATGCCAAGTCATCGTTTAGGCGGGTCCAACCTAAGTCCGTGTTCAAAAATGGGTATCGTGTACACAACTAAAATCAAAATTTCGAAAAATAACCATAGTCGTTGCTATACCATAAAAAAGCAATCCGTATGTAACTCAATTCGCAAGCGCTATTGTAGAATCAAGTAAACAAACATTCGAAAATGCAGTAGTGTCAAACTGTCAGTCTGTAAGTAGGTAAGGCAAAGGAGATGTGATTCATACAGCCGACGATACGTTTTCTATTCAAAAAATATTTGATTTTAATTAATATTGACATGCATATATTATTTTTTTAGATTTATGGTACACATAGGTCGAATTATATTAAATTAATAATTACTGTGCACTAAATCTGCAAACTAATTCGTTAGAAATTATTTTAAGATTCCTGTTTGGCTGAATGCCACTTACTAGTGTCAAATAAACACTGACCTCCAATAAAAATAAGAATTAATTTATTAAACAGATATCGGGTTAAATATTTTAATGATTTCCATATTTTTATATCCTACTTAAAGAAACTTGAAAATTATTTCATTATACATATTTTATGTTAAAAAGAATTAAGGACTATTCGCAGTTTCTGTCCATTTCAAGCATTTGGACAACACCCTTTGGAAACGAATAAGTTATTTTATTACTTACCTGATACCTATTTTAAAGGGAAATCATTATTTCCTCAGGATCTACCGAATTTCATATTTATTAATTTCATAAATAAGGTAAGAACTCAATAACTAACCCCCCATCAGAAGAGCGTTAGGCTTATAAGCTCTGCAACTAGATTTATATAATATACATAATGTGTGAGTAGAGTAAATTTAATATACAAGGTGATTTTTAAAAGTACGAGCCAAAATTTAAGGGTACTCGACGTACTCAAAACAAAACTTTGTTGTTTAGTAAAATGGACAGAAATATCTCCTAAATATTGGCTCGCTCTATTTATCAGCTCATATACGGAGTGCCGATTTAATGACCTACATTGTTTCAACGTGGTGTAATACCTACTGATAACATAAAACACATTAGACGTGATTTAAAATTTTTATTCTTAAGCAATCCTTAAATTAAGTTATTAGGATTTACCAGAATTTTTCACGTAATGCTGTGCAACAGTACTAACCGTACAAATAGGTACAGCTGATTTTTTAGCATACGATAGCCAGTGCGTGATGAATATATGTCTTCGTTACCAAAATGTATGGACTAAACCCTACTGGCATTAGTTGGAATCCAGTCATCCTCTCTTTTTTCTAAGCGGACTGCTGCAATCCACTGTAGTCGTCGAATCTCTTTTTTGGGGAAACTAAAATAAGAAACACACAGGCAAACCAATCCATCCAATTTATAAAACTCTGTACTTAATATAAAATATATAATAGTTAGGTATTTAAAACTGGCTGGCTCCCTGTTGCATAATACTGACAACTCGTGGTTGTCTATACGAAAATAAAACACAAAATTGTTTTACTTACGAGTGATAAGCTATCCCAGTTAGTTTTTTACTTCCTTCTTTCCTCCTTTTACACCACCTTACTACGCAGGTCATTTTTATCCCTCAGAAACGAGCTTTTTCTTGGATTTTTCACTAATCAACACGATTCTGGCGTCTGTCACTGAGCGCACGTCAGACTGAGAGGCACTTTGATTGTATTTTTTTTTCCCCGCCTACTTGATTGTGTTTTGCGTGGAACCATTTTTGAGCGGAGTTCGTGTTCTATATCATTCCTAATTCGTTGGTAGGAGGAGGGTAGGGACAGTTGGGGCACAATGGTACGAAAAAAATATTTTTAACTTTAGAAAAATCTGTGTTTATTCTTTCTATAATTTTTGCTTACAAATATCAACAATATACCTTAACTCAATAATTGCACAGTAAAACAGAGATCAATAATCAAACTTAATCCTATTTATCTTTGATTTTGTGAACCCCTTCCTATGTTCCACTGTGCCCCGGGTCTGGGGTACAATGAAACAGGGTGTGGGGCACATTGGAACACAACCTGTATTCATACCAAAAAATTAACCACTGGTATCAAATCTTTTTATTACCTTGTCAGGAAACGTAGATGCTTTTTTGACGTTTAGTTTTGGACGGACGGGTTTGGCAAGACTAGTTCAATATCCTCAGCTGAAACCATTGCCATGTCCGGTTCTAACGGAAAATAGAAACTATTGTCAACTTTTGCGCTTCGTCCCAAATAATTTATCTCAAATTCGTTGTTCTCATCTATATCAGACAGTAGTTGACCAACGAAAAATTTGATTTGCTTCAAATCGACAAATTTTACCACGATAAAATGGTTAGGTTTTGGTAATTTAAAGCAGGACAGTGGAAGTTTCATATCGTTATCACTAGATTCGTACGAAGTTATATTATCATCTGAATCGAACCTTTTCTCAGGACTAGAAAATAGTGTCTTTGTTACTTTTTCAGTTTTCAGTCTTTGTTACTTTGGTTCTCTTTATTTACTTTTTTGTTCTCTTTCAAGTGCACGTTCTTCTATTTCATTTTTCACAGGAGTGTCAGTTAATATCAAACTTTTTCCTTTCTTTCTCTTATTATTGTTTTTTCTAGGCCCTGCTCTGGGGAAGTCTCTATTTTCTAAGGGGCTTTTTATCTGATTTTCAAATTCTTGGATAGCAGCTCTTCAAGTAGAAGGTTGCTGGTCATCGATAGGAGGTGTAGCCTTTGGTTGCTGCGGTTGTTGCTCCTCATCAGTCAAAAGTCTATTTGTCACTTCGCTGGTTAGAAATTCGTCTTCAGCAAAGACATCACGGTCGAATGGAAAAATTCCGGCCTTTTTAAATCCAGATTTGATATTGCATGGTGTCATCGATTTTTCAAATGCCGGTTCTACGAGCTCAGCCACATTGAAAATTGTTAGTCTGCCATGGGTGCCGAAACATCCATGAATCTGCCGCAGCATTATAATAGGTTTGGAATGGCCCAAACACGGATACGTCGAGAGCTTGAAGTTTTTGACTGGTATGTGGAGGTATAGTAAGAAGTATTACCCCATTGTCTTTGGCAATATTTAAAACCACCCGAGATAAATGACTCATGATTGTCCATGATTACAAGAGTTGGATTGTCTTTCGTAGATGAAGTCATTTTCACAAAATGCTGAGGCATTTTGTGAAAATGACTGTTATGAGTAACATCCGCAAACAATTCGCCGGTCATCCATCCAATGGGTTGAGAGCAAGACCTAAAGTGCCTGAGGGTGCTCCTGTAGTACATTTGACATTTTTTATTTCAGCAGCAGCACGTAAGCTCATACCACCTTCTACGAGTTCTACAGCTTCTCGCATGTTAGCTTCGCTGTGAAGTCCCCTGTCACTTTTTCTGACGCGGTGTCTCACCATTCTGGACTTATGTAAAATCTGCCAAAAAATGAAGTTAAGTTAGTGGGGTTCAATGGAACAGTGTTCCACTGTGCCCCGTTCCATAGTGCCCCATAGCATGTACAAAATTTAAAACAAGTCTTTAAAAAAGTTAGGTTATGTTTTGAACTTAACACAGCGGTCTCAAATAGACAAAATGATTAAGATTTATGAAAAAAATATATCACTTACCATTTGTTTAAACTTTTTTACTAAAAACAAAAGTACTTTGAAAAGAAATGTCAACTTTTGAACATAAAAACCAATATTTTTCTATTCATAGCATCTGGGAGAACAATTATGTCAATGAGTGAGTGAGTGAGTGGTAATTTAGCTTTATATAGTATAACTAGTATTTGCGTGTCGCGCGAGGTGCAAGCACCTCGCGTGCTTGTGAAAAGAAAAAGTGGGGGTGGTGATGGGGGAGATGGGGGGGGTTTAGTATTTGCGTGTTGCGCGAGGTGCAAGCACCTCGCGTGCTTGTGAAAAAAAAGGGGGGGGTTGCAGAAGTATTTCGACTAAAGCATTGCCCCTCTAAATGAATCTGAAAAAAAAAATGTTCCAAGTCTCTTAATTTCCGAGATCCGCCTAAAGGGGGTGGGGGGGGGGGGGGGCGACTTTGTTAAATGGTTTTTACTTTACCGAGCCTCCTATACGAATCCGTAAAAAGAAAAAAATACGGGTCTCGTAGTTTCCGAGATACGATAGGGAGGGGGGAAAAGGAGAGGTTTGGCACTTTTCCCGTAGGTTTGAGAGTTACTTGTTTACGAATCTGTCAAAATATACCCACCTCCCCATCCACCATCTGGGAGAACAATTATGTCAATGAGTGAGTGAGTGAGTGAGTCAGTGGTAATTTAGCTTTATATAGTATAACTAGTATTTGCGTGTAGCGCGAGGTGCAAGCACATCGCGTGCTTGTGAAAAAAAAAAAAAAGGGGGGGGGGGTGATGGGGGGGTTTAGTATTTGCGAGTTGCGCGAGGTGCAAGCACCTCGCGAGCTTGTGAAAAAAAAAAAAAGAGGGGGGGGGTGATGGGGGGGGGTTGCACAAGTATTTCGACTAAAGCATTGCCCCTCTAAATGAATCTGAAAAAAAAATGTTCCAAGTCTCTTAGATTCCGAGATCCGCCTAAAGGGGGGCGAGGGGGGGACTTTGAAAAATGGTTTTTACTTTACCGAGCCTCCTCTATACGAATCCGTAAAAAACAAAAAATACGGGTCTCGTAGTTTCCGAGATACGATAGGGAGGGGGGTGAAAAGGGGAGGTTTGGCACTTTTCCCGTAGGTTTGAGAGTTACTTGTTTACGAATCTGTCAAAATATACCCACCTCCCCATCCACCATCTGGGAGAACAATTATGTCAATGAGTGAATCAGTCAGTCAGTCAGTGAGTGGTAATTTAGCTTTATATAGTATAACTAGTATTTGCGTGTTGCGCGAGGTGCAAGCACCTCGCGTGCTTGTGAAAAAAAAAAAAAAAAAAGGGGGGGGGTTTAGTATTTGCGTGTTGCGCGAGGTGCAAGCAGCTCGCGTGCTTGTGAAAAAAAAAAAAAGTGGGAGGGGGGGGTGATGGGGGGGTTTAGTATTTGCGTGTTGCGCGAGGTGCAAGCACCTCGAGTGCTTGTGGAAAAAAAAAAAAAAATGGGGGGGGGGTTGCACAATTATTTCGACTAAAGCATTGCCCCTCTAAATGAATCTGAAAAAAAAATGTTCCAAGTCTCTTAGATTCCGAGATCCGCCTAAAGGGGGGCGGGGGGGGGACTTTGAAAAATGGTTTTTACTTTACCGAGCCTCCTCTATACGAATCCGTAAAAAGAAAAAAATACGGGTCTCGTAGTTTCCGAGATACGATAGGGGGGGGGGAAAAGGGGAGGTTTGGCACTTTTCCCGTAGGTTTGAGAGTTACTTGTTTACGAATCTGTCAAAATATACCCACCTCCCCATCCACCATCTGGGAGAACAATTATGTCAGTGAGTGAGTGGTAATCTAGCTTTATATAATATAACTAGTATTTGCGTGTTGCGCGAGGTGCAAGCACCTCGCGTGCTTGTGAAAAAAACTAAAGCATTGCCCCTCTAAATCAAGTATTTGCGTGTTGCGCGAGGTGCAAGCACCTCGCGTGCTTGTGAAAAAAAAAAAAAAGAGGGGGGGGGGTTGCACAAGTATTTCGACTAAAGCATTGCCCCTCTAAATGAATCTGAAAAAAAAAAATGTTCCAAGTCTCTTAGATTCCGAGATCCGCCTAAAGGGGGGGAGAAGGGGGGCGGGGGGGGGACTTTGAAAAATGGTTTTTACTTTACCGAGCCTCCTCTATACGAATCCGTAAAAAACAAAAAATACGGGTCTCGTAGTTTCCGAGATACGATAGGGAGGGGTGAAAAGGGGAGGTTTGGCACTTTTCCCGTAGGTTTGAGAGTTACTTGTTTACGAATCTGTCAAAATATACCCACCTCCCCATCCACCATCTGGGAGAACAATTATGTCAGTGAGTGAGTGGTAATCGAGCTTTATATAATATAACTAGTATTTGCGTGTTGCGCGAGGTGCAAGCTTTCAATGCAAATTTCATCTAAATGGGTTCAGCGGTTTAGGCATGAAAAGGTAACACACACACAGAGTTACTTTCGCATCTATAATATTACTAGCTTTTGCCCGCGGCTTCGCCCGCGTTAATTTACACTTTGTCAATAATTCTTGTTGCCAATTAGTACACCTTTTTAGATGGTTAAAAAACGCCCATAACATAAAAAAAACCATCACCAGGGTCCATCCATCTCCAAACACAGACAGACAGTTAGTATTTAAATGTATCTTTTTAAAACCAAAAACGTAGTTTACAATAAATTTTTGTTAACTACGTTTTCGGTTTTTCTAAATGTACACCTGCGACTTTCAGTGTCTGTCCTTGAGCTTTGTTTATGGTCATTGCGAATGCTGCTCTTAGGGGAAATTAGAGTCTTTTGAACTGGAATGGCAAATCGGTCAGGATTATAGGATTGTGAGGAATAAATACTTTTTCACCGCTTGCTGTTCCTGTCATAATTATTGCTTGCACAACATTGCGTCCAAGGTATGTATTTGTAGTCGCTTGCCATTACAGAGCCTTGGTGCGTCCAGATTACATATCAACAGGACTGGGACACCCTGTAAATTCCAGAGAGTTGAGAAACTACAGGGTACGACGTCACTTGCTCAATATCCATGACATTGTCGACAGATACTCGACAACATCATACGACATAACGCTGACACGACTTTTCGCTGATCTGCCCTACAATTTCCTTAGTCGGTGTTAAAATTGCTCATATAAGAGCAATTTTAACACCGACTAAGCAGCCATTCTCCATCCCTCATATTTGTTTTCAAATTCCAATAAACATGGTTTATTAAATTATCTGTATCTTGGACTATGTTACAGAATTCAGAGCTCAAATAAATCATCCCGTTGATATCTGATGTTATATATACGGTGCAGCTGTACTCGCATGTTTGTAAATAGTTTTAAAAAAAATATTTCGAGTGGTTCTTGAATACACGTTTTGAATGATTTGGGAGGAGGGAATACAAAGTTACAACACGCCTTTCACATCCTTAAGGGATGATTTCCGATATAAAAACTATCCTACGTCTTTTCCAGAGTCAAGTATCTCCATACCCAATTCTCATCTAATAAGCGGTCTAAATGTTCCTAAGCTATTCCAATACCAAATTTAAAAATTAAGTTAACTTAGCTTTTGCCAGCGGCTGCGTCCGCGTTCAATTCGAAAACTATCCCACGGCAACCTTATATCAGGATAAAAACTATCCTATGTCCTTCCCAGGGGCCTAAACTATTCCCATGCCAAATTTCATCTAAATCGGTTCTGCGGTTTAGGCGTGAAAAGGTAACAGACAGACAGAGGTACTTTCGCATTTATAATATTAGTATGGCATCTAAGTTGGTTCAGCGGTCTATGAGTTCCTAAACTATTCCCATACTGAATTTAAAAATCAAATTTAATTAATTTAATTTAAATAAAATAACAGATACAAACGTTATTTCGACAGAAGAGGAAAGCTCGGCCAGCTCTTTATATGACGGCACAGATGCAGAGGAAGAGGAGGAAGATGTTGACGACGAAGATGTGGACAACGATCGCGAGGGAAATCAAAACTCCAAAGTACAAGGTAAATAATGGTGAACATCCCACCCCTACGTACAAAAGGTTTTAGGAATACTTTCATTGTGCATACGGCTAAGGAGTGGAATTCCATGCCAGAGTCTGTGTTTTCAGATAGCTATAACCTAGGGGTCTATAAATCAAGAGTGAATAGGTTACTTCTAGGTAAGCGTGCTCCATCGCCAACTCTAACTACTGGCTATGAAAAATGTCCTACTCAACTATCTGGCTATGAAAAATGAATACCCCGATTATCCATGGTTTTTTTTTTTAAATATTGCATATCTATACTAATATTATAAAGCTGAAGAGTTTGTTTGTTTGCTTGAACGCGCTAATCTCAGGAACTACGGTTCTGATTTGAAAAATTCTTTCAGTGTTAGGTAGCCCATTTATCGAGGAAGGCTATAGGCTATATATCATCACGCTACGACCAATAGGAGCGGAGCACTAATGAAGAATGTTTCAAAATCGGGGGATTTTTTTTCCACGGGGACGAAGTCGCGGGCGGAAGCTAGTCTATTATATTCAAAATAATGGTTTCGCTGAATTCAACCCTCCATTTATAACACAAGCATGCACTCTCTTAATACAACTAATTATATTATTGTGATCTCTTGATAAATATATCTTATCTATACTATGAGCATCTTCAGTTGGTTGGCGCAGTGGTCGAGCGATCGGCTGCTGCGTCGCGTGTCGCGGGTTTGATTCCCGTACGGAACAAATATTTGTATGATCTACAGATAGTTGTTCCGGGTCTGGGTGTGTGCATGTGAGATTTATGTCTGTAAACGCACCCACGATACAGGATAAATTCCTAGTATGGGGCAACATTTTCTTTAAAAAAAAATATTACTTTTTCTATTATTCAGATGGTGAAGATAACGCAGACGGCGAGCCCGAAGAAAGTACTCGAGGTAAAAAGCGAAAACATGAGGATGACGAAGAAAACTGAGTGTTGCCTTAAGCGGAATTATCTTACTAGTTTGTAAGTGTACAGCGCTCCGATGCATCGGACAATAAACCTGTTCACAATCACGAAACCCGCGGTCATCCCCGTAGACTAGTTGTCATTCGTGAGATCCATCGACCCCGACACCCAATGAGGCTAGACTCAATCGCTTTCACTCTAGTATTTAACGCGTCCGCGTCTACCGAACGCCGTACAATTTGACAAAGTTTTCTATAATTGATTAATGTTGATGTCTCTATAGACATTGTGTGAAATCTGTAGTTTGTTGTCCGACAGTTAATGTTTCAATTAAATTGTTTATGTAATAATCATTTTTTATTCTATTGATATGCTTAATTTTAGTCTAATCATTGAAATGGAAGTGCATGATTATAGGTTAAAAAAGCTCTCATTTGATCTACAGTTATGGTGAATTGTATTAATTAGCTGTAAGTGAGAAGAACATGAGTAAATTGTTAGACATAACTGTTCCAAAACTGCCCTTGGGATATATTACAACTTCAATTCTGATATGGGCGCCGCCTGTTTTTTGATGACCAAGTTAGACTGATAAAGACATACTAAAAAATTTTAATACTATGACATTGATGTCAATTTCATGTAGAGAATTATTTACTATAATTACAAATTATGATAATAATGTGGAATATCCATCAACATCAATGGTTTCGAGTTTATAATGTATAAGAGGGAAATTGAAATATTTTTACAAGAATAAAAACTGAAGTAAATGCCCTCAAAACTATTTATTTACTTTCTCAGATTAATTTCCGGCTATAGCTGTTGAACTGTATATATAACCTTTACAAACCCATGGACTAAGCACCAATGCCATATCTTGATGTCTCTGTGCTCGAGGCTATTTAATATTTTGACACACTATTTTCACCCAGAAAATAGTAACCAAGTTAACTCGACCATATCCTATACTAGTTGTTGACAATACAGTTTGAAAAAAAAAAACTGAGTTAGTACACATTTTGGCTGGATAAGTGCAGGTCAAAGGCTAATATAACATTCTATCTACTAACTGTGCAGATTGAATTATAGAATTGCGTAATCTCCTGCAATGGGAATAAAAATAAATGCGATATCAAATTATTCGTAATCTCACTAATGATAACTGAACATATTCAGTAAAACAAATTAATTTTCAATTGACGTAGTAAAATATCATAATCTGATTTAGATCAAATCTTTGATGTCTGATCAGTTCAGAGTATTTTTCTAAAATCTTTTTAAATTTTAAAATAGCAATTAATGCACTTATGAATATCAATGAAATGTTTGGTTGATGCATCATGGTGAACGTGCCAGATATGTTGAAGAGAATTTTAGTTAATAATTTTATTATATTGTGTAAGTCATTAAGTTTAAGTAATTTACAACTTTGGCCTGTTGATATATATTATATATAATCCTATTAAGACTTTATTTCTGGGATTGTAAAATAAAAGCTAAATACAACATTTTGATATTTTTTTACTCCTATTATTAACACTAGAAATATAATAGTAAAACGCGTAGGTATGTTGTTGAAAATTTTAATAAAAATCGACGTTTGTTCATAATTTGACCAATATCAACTAGTCTGTTCGTCTAAAAACTGTTGAATTAATACATTATCAATTGGTATTACCAGATTCTCACTTCCGTCGTAAGTTCGTTTCATTTTCACAAGTTTGTGATCCAAAAACTCCGTTAGCTGAGCTCTTAGTGCTAGATCAGAGCTTACTAAAAATTGCTCCCGGCACTTAGAATACAAGTCTTTAAACGGCAAACCTGAAAACAAAGTTTAATGTTTTAATAAATATGCTTAGGTACACGTATTTGTTTCAATCTATTCAAGTTATAGTAATGTTATATTCTTTCTAAGGGTCAATTTATACTAGCGCATCGAAGCGTCTTCGTACTCGTCGTAATCTTTACAACTGAATGCGCGCGTATTCGCACCAAATTAATTTTTCGTCCGAGTCCATCGTTATCAACACCGACGCAGGCCAATTTCCGACTGATGACGCGTAGGTTCGCTAGGTGGGCGCTGGATACGCGACAATGCGCGCGCACCAATCAGCGTTGTTCACGCGCAGACGCGCGAATTCCGAAGAATGGGCGCGTCTTTTTAAAATCTCAGAAGTAATGTGTGCGTTACGCTGTGGAGTTAAGGTTGAATTTGTTATGTTCAGTTTTGGATAGACGCTTCGATGCGCAGGGCTACTTTTTATCCCGGAATTTCCGCGAGATTGGGATTTACGAGGGAAATTTTTGATGAGCCCACTCTTGACCTCGATCTCGCCTGACTAAGAGATAGTTAAGGTCTACGATGGAACGAGCGAGCCCAGAAGATGCCTACACACATATATTACACATGAATCAAAAACTTTGTACCCATTAATGAAAAAGTATGAGGACAAATTAGTAGTGTTAAACTTAGCACTGCATCTAAAGTTTATAAGGAGAAGGAATGCAGCAAGCTTATATTTCTATAATAACTAAAAGTGTGTATTAATAATGGTCTAATTTCGACCAGTGGGCGGTGGTAGTACACCAGTGGCGAAGGCTCCATACAAATCGATTCCTACCGGCTTCCCTTTTGAAATATGGCAAATATTAGTCATTATTTTATATATTCATATATAAATAGTAATCTATTATTTTCAATTAAAAAAATAACTATTTACGAAGTTACAAGATTTCGAAGTCAGCCACAGGGCCACAGTTACTGGAATTCACGCATCACACTTGAGCAAGGTAAGCATTTTTTGGTCCGGCTTCCCTTTTATGAAAATTCACTCTTCGCCACTGTAGTACACCATAATTGTTACCTACCTGATACCCAGGAAATGCTATAGGTATGTACAGATACCAAACTAAATACCTATTTGAATCAGTATTTCTGTTTAAATGGACGAATCAGTCGTGTTTAAATGATTGGTGTGCAAAAAGAGTATTATATCTATCTACTCGTATTTTAACAATGTTGTAATTTAACTTTAACATGACAATATATTTTTATGGCATAGGTACATACAGAATCAGGCGTTACTTTGCGGAAATCTATACCAAACTAAGACTTCAGAAAAATATCTAGTGTTAATTCCGCAGGCGAGTCAACATCTGATGATGTTCCGTGGAGGAGCGAAACATGTGTCGAAATGTGATTTGCTTGCATGTGCAGTGCGGCGCTAGGCATCGGCGACGTCGGCCACCGCCGACGGCCTCGCGCCTGAGGGCGCCTCGCAAGAAACTTACAATATAAAAGTACACTATGGCAATCGGTTCAACTCACCTTGAAAGTCGCTATTAATACTTTACGTTCATTTTGTAGCAGGATTCAAGAATTCTGTAATACACGATTTGAAAAAAGCATAACAGGAACTAGATTGTGGAGAAAAGTACTTTAGTCTCAATTGAAGGAAAAAAGAATATCCAGGAAAAAACGAATGTTCATCACGAACATACTGATGAACCAGTTGAATCTCCTGAAATGCAGTTCAGAGTCAACTTTTTTAACACAATGATAGATGCTATAATAGTCGACACCGAATGTCGATTTATAGCGCTCAATGAATATTTTTAGCAATTTGGTTTTATTAATGACATTAATTATTTGAAATCTATACCAAAAGAGGATCTCAAACATTGTAATTTAGGTACAATACTTCGGGAACGCGAAAACAGTGACATACAGCTTTTTCAGCTTTTTAAATCTAATTCACTAGGCTCTATTAACGACGCGAAACAACTCACCCAAAATAATTTAGGAGAAGTAACTATATCCAAATGTTTACATTACAATTAGAATCATGCTCACAGTTCCGGTCAGTAGAGCTTCCGCTGAGAGAAGCTTCTCAAAGTTGAAATTGATAAAGACCTATTTGAGAAGCACGATGAGCCAAGACAGATTACCCGCGTTATCAGTTCTGTCAATCGAAGCTGAAATAGCGGCTGGTCGACTACGACACAATCCTGAAAAAATTCAGTTAAGCGAAAAGTTCGACTATTTTAATTTCTATGTGTGTAATTAGTTTTTGTCATCATTTGATTATCAACAATAAAACTCGTTTACTCATACATTATTTTATAATGTAGCTCATTTAATTTAACGATTTTTTTACTGCGAAGTAACTGTTCGGAACTGATTGGCAAAATTGGGCTACGTGTTCCTTCTCTCAGGTTAAGGAATCGTCGACCTCTGTATGTTTCTTCTGTGCGGTGTATTTATAGGCATAACTCTTATATGATAAGAGCTAGCAGATCATATAATGCATTGTGTCACACTGTAAATGATCTTGACTTATTCTCCACCAGCGTCATTAAACTCAAAAATTAATGTATAATCAGTTTTTTTAACAACACTAAAACTATTACTTGTATAGTGCCCGGCACGTAACTTGACAAGAGTCGTTAGATGCGCAGAAGTCGTTTTTAGGTCTCATTGGGTATCCAGCGAGACGCGGGGTATGAGGTAACGCCGATCCAAACGCACGATTGGTGCGTCTGTCGACCCTTGCCTCCCGCACTCTGTTCGCTCCTAATAACACTTTCATGCACGAAAGTTATACCCTTTGCTTTTGTTCAGTTTTTGCTACGAGTTATTGTTTTAAATTTAGTTTCTGTTACGAGTTGCTGATATTTATTTATTACATACCGTTATATATATTAAACATATATTATATACCGTTTTACGCAGGCATGCGAGAAAAATGTAGGTATACGATGTGTACTGTTTCATGGAAAAAGAAGCTCAAACTGAAAAAGAGACCGTTAACTGATTGTGACGACGAGAACACATAATTTGTAATTATTTTTTTTCTTTTTTTTTATTACTCATGGGCCCACTCTTGACCTCGATCTCGCCTGATGGTAAGCGATAGATGAGGTCTAAGATGGGACGAGCGAGCCCAGAAGATGCCTATTTACTCGTGCTTTAAAGGCTGAAAGGTCATAAGTGGCAGGGAACACAGAAGCCGGCAGAGAATTCCACAGCTTGGCTGTGCGCACAATAAATGTGGAAGAGAAGCGCTTGGTACGACAAGACGGTATATCAACCAAGTGTGGGTGGTACCCAGCCGTGCGTCTGGTAGACCGGTAGTGAAAGGGAGATGGAGGAATCGGGTATTAATTTTTTTTTAACTTTTAAATGCATATATTTTATTTATAACACCTAATAAACTCACAAATTCCACTCCCCTCTTTAAGTTTCTTCTAAACAGATATGATTAAAAATAAATGATGCCAATAGCCATAAAATAATGACAAGCAATAAAAGTGACTACTTTTTTGTTCCACTAAGTGCAAGATGCACGAACTTACCCCCACTACGCCTAAACCTTGCCAACTTACATGCCGGGGACTGTATACGCTTCTATTTATTCATAACTCGTTCCGAGTGCTTTTACTTCTTGCTTTCTTTTATTTGTCGACTGTCTCTTGTTCTATTCTAATACTGTCAGTCAAAACTTGTAATTGGCCTTCTTTCAATATTTTTCAACTATCTGTATCCTAGCTGTAAGTTTTCCTGGACACGGTGAAGCACACGGTCAAGGTGTGCCCTGCTTGGGAGGAGCACCGCCGTGTCCTCGTGCGGCGGTGACCTCTCGCGCCCGGCCCTGGTTCAGACCATGGTGCGGAGCGAGAGGGAATGGGTTGCAGTCGCCTCCTTCTGCGAAGCAATCATGCTAGCAAAGGAGGAGGCCGAACGTGCGAGGGAGAGGCATCTCTCTTCTTCGCGCCCCAGCCGCCGCGGGAGATCCCCCGGGCGTCGGGGATCGCGTGCAGATCTCCGGCCACCGTAGGCGCGGGCTTGCGGACGGTGAGCTGGGGTAGCTCACCATCCGGTAAGGTCCAGGCCCGGGTCGGCGGCGCGTTGTGTTCCACGCGCGCCTCAAAGAGCTGTCAGCAATAGTGACGGGGTCCTATAGGGCCATTACCTGCCGGGGTTGCGGGAATGTGCTAATGAGATACCGCGGCCCCGAAACTTAAGGGCACCTGAAGGAACAGGGTGGGTTTTTAGTCAGTAGAATTCTGACACTCTCTTCCGCTCCACCCAGAGCGGGAGAAGTCATTCGATGATTTTCCCAACCAGAGAAAAAAAAAGCTGTAAGTTTTCCTAAGATAATAAAATAAAAGAGGCCTCGCGAACTTGACGTCGCCGACGTCCACATGTGGTCTAGCGCCGCCACTGTGCACGGGGTATATTTTTCATCCCTTCTGCATGTGCATATATTAGCGGGCGGAAATGCGGTTGTACATACTGCATGCAAGATTTATCATCTAGTTCTTGGCGGAATTAACACTATATACCCATATATTTTTCTGAAGCATCAGTTTGGCATACAGATATCTAGTTGTTCCGGGTCTGGCGTTTAGGTTGTTTGTAAACGCAAACTCAATACATTAAAGTATTATCAATGTGAGCTAATTCAGTAAAAAAATATTTATATCAATAAAAGCCTGTATTTACCTTGATAATGCTGCTTCTGATTTTCCAGTTGATATTCAATGATAATTTTGAATATGCCTTTAGCATTTGTGGTAAGGGATTGATAAACACTCTTGAGTGAAGACAGTTGTAATGCACCACTCCGATGGGTCATCAATGAGTTCTCATAAGAAGTCTCCTCTGAGTAAGGTACAAATGTTGTCACATCCCACCATGTGAATTTAAATTTACTGAGCTTTGTGTGGTCCCATACTGAAATAATAAAATGAATATAAGAAACAGATAACTCCCAACCGATTAAGTGGCGACAGATCTCCTATCTATACTCAGGTTTGTGGACTGTTATTATGGATTTTTGGTCTGAAATATAATTAAAAATTATTTTATTTTATTGTCTTCCCCAAATATAATCTTATAACGAAACCAAAAGCTATGATATTTTAATTTGCAGGAATTATATATAATTATATAGGAAAGGCAATATTTACTTAGATTAAGCATTTAAGTAAAATGTTGCCTTAAAAACAGGCAAAAAATAAAACAAAATCTTTTAATGTTTTGTGGAATATCCAGATGAAAATAAAATATTTGTGAAGTGTAGTGCGAGCGTGTGTTGGTCTGTGGGCACGGTAGTGCCCCCGCCAAGTCGAGCGCAAAGCAAACACTGCCGTACCATCCTTTTCTGGAACCATTTCGGCGTATTTTCAGGCCCCTATTTGGGGACCTCTGGATAGATTTAGAACGCTGAAATTATCGTTATCTAGTAAGCTACCAGCACACACTTAAGCCACAAAATTTCATGTTTGTAGCTTGTTTATTTCCTAAGTTATGCAAAAGCAAAGTTGTACTATTTCGACATATATAGAGTTATAGACTGACTCACTGATCATCAAAATAGAACTAGTACTTTCCATAAACCTAGAGCTGAAATTTGGCATAGAGGTAGGGTTTAGTGCCTATATGAAGGGAAAACTATCAAAACTAGGATCATGGAAGATCTGGAGTACCTTATGACCCTGAGGAGAAACCGTAACAGACCAGCAAAACTATTGAAATTATCGACATGCTATGTTCACAAAGTTTATCGAGCGTGGTAAGTCCTTTCTTTTGAAATTAAAAAATGGAACGACTGAAGTATCTGATGAAGAACCCTAAGAGCTCAGCTGAACTACGGGAGATATGGAAATGCGCCTTGACAAAAGTTATTCAGAGTGACGAGTCCCTTCTACTGATGTGTATAAAAAATTTAAGGTCTGAAGTATCTGATGAAGAACCCTTAGAGCTCAGCTGAACTATGGGAGATATGGAAATGCGCCTTGACAAAAATTATTCAATGTGACGAGCCCCTTCTTATAAATGAATATGAAACTGGAGTCTGAAGTATTTTAAAATGTCTAAGAAACATTAAAATGTGCTAGAGTCACACTAAGTACTTCAACAAAATAACATAAGCTGGGAGTACCTCCTCGTGGTGAAGGTGGAAACAGGCTAAGTCCGCAGTTGACAAGAAAACAAGAAAAGAAAGATTACTAATAAAAAAAAACTACAGCAAAAAAGAAAAAAAAAAACAATTCTAATAAGAAAACCTAAAATAATGAAAGGTATAATTAAGAAACTAATCAAGTAATAAATAGCTTTCTGCAAAAAGAAGTGAAATCCAACCAAAAACATCCTGTAAAAAATTAGCCAAGTCTCGCCTAAGCTGCTTATTTCTCTATAAAAAGTAATGAAATCTCTAAGCAAAGCGAAGCCAAGTCTAAGGATCTTTACTGCGATTTCTTTATTAATATAGGTTTTATGTGACTTGGCCGTTGACTTCGATGTATTAACTAGTAAAAGTGCACAGAGTATGTTCAACGGCCGGTTACATAAAATCTAACTATATTTATCACCAGGGATTTTTATCACCAAACAATTATCTTTACAGGTTTATCACCTAATGAGATAATGTCGTCAACTATTATTATTACAAACTACAGTCAAATAAGTACAAACTAAAAGTTTCGATCCTACTCCTAGTACTTATTGCTTCTACAATCTCCATGTCTATGTCACAACAGGACTATAGCATATATCAAAGAGAGCTCAGTATCTGAATGTTATGGAGTATTATAATGTAGATTTGTCTACAAGTCAAGACCTCGGTTTTATGATAAAGTGTTGTGCATGGGGAAGAGTTGCGGTTTGGAAAGGCCAACTTTTAGAACCAGCCCCATGCCACATTATTAGACAATATGTGAGGTTAAATTCTACTAGGGCATAATACACCATTTTAAATTAAAATACTGTTATAATCAACATTAAAATAATACTTACATAATGGTGCATTTATATGATCAATGGTTGCAATTGTATGAATATTCTTGATTTGGGATAAACTGGCCAACATAGACTGTGCTTTAGCATTCCGTAGCATAGTACCATCTATATTATGTATTATCAGGAACAAGTCCATGTCATTCTCTGTTAGCTGAGTATCAATTAGATTAAGAACATCACCCACATTGGAAGGCACGTGACTATTTTCGAGAAGATCAATTACAATTGTTTCAAGAATGTTCTTTAAAGTTAAACTTGGAAAGAATCCATTAACAACTATACAAGGAAAGTCATTAAGTTTCTGCTTCTGGAATTGTTGCAGTATTAGGCGCTTAGAACCAACTCCATAAAGTATAATATTGAAGTTTTCACTCAAGACATACAGCCATTTGTTAAACAGTTGTGTGTATGTTTGATTCAGTTCATTTATACTCTTTTTGTGTTCCATTGATATTTGGATATCATCAAGATCATTTTCATTTACATTTAAGTTTTTTAGTCTTGCCAAAGTATGATCAGAGGTTGCTATCTGTAATTTAAATAAGTGTAATTAATTAATACCTCTTTTTTCGGTGAGAAAATCATGAAATGACTTCTTCCGCTCTGGGTGGAGCGTACGGGAGTGACTGACTTCTACTGACTAAAAACTAACCCTGTTCCTTCAACTGCCCTTATATTCCGTTAGATAACTGCCTCGGTGGCGTAGTGGTTGCAAGCGCGACTGCTGAGCAAGAGGTCTTGGGTACGATTCCCGGGTCGGGATTTTTCTGTTAGAAATATCCCAGTAGTAGCCCGGAGTATGGAAGTTGATGGTGTATGTTATGTTGCGTGGGCAGGTATTGGGTTGAAGAGGTGCTTGGTTTTATATTATTAATAAGACGACCAGACTTTATACGTGTATATTCAGTAGCCATGACGAGCGGAAGTCGACGACAGGAAGTGGAGCGTGACACAGATAATATATTTATTATAATTCGGATACATACGTAACATCTCCCTTTAATAAGAAAAAGTTAACCATTGAACATGAAGCGTAAGTCTACTTCCTGTCGTCGACTTCCTCCCGTCATGGCTACTGAATATACGCGTATAAAGTCTGGTCGTCTTATTAATAATATAAAACCAAGCACCTCTTCAACCCAATACCTGCCCACGCAACAGGCCTTGTCCTTACCGGACGGTGAGCTACCCCTGCTCACCGTCCGCGAACGGAGATCAACTCGTGATCCCCGGGGCGTCACCCACGTCGGCTGGGGCGTGAGGAAGATAACTGTCTCTCCCTCACACTTTCAGCCTCCTTCGCTAGCATGAACAACCCATTCCCTCTCGCTTCGCACCAAGGTCAGAACGGAATGTATGATTAATTATTACCCTAGCATAGCTGTTTAAAATGAGTAAAATTAGAGTAAATTTTACCTTTTTACTAGAATGCATCATGAAGTAATTGTCTGGGGTGACAAAGTATTCGGAATCTTTCACTTTTGTTTTAGTTTCTTTGTTCTTGCTAGCTCTGCCTATTTGCTTCTTTGGTTGTTCTTCTTCTTCATCTGACGATGCTGCCGGTGATGATTGTGAATCAGTCTGAAATTGTAAAGCACATAATAAATTTCTTTGCTTTAGAAAGTTCTTCTTTTTTTGGGTTTGTTTTCCGCACTTAGTCCCTGCACGGGACTATTGTGCGTGGGCCACGTCGTTAGTAATGGTTTTAATATATGAACTTGTTAAGCCTAGTAAGTGATGATATTATATTCTAAATTAAGTTTTTTTTAGAGTTGATTGCCATCTATAAACAAACTAAATAACACCTGCTACAATCACAATGACAGGACGGACATGGCAAATATAAGGGGCTTGTGTAACAACAGAGGCGAGGAGAAGGAAGAAATACAATACTTTGGCTCTATGCATATCCAGTATTAACTAACCTATACCTTGATGAAAAATGCACTGGTGGGTAAATAATAACAGCCGCAAGGGTCGATTCTAAAGGTTAAGCAACGCTTACCGAGGTCGGTCTATGCCATATGCCAAGCCATTGGTCTCGACTGTGATTTGGACATCTTTGTCAGTCAGAAGCCAGAAAATCACTAGTTTGGTCAAGGGGTATCAGTGGGGTACCATGCGCGTGCACAGGATTATTACAGGGTATGCAGCGGAGTAATCGGTCATAAAAACTTTTTCTTTTATAGATTTTTAGCATAGCCACAGCCACGCATCGCCACCATGCTACGATGCGTGGCTGTGGCTATGCTAAAAATCTATAAAAGGCAAAGTTTTTGTGACCGATTACTCCGCCGCATACCCTGTCATAATCCTGTGCACGCGCATGATACCTTGATAAAATCTTATTACCTCATCACGGTCACTTCCTTCAGGTACAAAGTCACTGCTACTGCCAGAAAAATCACTCTCACCACTATCAGATTCAACCTCATTAATAATTCCTGAAAAACGTAAGTATACCAGTCTATAATCACATACTTCATAAAAAAGAAATGAAAAGATATTTAGACTATAGCTAACTTGTGAATAAAGTGTTTTGTTTTGTTGGAAACCATTCTTAAAATTTAGCACAGTGTATGTATGTTTATGTGGCTTAGTCCACAACAAGACATGTATAGTATAACTTCACAAGATAGACAGCTATACTCCTTATTGTACACCATAACACTCCATAGACAGTGTATTGTGTGCCTATATATTTAGATAGTGTACCTTGTGATTTAATTTAATTGACCAAGCATTCTTATTATTAAAGACCGGATTATATGCAACATAAAAAGCTTGAAATATGCATGCAAATATGCATGAAAAATGCTTGAAATATGCACGAAAACTGACAGAATATGCAACATTAAATGACTAATTTTTTTTTTGTTTTGTATAGTTATCCTTTAGATTTAAGTTTATTGTTAGTAAATACTTGTTTTAAGTTTTAGTTTGTTAAGTATGTATCTTTATAATTTATTGTTTTTTTAATAAAATAAAAAAAACTTAGAAACTTTTTAGTCCATGAAATATTTTTCTCGCAAACTCGACAATACAAAACAGTTCCGTCGTAAGTAAATGTTTCAGGAAAGTCACTTCTCCACGAAGACACACTTTTTTCCGGGAGGCATTGTACAATTTGACACAAGAACTTTAACTGCAGATCAATGAGCACGCACGTCAACAATGAAAGCAATAACATGCATAATAGGTGGGAGGAAGGAGTAGTGCGGTAGGCGAGCGCGACGATCATTTGTCTCTTTCATTTTATTATCGTACCAAAACAAAAGACGCTGCTGAGTGCACTGCGCTCGAAAAATACTGTAAATTATAGCGAAAATATGCACCATTACTAGATCTTAGGAAAAATATGCTATTAGCGCTGAAAATGGCTTAAATATGCAAATGCATATTATCCGGTCTCTACTTATTATAATACACAAAATATGCGCTTGGTCATGGAGTTGCACACCTGCCCGTTATACATGCATTGTTATTACAACAAATAAATCAGTCCAATGTCCCTAAACTAGTTTGTTAGTGAAAGAATTATGCAAAAACTTACTTTTCTTAATAATATCCTTAACTTGTTTAGGTGTAGCCTGAGATACTTTGGTCAATGAGCCATTAAATGCAGCCAGTTTTTGTGGAGTTTTCATTGGTGAATTGGTCGGTTTAGGAGAATTGATTATAGCTGCCTTTACTTTGTTTTGTAGATCCAGTTTAGTGTGGCGAGATTTGAACTTGAACATGTCTTGACCCTCCACATCATCCTCACTAAATAAAGCTAAAAAATATATATTGTGTTCAATTACATGTAAAATTATAGAAAATTTAATAAATTTATAATAACTAATAACTTATTTTAACTAATAACTATCTTATTACAATAATAAAAAATTAAGTTTGCAAATACATACCTAGTTGTATACAGCAGTTAAGAGATGGTGTTTTTTTTCTGTTATCATTATAATTAAGATACATGACAGAACCTCATGTCACAGGCTTTCAACTGTTTTAGGGTTCCGTAGTCAACAAGGAACCCTTATAGTTTCGCCATGTCCGTCTGTCTGTCCGCGGTTTAGCTCAAAAACTATTGGTACTAGAAAGTTGTACTTTGGCATGAGTATACACGTTAATGACGCCAAAAAAGTGGTAAAATAAAATTTTGAAAAAGACAATTATTTAGGGTACCTCCCATACATGTAAAGTGGGATGATATTTGTTTTTCTTCGTTCTTCCCATAGTGTGGGATATCGTTGGATAGGTCTTTCAAAAATATTAGGGGTTTGGTAAGACCGTTTTTTGATTAAGTAAACCGTTCGTGACTTATCAAGCTTTAAAGTACCAATTTTCGTTAGAGTCAAGTGTCCCCCCCCCCCCACTATCAACTAAACGGTTATAGTTAGAAATTCAAATGTCACGGCAGTAGTACCTATATATAACGAAATTTAAAGGAAAACTATCACACATAAGTGAGCTTTACAAGTTTACGAGTAATAGTCGACGAATTGTATTTGACTCGAAAATTTCGAACAACTCTATAGAAATGTCGATAGATGGCGCTAAGCGCCAGTTGTATCGTGCTAGCTTCTTGTGACGATTGCGTAGTGTAGCTCTGTGTCCGTATTTAAATTCAAAACACCGGCTATGACAAGTTCTATACAAATCTCTAAAAAAAATTTAAACTTTCCGTGCAAAATTGTCGGATCAGGTGAGGATTTGTATAGGAAGTCAAATTAGTTAGGTAGTCATGTTTGGCTTTTAGTTAGAGCATGGTACGAAACGATCAGTCAGCGAATACGACACGCACTTGGCTGTTATAAAAACTACGGAACCCTACACTGCGCGTGGCCCGACACGCACTTGACCGGTTTTTATCTATTGAAATGGATAATCTATTTAAGTACTTTTGAAAATGTTTGAGATTTTGGACTGCAATTTTGAAATCATAGTCATTTATTAGTTCAATAAAAATGTATAATAACGTGATCACTGGTACTCAAACTAGGTAAAAACCTGTGCTATAAGTAGCAGTTAGGCCGCGTGGGTGATCAATGGAACCAGTTAACTTATACAAACTATCCTTAACTTAATAAATGGAAAACAAAACTAACAAACTATCCTTAACTTAATAAATGGAAAACAAAACTAAACTTAATATATTTAAATAAAATATTAGCACATGGACTTAATCATGTTAAAGAAATAACCTCGTTCTTTAGCAAGGTAATAATCAGCCTATAACATTGATACAATAAAAACCCAAGATGCACACTCAACGTCTCAAAACTGTCCGTATAAAATGAGTGCATAATTCTAAATTGTGCGCACATTTCAAATAGTATCGCGTCACTCGCGTCTAGGTACACACGTCAAAAATGTCGAAATGTTTTTTGACAAAACATTATAAAAATGGCTAAAAAAGGATGCCATATCGAATTTACGGTAAGTACCTAAAAGGGTTTATTGATTAGTTATTATTATTTTTATGAATGATTATTTGGATTTAATTTGTCTTAAAATAACACTCAACGGTCAAGTCTAATACCGCAAATTTCAATGGCCGCTTTTTCAGTGTCAAAACAATATATTATGGCATCTTTTTTATTTTAGTCGCATAATAAAGTTGTACAAGTTAATGGAGTCGATTTTTGAATTGTATTTATTTATTACTAGCTTTTGCACGCGACTTCGTACGCGTGGTAAGATTTTCCCGCGCAAATCCCGATCCCGTGGGAATTTCGGGATAAAAAGTAGCCTATGTGTTATTCCAGAATGTCAATTATCTACTGACCAAATTTCATTCAGATCCGTTCAGTAGTTTTTGCGTGAAAGAGTAACAAACATCCATCCATCCTCACAAACTTTCGCATTTATAATATTAAGTAGGAAGGATAGTAGGAAGTAGGATAGTAGGACTAGCTTTTGCCCGCGGCTTCGCCCGCGTTAATTTACACTTGTCAATAATTCTTGTTGCCAAAAAGGTGTACCGTATCTTTTTGGGTGGTTAAAAAACGCATATAATATTTAAAAAACCATCACCAGGGTTCATCCATCCCCAAAAACAGACAGACAGTTAGTATTTAAAATTTATCTTTTTAAAACCAAAAACGTAGTTTACAATACATTTTTGTAAACTACGTTTCTGGTTTTCCCGTCCTTCGCGTGTTGATTTTGTACGCTTAGTACTCGTGAGCACGCCACATACAATTGCCCATGGGAAAAGCAGTCTTTTTCTAAATGCACACCTACGATTTTCAGTGTCCGTCCTTGAGCTTTGTTTATGGTCATTGCGAATGCCGCTTTTAGGGGAAATTTGAGTTTTTCGAACTGAAAGTGAGGAATAAATACGTTTTCACCGCTTGCTGTTCCTGTGTTAATTATTGCTTGAAAACATTGCATCCAAGGTATGTAATTTGTAGTCGCATGCCATTACAGAGCCTTGGTGCGCCCTGATTACCCATCAGCAGGACTGGGACACCAAGTTAAAGCCTCAAATAATGTGATGGGGTACCCTGACAATTCCAGAGAGTTGATAAAATCTACAGAGTACGACGTCACTTGCTTTGTATCCATGACAATGTCGACGGACAGATACTCAACAACATCACAATCCACATGAGACATAATCTTTTCTTGATCTGCCCTACAATTTCGTTAGTTGGTGCCAAAATTACTCTTTCACGCAGCCATTCTTTATCCCTCATATTTGTTTTCAAATCAGAATAAACGTGGTTTATTAAATTATCTGTATCTTGGACTACGTTCACTATGTATGTTACTACAGTTTCAGTTTCAGTTTGGTTTCAGCGTCAGTTTCAGTTTCAGATTCAGTTAAGCTCAAATAAATAATCCCGCTGATATCTGTTGCCACACGATCTTCTCCTATTTTCAAAAGGGCAAACGCATATTGCCCTGATTTTGAAAAAGAAATGATTCGTACCTATATTAACTTGATTGGTTAAAATTTAAGCGACACGGTTGGCGTAACTGTTAACTGGTGCATGACGTGGGTTCGACCCCAGCTCTAAACAAAGATTTGTATAGCCTACATGCAGTTGTGTAGTTTAAAAAAAACTGTTATGAGTGGTTCTTGAATACGCGATTTGAATGAATTGAGAGGGGGAATACAAAGTCCCAACACCCCTTTACATCCTTAAGGGATGATTTCCAGGATAAAAACTATCCTATGTCTTTTCCAGGGTCTAAAACTATCTCCAAAGCAAATTTCATCCAAATCGGATTAGCGGTCAAGTGTATTATGTGTGTGGGTAGGGCGGGGACATTATTGATTCCCTATACGAAATTCTAACACCCCTTTTACATCCTTTAGGAATGACTTCCGGAACGAAACCTATGCTATGTCTTTTCCAGGGTCCTAAACTATTCCCATGCCAAATTTCATCTCAATCGGTTCAGCGGTTTAGGCGTGAAAAGGTAACAGACAGACAGTTACTTTCGTATTATTATAATATTAGCTTGGAAATATTGATACTTGATAGATATGGAATACCTATATTAACTTGATTGGTTAAAATTTAAGCGACACGGTTGGCGTAACTGTTAACTGGTGCATGCCGTGGGTTCGACCCCAGCTCTAAACAAAGATTTGTATAGCCTACATGCAGTTGTGTAGTTTAAAAAAACTGTTATGAGTGGTTCTTGAATACGCGATTTGAATGAATTGAGAGGGGGAATACAAAGTCCCAACACCCCTTTACATCCTTAAGGGATGATTTCCAGGATAAAAACTATCCTATGTCTTTTCCAGGGTCTAAAACTATCTCCAAAGCAAATTTCATCCAAATCGGATTAGCGGTCAAGTGTATTATGTGTGTGGGTAGGGCGGGGACATTATTGATTCCCTATACGAAATTCTAACACCCCTTTTACATCCTTTAGGAATGACTTCCGGAACGAAACCTATGCTATGTCTTTTCCAGGGTCCTAAACTATTCCCATGCCAAATTTCATCTCAATCGGTTCAGCGGTTTAGGCGTGAAAAGGTAACAGACAGACAGTTACTTTCGTATTATTATAATATTAGCTTGGAAGTATTGATACTTGATAGATATGGAATACCTATATTAACTTGATTGGTTAAAATTTAAGCGACACGGTTGGCGTAACTGTTAACTGGTGCATGCCGTGGGTTCGACCCCAGCTCTAAACAAAGATTTGTATAGCCTACATGCAGTTGTGTAGTTTAAAAAAACTGTTATGAGTGGTTCTTGAATACGCGATTTGAATGAATTGAGAGGGGGAATACAAAGTCCCAACACCCCTTTACATCCTTAAGGGATGATTTCCAGGATAAAAACTATCCTATGTCTTTTCCAGGGTCTAAAACTATCTCCAAAGCAAATTTCATCCAAATCGGATTAGCGGTCAAGTGTATTATGTGTGTGGGTAGGACGGGGACATTATTGATTCCCTATACGAAATTCTAACACCCCTTTTACATCCTTTAGGAATGACTTCCGGAACGAAACCTATGCTATGTCTTTTCCAGGGTCCTAAACTATTCCCATGCCAAATTTCATCTAAATCGGTTCAGCGGTTTAGGCGTGAAAAGGTAACAGACAGACAGTTACTTTCGTATTATTATAATATTAGCTTGGAAGTATTGATACTTGATAGATATGGAATACCTATATTAACTTGATTGGTTAAAATTTAAGCGACACGGTTGGCGTAACTGTTAACTGGTGCATGCCGTGGGTTCGACCCCAGCTCTAAACAAAGATTTGTATAGCCTACATGCAGTTGTGTAGTTTAAAAAAACTGTTATGAGTGGTTCTTGAATACGCGATTTGAATGAATTGAGAGGGGGAATACAAAGTCCCAACACCCCTTTACATCCTTAAGGGATGATTTCCAGGATAAAAACTATCCTATGTCTTTTCCAGGGTCTAAGACAATCTCCATAGCAAATTTCATCCAAATCAGTTTAGCGATCAAGTGTATTATGTGGGTGGGGATGGCTGGGACATCATTGATTCCCTATACAAAATTCCAACACCATTTTTACATCTTTTAGGAATGATTTCCGGGAATAAAACTATACTATGTCTTTTCCAGGGTCTAAAACTATCTCCATACCAAATTTCATCCAAATCGGTTTAGCGATCAAGTGTATTATGTGGGTGGGGATGGCTGGGACATCATTGATTCCCTATACAAAATTCCAACACCATTTTTACATCTTTTAGGAATGATTTCCGGGAATAAAACTATAGTATGTCTTTTCCAGGGTCTAAAACTATCTCCATACCAAATTTCATCCAAATCGGTTTAGCGGTCTAAGTGTATTATGTGTGTGGGTAGGGCGGGGATATTATTGATTCCCTATACGAAATTCTAACACCCCTTATACATCCTTTAGGAATGATTTCCGGGACGAAACCTATGCTATGTCTTTCCCAGGGTCCTAAACTATTCCCATGCCAAATTTCACCTAAATCGGTTCAGCGGTTTAGGCGTGAAAAGGTAACAGACAGACAATTACTTTCGTATTATTATAATAATAGCTTGGAAGTATTGATGGATTGACGTCCATATCCATACTATCCATACTTATATGGACAGTATGGATATGGACGTATGGAGTTATATTATTAGTATTAAAGTATGGATAGCTTTTGACCGCGACTTCGTTCGAGTGGGAGGTTTTCCCCGCCTAAATCCCAAACCCGTGGGAATTCCGGGATAAAAAGTAGCTTATGTGTTTTTACAGGATGTCAACTGTCTCCTTACCAAAATTCATTGAGATCCGTTTAGTAGTTTTTGCGTGAAAAAGAAACAAAGATACAATTCGTAAACTATCCTGCGGGAACCTTACATCGGGATAAAAACTATCCTATGTCCTTCCCAGGGTCCTCAACTATTCCCATGCCAAATATCATGTTATTCGGTTCAACGGTTAAGGCGTGAAAAGGTAACAGACAGACAGACATACAGACAGACAGAGTTACTTTCGCATTTATATTAGTATGGATTATATGGATTATTATTATTATAGTAGGAGGAAGGATTAGTAGGATAGTAGGATTAATAAGTTTATGTAGTTTCGTATTGTATTTAGTTTTTGGCAAATATGTATACGTTATATAATAGGTTAAAGGAGAAGAGGTCGTCGTCATTTTACGGTTTTTTTAAAGTTCATAAATATTTTACGTACATCGATTCATTATGGGATAACTTATGGGTTCACGACATGCGTCATGCTAATGATAAGTGTGTCAGTGTAGCGTTGGCGCAACACCAATCTCATAAAAACTGCTTATTTTTTTGGACGAAGACATTATGTATGTCACGGCAAAAGGTAGAAGCCTTATTGAATCAAAATTTTTAATAAACAAACAAATTCACGCTCAGATAAGAGTATAATTACGGCTTTGGAACACAATTTAACAAATTTTTATAATACTAACTAAAATTTCTTGTCAAAAATATAAGTATATTCATCTCCACTCAATGCCTTGTCCTACCGACCAATGTCAGTCGTAAAATTTTATTACCTTTCCCACACTGCTTTGTAAAAACAACTTTAAAAAAAAATCATAAGATAGAATTTGCAAAAACATATTTTATGCTTATAGCATAACTATTACTACGTAGGTGGTGAGTGTTTGGCGACAGTTTCGAGCATCACTTTTATTCGAGATTGTGCATCCTGGGTTTATTGTATATCAATGGCCTATAACTATATTCAAGCTTCACGCTACTTCAATACTTATACCATTTCATCCAAACCCACCCAGTACTTTCGAAGATTAGAAACAAAACAACTTTTCTTATTTATAATATTAGTATACATTTATTCCATAAAGTCTGACATAGACTTGAGCTATGATTGAAAGATCCAATAAACAAACGTACATACATACAAGATACGCGCAAAAAACATAACCGTTCCTTTGCAGTTGCGTAAAAAAGGCATGGCACTGAAGAATATTAATTGCACCTAAATTTACATTTATATTTAACAAGCAAACCTGTAGGTTTTGGCAAAGCAGCTTCATCTGTAACTTCATCCTCTTCTGAGCTACTAATGTCTTTATAAGATCTCCGCTTTGTTGGTGTATGATCCAGGAAATCACCATACTTCTTTGGCTTAGTTCTTGTTCTAGTAGTCCTTCTTGATGGTGAGTCTAATACTTCATTAACATTATCTGCAATTTATGGGTAAAACATTTTATTTTTGCAAATTAACAATATTATTTAATATTACTAGCTAACCTGGCAACTGTTGTTTTGCCATATAAATTATTACTATTGAAAACAATAGCCTAAGAAAATAATAAAATTTAGTTAGGCATTTTCGAAGGAGGAACACTAAATAAACGGGGACTATATTTCTCGTCACCAAAATTAATATTTGTCATCAACCTAATAAATAGATCTATTGCCACGAAATATTTTCATTCTCAGATAAACAAAGTGTTCCCAGGTATAAATTATCAAATTAATGTTAATATAAGTATAAAATAAGAGATGGATTACCAATAAAATTGTAGTGCATTAGATGAATATAAACTTCGTTCTCATAATAATAGTTTTATTACTTAAATAATAGCTTTGTGCTCAGAATGGTAGATCTGTCACCAAATAAATTGATTAACGATCCCTGACTGCGACTCCTTTTTATTTGTTACTAGCTTCTGCCCGCCGGGCACGCCGAAATTGCGGCGGTAAGACCCCTCTTTGAGGAGTTCGGCGTCATGGCGTCCTGACCTACCGCATGACGCAGGTCCTCACCGGACACGGAAGTTTCGGGAGGTACCTGTGTCTGATGGGAAAGGAGGAAACGCCTGGGTGTCACCACTGCGAGGGTCGCCCTGAGGACACCGTAGAGCACACGGTGCAAGACTGCCCCGCCTGGGCAGAGCACCGACGTGTCCTCACGGCGGCGATAGGCGGAGACCTCTCGCGCCCAGCATTGGTCGAGGCCATGCTGCGGGGCAAGAGGGAGTGGGAAGCGGTCGCCTCCTTCTGCGAAGCAGTCATGCTATCGAAGGAGGAGGCGGGCCGCATGAGGGAGAGTATGGCGTCCTCCCTCCAGCCCAGCCGCAGTGGTAGACGCCCACGGCGTCGGACGTCGGCCGACGATCTCCGGCCACCGTAGGCGCGGGCATGCGGACAGCGAGTAAAGGGCAACTCGCTGTCCGACCATGGACCATGCTCGGGTCGACGGCGCGTTGTGTTCCACGCGCGCCTCAAAGAGCGTCAGCAACATGACGAGGCCCCCTCTGCAGAGGGCCGAAGCCTGCCGGGGTCGTGGGACTAATCCCATTACCGTGACCCCGGTACGTAAAGGGTTATTGAAGGAACACCGTGGATTTTAGTCAGTAAAAGTCTGACAGTCCCTCCCACCCTGCCCGGGGTGGGAGGACTTATTTGATAATTTTACCACGCTAAAAAAAAAAAAAAAAAAAATCTTCTGCCCGCGACTTCGTACGCGTTTCCCGTGCAAATCCCGATCCCGTGGGAATTTCGGGATAAAAAGTAGCCTATGTGTTATTCCAGAATGTCAACTATCTACTTACCAAATTTCATTCAGATCCGTTCAGTAGTTTTTGCGTGAAAGAGTAACAAACATCCATCCATCCTCACAAACTTTCGCATTTATAATATTAGTAAGAAGATTTTGTCACCAATGCAGTAGTTACATTTTATTTCGTTCAGTTATTAAAATAATAGTATTCTATACCAATTTGATACATCAAATTATAATTTTAATGATAATATGTTCAGAGGTGGAGACAAATTGGCGCGCTTACCGGCCTCAACGATGGGTCGTAGGTTGGATGCATGGAAAATGCAACTGCCCTGTGTTTTACAAAAATTATATGTGCCAACATATTATCGGATTAGCCATACGCTTAAAGCTGGCCAACACTCCACCAGAAGCAAAAAATGTGCTTGTCGGGCAGAAAAAAAGGGGGCACCCTTCAAAAGCCAAACCAGCACTGATTATTTAGTGATTATTATTTTTAACAATAAATATTGAATGTTTTGACTTTAATTAAGTGTTTTATTTACTATTCTGCTAGAAATTTTATTTAAATATATTTATACTACCTGTGGAAATTAAGATCCTTGGGGGAGGCATATGTCTAGTAGTAGTAGACTCCTTTGGTTGAAACGATGATGACAACAAACCTAAACTTTATGAAATTTTCTAGTGACATAATATATGACTTATTGGTGATCTCTTTCAATTAGTTTGCTTAAATACTTATTAGTACAAACCTATTATAATACATACAAAAACATTTATTTGGTACTAGACCCTATATCTCCATGATTTTAGGTGATTTATTGTGGAATTGATTTTACATTATTTGGCGACTACATTTTGGTGACAAATCTACTATTTTGCGGGCAAACTCTATTATTTAAGAAACACAAAACTAATTAAATTGGCGATAGCATAAATGATACCTAAATAAACACTGACGAGTGATTTTTTTGAAATTTTTAGTTTTTTTTATAACTACAATGTAGATTGGAAAAATGTAGAACACTAATAAAACCTGGGCATCCGCAAATACGACTACTGAAATGTTAAAAAACTAAAAGTAAATAGTAAACAAGATTTAAAATCGCATAACATACCAATAGGAACGTTATTTTGACTTTCTCCAAAACGAAGACGGAAGCCGCCACTAGCCATTTTGCTCAATAAAATTGTAAAAAAACAATATGAATCGGTTTATTTACTAATGTATCTCGCACAAGAACCTTTCATGCAGCATTCATTTAGTTTAATTTCACAAGTTTAAAATAAAAACAACCAACAACCGGCGCTAAATTATTAAAACACCTGTCGTTACTTATTGACAAATGACATCTGTCATTTCATTTGGCATTTGGCGGCGTTTCTCATTTTTCCTTGGTTTGAGTACTTGGTCATTGATCTCATAAGATAAAAACGGAGGTTTGGTTAATTTCCTAAGTGAATTAATAAAGTCATGGAGGATATTAAAATAAAAACACAATTTTATAATTTCCCTAAAAATCTAGTGATACCAGACCTGGTTTCGTGGTATGACAATAAAAACTAAATTTAAAATTTAAAAAACCCCTACGCAAAAAATAATGTAAATAGTCGCGGCGGGTATCGCCCAGTACCTATCGCCAATTCAGAATCGATATTTAAAGTTTGTTATATAGCGATACGCCGCCGCGACTATTATTATTTTTTTATTTTAAGGGATGTTTCTTAAACTATTTATAAGTATTTTTTGTGTAGGTAGTTTTGTAAATTTTGAATTAAATTTTTATTTTAATATAGTTTTTGTAATATAGTATGCGTCGCGTCGTTCCCTTTCCATTGATACGCCACTTGGGTATATTAGACAATATTCAATCATTCATCCCCACTTTCACTCCCCATATTCAGTAAATGGCTTGTAGGTCACTACAAGCCATTTACTACACGTACTATTACCAAAATCTACCGCATAACCGCGGCGGCGAATGTCGTAACACCATACCAGTCACACATTACCAGTACAATACCAAGAACATAGTATGTACATACTATGTTCTTGGTATTGTACTGGTAATGTGTGACTGGTCATACCTCCTGGGCGGCCGATGTCGTGACATAAACCCGACGACCAGTACAAAATACCGTTACCAGCTAAAGTATGTACGTGTTTTGATTAACTGCATCACTCCCTGCGTTCCGTAATAGCTTTGTTTTTCATAGTTTCTCTTTATATTTGCAGTTAGAAAAAATCGAAATTTAACTGATCCAGAGACAGCCCGTTTAGTTTTCACTAAGATGTACAACATAATTATACATATATTTTTTAGATTTGTCACTCTATAATTATAAAAGTTAGACGAGGACACACATTTTAGGTACCACTTTGGGAGTGTCTATCTTTTTAAACAATCGACTTTAAAGCAAAAATAGTTTTAGAAACATCAATGTCAATAAAAAGTTTGATGAAAAAAATAATAGTTTCAGTTCCATGTATCGAGAGCCCTTATGTTTTTTTTTTTTTATGTAAGAATCGGAAAGCGGTTCACAGAATACATCTGCTTACCAAGTTTCACATGTGTGGTCCTAATAGTTTCGTAATAATGACTGTGATACACATGACGAATCTATACGGGGTTCCGTTTTTTGTCATTTAGCTACGGAACCCTAAAAAAGTGGGGTTAGGCTCTCAATACAAGGAGCTGAAACATTTTTTCTTCAAACGTATGATAAGTCTGTGGGATGCCTATAGATAGGTCTTTAATAAATGATATTCAGGTTCCTGAAACGATTTTTTTCTCAAAGTAAATCGTTTAAAAGATAGATCTAACTTTTAAACTATAAAATAAATACATAATTATATAGGTACCTATATGTTGTGAATCTCAATGAACTGCAAATAAAATTTGATTGAAAGTTATAGTCCGTAGTTTTTGAGACATAAGTAGGTACCTACAGCATATTTTAAGAAACCGCAAATATATTTTATCATTTATAAAATATTAACAACGAAGTAATTTGTTGCTACTATGGCGTCCTTCATGGGCGAGTCTGACTCACAGTTGTCCACGTTTCAAGGTTTCGTATTAGCCGCGTGGCCCTTTTACATTCCTTATATCTGTGACATACACAGCCATCGGTCAATATATAGGTCTTTAAAATTAGCATTGAAGAAATTAAATTATCACTTACCATCAGGTGAGATAGTGGTCAAACGCGAACCTATTTTCAATAAAAAAAAAACCTGTTGTTTCTCAAAGTCAATCGTTCGAAAGATAGACTCTTCTAAAGTGATAACTTTTTATATAAGAAAGAAATATATTATGCTATAGATCTTAATGAAAACTTTTAACAAAAATAAAAGTTTGAAAGAGATACAGTCAGTAGGTTTTGAGGTAAAGCACATTTTAAAAACCTCACTAATAGGGGTTAAAGTATCAAATTGCCGTTATAGAGTAATAGATTTATTGAATTGACATAAAACCTTCATGATGTGAGTCTGATTTTTCTTCAAAATCTATACTAATATTATAAAGCGGAAAAGTTTGTTTGTTTGTTTGTTTGCTTGAACGCGCTAATCTTCGAAAGTACTGGGTGGATTTCAAAAATTCTTTCTGATTATTATAGGCAATATCATGAGGAAGGCTATAGGCTATCTAGCATTACGCTACTCCTCTCGGTTTTCCTACAATAAAGGTATTGGTGAAGTAAGTCGGAAGAAAATATGCCGCTAAATTACTATAAGGCCGTGCGCGCACTGCGGTCAGTCTACCGGTGCGGTAGAACTACCGGAATTGCGGCCACCGCAAGGCAGTGCGCGCACGGCCTAATCGCGTGAGCTGGCGAAATGCTGAGTTATACGTAAAGATCATGTACTACAAAAATGTAGGGTTTATGTAGATCTAAAAAAAAGTCCGCGGTACTGCATATCTAACTTTTATAAATAATCCACAATAAGGCAAATTATGTTAAGAAAATATTTAAAAAATAAGGAATGTCTTTGTAGTATTATTATTATGCGGCCATATTAATATTTGCGTTTGAAAGTAATTTCATCATCAAGACAATTTTATGAAGATTATCTTTGCCTTTTACAGTAAATAATTTGGACTTATAGTTTAGGAGAAAATGTAAAATTAAAATTATTCAACAACGCTATTCACCGAAACGGCCGCGGCGGCCCGCGGATGCACGACGCGACGCGTTCAGCATGACTCGCGTAGCTACTCTACCACTCCGCGATAGATACCGCACTGATAGTGAACCTTATCTTGGTTTCATTTCGACTTCTTGGCTAAGAGACTTCCTATGTAAAATTGTTAAAGCTTCTTTTACGTCAGATGTGTATTTTTGTATCTATACATTTGAATATTTATATTTTACTTTCTCTTTAGTTAAGTCTTTAGTTAATAAGTAATTTTGATAGGGTGTTGTTTTGTTCATCCCATTTTTTATGTCATCGTTCAGTTTAAAGGTATGTTGTAATGAGATACCACGGCCCCGGAAGGCAAGGGCAGCTGAAGTAACTGGGTGGGCTTATAGTCAGTAGAAGTCTGACAATCCTTCTCGCTCCTCTTAGAGCGAGAGAAGTCATTCGATGATTTTCCCACCCGAAAATCGGGTCAGACATTCAACGTTGGCATAGTTTAAAAGCGATGTTGTTAGGATTCCTTAGCCGAATAGCAAAAAAAACGGAACCCTTATACTATTCGTCATGTCTATCTAGCCGTCTTTCCGTATGTTACAGTCATTTTATTCCGAAACTATTAAGACTACAGAGTTCAAACTTGATATATAGATGTATTCTGCAAACCGCTTTCCGATTTTTATGCGAAAATAATGTAAAAAAAAGACATTAAGGGGAGGCTCCCTATACATGGAACTAAAACTATTTTTTTTTTTACATCAAGCCTTTACGCCTATGCGGGTGTCGGCGTCTATAAATAGACCTTTAAAAATGATACTGAGGTTCATGTAATCATTTTTGTCAAAGTCAATCGTTTGAAAGATATATTTGGGGACACATTTTACTACTTTGGTAGTGCCAAAGTAGTAACATGTGTCTCTAACTTTTAAAATAATAAAGTGTAAAATATAAAAAAAATATGCTGTAGATTCTAATGAAAACTTTTAACTAATTGATTCGAACGAGATACAGTTTTTGTGATTTCATTTTCACATTTGCAAAATCCGCAAATAAAACTTTGTCATATAAACATTATGATAACAGCATTTTTTTACGTTAATCTATGCTAGCAAGCATAGCTACGGAATTCTTCATGGGCGAGTCAGTCGAAAGATATACGCTTCCAAAGTGGTAAAATGTGTTTCACCCCCCACCCCCTCCTACTTTTATAATAATGGAGTCAAAATCCAAAACAAAATATATGCTGTAGATCTTAATAAAAATTTCAACTAAAATTGGTTTGAACGAGATCGGGTCAGCAGTTTAAAAATACTCTAAATGTATTCTTGACAATATTATTAAATTAAACTATATTTACTTCGCGATTCTCTACCCATTGCGAATTAGATCGACGCATAAAATTACACATTAATAATAGTAGTAGGATTATACGCGGGTGAAACCGCGGGGCACAGTGTTTCACCCCCCACCCCTCCTACTTTTATAATAATGGAGTCAAAATCCAAAACAAAATATATGCTGTAGATCTTAATAAAAATTTCAACTAAAATTGGTTTGAACGAGATCGGGTCAGCAGTTTAAAAATACTCTAAATGTATTCTTGACAATATTATTAAATTAAACTATATTTACTTCGCGATTCTCTACCCATTGCGAATTAGATCGACGCATAAAATTACACATTAATAATAGTAGTAGGATTATACGCGGGTGAAACCGCGGGGCACAGCTAGTCTTCACATGATAATACCACGGTCTAAAGATCATACAGTCGTCCGACGAAGACGTCTAGACAGGGCAATCGTGCGGGGTGTGAGGGGCGAGACGCGGGAATGCCGATCCCAAGCTACGAACAAAACTATGTTAGTAGCTTGGGAGACATCATTCGGGGCTAGCACGTGTTTGTTTTTTAATTATTTATTTAAAATGGTACACGTCGTAACGTGTGGTGTGAGAGATTGCAAGTCTTCACCTTGTTTAAATAAAGATCTCCGGTTTCATCAGCTTCCATGCACAGAAGAAACGTAAATAATTAATAATGTTTTGTTATCGTTTTATTTGTAATGTCGTGCCGCGTTGATAACGCTAACAATTTTGTTAATAAATAATATCTAATAGGTAATCGCACAGGGCCGTGAGGGTTTGGACATTTTATATATTTTTATACCTACTTAATATTATTAGGTGTTCTATTTTTATTCAAAATAATAACGATACTTTCAAGCTTTATTCGAATACAGATAACGAAAAATATTAATTTCAAATTGAAGATGGTGAACTTTTTTATTATTTAATGAAGGTGAATTTCGAGATGGTGTACGTATTTTTTTAAATAAAATATTGGTGTCAATTTAGAGTTTAATTGGGGTGTTTGTTATGAAAATGCCATCCTTTTTGAAATCCAAGATGGCGGATGTCATTTTTTTTAATAATTTGATATGGGTGTCAATTTTCAGGTTAATTGGGGTGCTTGTTACGAAAATGCCATCCTTATTGAAATCCAAGATGGCGGACGTCATTTTTTGTAATAATTTGATATGGGTGTCAATGTTGAGGTTAATTGGAGTGCTTGTTACGAAAATGCCATCCTTTTTGAAATCCAAGATGGCCGACGTCATTTTTTTAAACAATTTGATATGGGTGTCAATTTTGAGGTTAATTGGGGTGCTAGTTATGAAAATGCCATCGTTTTTGAAATCCAATATGGCGGACGTCATTCTTTTTAATAATTTGATATGGGTGTCAATTTTGTGGTTAATTGGGGTGCTTGTTACGAAAATGCTATCATTTTTAAAATCCAAGATGGCGGACGTCATTCTTTTTAATAATTTGATATGGGTGTCAATTTTGAGGTTGATTGGGGTGCTTGTTACGAAAATGCCATCCTTTTTGAAATCCAAAATGGCGGACATCATTTTTTTATAATTTATTTATTTAAGAAACCTTCACTTATGGTGAACGCAGACCTAGCCGCACCGCACGCGCCGCAGTCTTTGCATTCGAATTCTTTATATGAAGTTCTATGCAACCTCGCACACCTACCCGCGCCGCAGTCGCCGCAGTCCCTGAAACGACCGAACTCCCCTAGCCGCAGCTGATGACGTCACCCGCACGCAGCGCGGATGACGTCATTCGCATCCACGGCGCGCAGTGTTGCCAGAGTTATAAAGTAGACAGAGAATCTTTGTCAACGGTTTATAATAAAATTACTTATTCTCGTATAAATAATTACTTGCTTGTTCCCTATTATAGCACCTACAGATAAAATTACACAAAAGAGCAAAATACCAATACCAAATACAGATTTTATACAGATTTTTTAAATCTTCGGATAGATAATGCTTCAAAAATCTGGCAACACTGACGGGAACGACTGCAGCGACTGCGGCGCGGATAGATGTGCGAGGCCATTAACAAAAAGCGATGACTGCGGGGACTGTAGAGACTGCGGTGCGGCTAGGTCTGCGTTCACCATTAAGCAACATTACAGTACAGTAAGTGTCACAGTACCTAATTATCACGTGCATCAGTTAAAATTTTAAATCTCTTTGTATACGCCTCATCTGCATTTTTATGTTCACCCTCAACTCCTAAATAATACGTGAAGTAAAGAGCAGGTTAAAATTGTTTTCATTATTATATTAAGTAATAATATTGCTAACGATGTCGATCTGCAATAAAAAAATATTTCATAAATATTGTTTACTTGTGACAACCCTGGCCGCTGCGAGACTGTCTAGACGTTGTCGGCATTTTCCACAAGATCTAAGGCGTCAACCTACTGTACGATCTTTATACTGTGATAATACTATGAGAGACCAGAAATGAAGACACGTTTAAAGTTTTAAATCAATTTATTTCACTTAACACAATATTCTAGTGATACGTGTTCACACTTTTACAGTTGAGAGTTCACTGCCAATCTCTTTGTATACGCCTCATCTGCATTTTTATGTTCACCCTCAACTCCTAAATAATACGTGAAGTAAAGAGCAGGTTAAAATTGTTTTCATTATTATATTAAGTAATAATATTGCTAACGATGTCGATCTGCAATAAAAAAATATTTCATAAATATTGTTTACTTGTGACAACCCTGGCCGCTGCGAGACTGTCTAGACGTTGTCGGCATTTTCCACAAGATCAAAGGCGTCAACCTACTGTACGATCTTTATACTGTGATAATACTATGAGAGACCAGAAATGATGACACGTTTAAAGTTTTAAATCAATTTATTTCACTTAACACAATATTCTAGTGATACGTGTTCACACTTTTACAGTTGAGAGTTCACTGCCAATTAGCACACGCACTACTTCCCACCAACGGTTTTAAACCGGAACAAACAAATAAAGGAAGTTGACAATAATTCCGGAAGTAGTGTCTGTGCTAGTACAATATTTTATAAAAATGTATATTTAATTATTTTAGATTAATTTACATTATTTACTTAATAAATATAATTAATAGATATTTTATGTATACAAATCTAAAACCGGAAAGACCATCTGTCGGAATTTAATAGGACTGTAGCTCAGGGGCGTGCATAGGATTATGACAGGGCATGCGGCGAAGTAAAAACACACAAAAACTTCTTCTTTTATAGATTTTTAGCATAGCTACAGCCACGCATCGTAGCATGGTGGCGATGCGTGGCTGTGGCTATGCTAAAAATCTATAAAACAAGTTTTTGTGAGTAATCGGTCACAAAAACTTCTTCATTTATAGATTTTTAGCATAGCCACAGCCACGCATCGTAGCATGGTGGCGATGCGTGGCTGTGGCTATGCTAAAAATCTATAAAAGAAGAAGTTTTTGTGTGTTTTTACTCCGCCGCATGCCCTGTCATAATCCTATGCACGCGCCTGCTGTAGCTTCTTATTAACATTTATTAACATGTAGGTATGATTTAATATATAGATTCTAACAGTCGGCCTTTCCTGATACATTTCCCGTCCCGGGAAATTTAATTTATTTTGATTGCGTTTTCATAATGGTAAATTAAATACAATAGTTTCACACTTTATTACATTGGAGTATTAGTTCTCGAGTCATCATACATATTTTCAGTTACGCCACTTCTTAATTACACTACTTTTTTATCTCATCCTAATACTAAGACATTAAGGCCTCATTCATATCCTTAAATATCTGTCCTAACTGAGACCTCCGACATATTCCCAGTCAGGCCACTTAAATACTAAGACATTAAGGCCTCATTCATATCCTTAAATATCTGTCCTAACTGAGACCTCCGACATATTCCCAGTCAGGCCACTTAAATACTAAGACATTAAGGCCTCATTCATATCCTTAAATATCTGTCCTAACTGAGACCTCCGACATATTCCCAGTTAGGCCACTTATTAATTACCTCTATTTTTACCTCATCCTAAAACTAAGACATTAAGGCCTCATTCATATCCTTAAATATCTGTCCTAACTGAGACCTCCAACATATTCTCAGTCAGGCCACTAATTAATTACACTGCTATTTTTATCTTATCCTAAAACTAAGACATTAAGGCCTCATTCATATCCTTAAATATCTGTCCTAACTGAGACCTCCTACATATTCTCAGTCAGGCCACACATTTAAATTATTTTTAACAGGGTAATAACAAGATAACTAATCATTGGAAGTGTTTATAATTACATTGTTCACGACTATAACAATATGCCATCTTTATGCGTATATAATATTCTCTTAATAAGACCACAACTCAATCAAACGTGTCAATCAGTGTCATCATTTTTGAAATCTCGGACTCTGTTTCTGCTCTATTAAATACCAACCAAGGATGGATTTTATCTTCCGAGAAAATGCCACTAAATTTTCTACTACCTTTCCTGGATAACGGGGTATCTTCAATTACGTATCAATCATTATCAAGAACTTCGAAGTTTCGGGATCAATTTACTAATAACTCTTAAAGAAGGATTAATATTTACTGTTTCATCTATAACACTAAGTTCTAGTAAAGAGCTTGAGATACCCGCCAAGTCAAGACCATACAGTGCCTAGGCGGGACTTTTGCTAGTTCCCTTATTTTGATTATTATTAAGACTCCACTGAATCTCAGATGACATGATTTGTAGCTGTTAGAGCTGCTAAATCTGTGTAATTATATCGCTCAACTTGATCGTTGGCACATGGTCACCGAAGCGTTTATGACATGTTTTAAACCCAACGAATTTATTTAATAAATTTTTGAAAGTTCTTAGATGTGAACGATGTTCCACGATCAGAAAATAACCATGTCTGGACACATAGTGTGAAAGTAATTCTCAATGCTAAGATGGAATGAATGGATTTGGTGCTTTTAACTAGTACAACTATGACAAACTTTGTAAATGCGCCAATAATTAGTAGAAGATAAGTATTCTTGCGTTTGTTTCGAACAAAATTCGGGCCCAGAAGATCTATGTGTAAGGTATGAAACGGCTGATCAATATTTACGATTGGATACAACTTCCCTGCATTTTTAGAGGTTACTTTAGCATGGGCACATTCTAAACAGGACTGTTCATATATATTTTTTTTACTCGTTTTTTTTTACCAGTATTTCTTTAGATTAAATTTTAAGTTTTGTCAAAACCAATGTGTCCAATTTTATCGTGATTTGACTTCAACACCTACCATCGGGCACTGTTTGGTACAACCCAACGATCATAGTCATCCGTTTTCGTAAACAACAGTCCTTTTCAACAAAAGTATTCTTGATTTCTATAACATTGTTATTTTTGTTATCATTTAATATGGAAATATTTCTTTGTAATTCTGGATCATTTTGTTGTACCGTAAATACCCAATTATCTATACAAGGTGTAACAGATCAAGCGCAACACTTCAGATACCCCAATTAGAATATTAATTTATAAATCTAAAACAACATCCGTAACTAAATAAATTGAAATCCAAATAATTGCCTTTTTTATTTAAATAAAATATTCATCCTTACTAAACGCAAAACGTATATGCGTCATACAATAGGGGAACCTGTTGTACCTTGACACCCTTTGTACCTAGAGCCACTTATTTTTTTAAATTGTTCTCGGCTTTTTTCCGTCTCTTTGTCTATGGTATAGTGAACTTTGACAAGACTAATTAACATGAAGTTAGTTGCAGGCGGCCATTGCATCGAGTTTGCATGGGAGATCACTTTAACGTTTTCGCTGCAAAAAAGTAAGATATTTAATATTTTTCATTTCTTTCATTACTTCTGTTATTGACTACATAACTTTTTAAAACCATTTGATTTAATCAAGTACTTTAGCCAAGTTTTGAATGTAGTATGCTTATTTGAGTTAATCATAACCTCCATATCTACATGTGCGAATAAATATAAAAGGGTAGGGGTGTTGTACCTTGACTATAGTAAAACAGTTGTACCTTGGTCATATGGTCAAGGTACAACACCCCTACCTACATTCAGATGTATTCTTATTAATTCTGTTTAGGAACGCACATACTTATTATTTTGTTGTTTTGTATACAGGTAAAATGCCTCGTAGCAAAGACAACATCAAACGGGCTATTGCTAAAACAGCACTTTCTAGTGCTATTAAACTAGTTAAAGAAAAAAAATTCTCATTAAGAGGGGCTGCCAAACATTTTAACTTGTCAAGATGTACTTTAAAGAGGCATTATGAACACTGCTTGAAGACTGGTAAAGATACGAGCGACCTTCATGATAATTTAGCCGTGAAAAAAGAACAAAGTTACAGTATGGACTCACTTTAAAGGACGTTAAGAGGTTGGCATATGAGTTCGCGACGAAAAACAATAAAAAATATCCAGCTCAATGGGACAAAGACCAAATGGCTGGGGAGTACTGGTTACGTCTTTTCCGTAAACGACATCAAAAGCAATTAGCTTTACGCAAGCCTGAAGCCACTAGCCTTGCCCGTTCTACAGCATTTAATAAACAAAATGTGCAATTGACTTTTGAAAATTACAAAAAAGCTTTGTCCAAATGCCCACAATTAAGAGCGATTGATATTTGGAATGTGGATGAAAGTGGCATTTCAACAGTCCATGTTCCACCAAAAATATTAGCACCCAAAGGTGTCAAACAAGTTGGTGCAATGACGAGCGGAGAAAAAGGAAATACAGTCACAATGATAGCTGCAATGAATGCAGGAGGTGGATTCATTCCTCCTATGCTCATATTTCCGCGTGTAAATTTCAAGGATTTTATGCTTGTTGGAGCTCCTGATGGAACTATTGGTGGAGCTAATCCTTCTGGATGGTCTAATGAAGCGTTGTTTCTACAATTTTTCAAACACTTTATTCAATATGTAAAACCATCCAAGGATTTTCCAACCATTTTACTACTTGACAATCATGAAAGTCACATTCAAATACCAGTTATAGAATTGGCCAGAGAAAATAGCGTCATCCTTGTAACTTTCCATCCACACACGAGTCATAAATTTCAACCTTTGGATAAGACTGTATTCAGTCCTTTTAAGAAATACTATAACACTGCAGCAAATGAATTAATGTTGACACCCGGTCATGTGGGTAAACCACTGACAATTTATGATATTGCCGGTCTTGTTGGAAAAGCTTTTCCACAATCTTTTACTCCCGCAAATATTATTCAGGGTCTTAGGAGTACAGGATTACACCCACTAAATGAAAATATATTTGGAGAACATGAGTTTATGCCATCAAACGTAACTGACCGACCCTTCCCTGTATGTGAAAACGAGCCTCATGCTGGGACCTCATCTGAAGAAACGAATGAAATTCTTGAACAGCCAGATTGTAGCGAACAGCATCTTCCTGGAGAATCCACTCAAAAATGCAAAGAAGTTCTTGAAACCTCGTTGCAAGAAAACACGCCAGGATGTTCCAATGTTGTAACGCCATCTATGATTAGACCGCACCCAAAAGCTGAACCAAGAAAAGAAATTCGAAAAGGCAGACAGAAAGGAAAGTCAAGGATACTAACTGACACCCTGGAAAAAAAAGAAATAGAAAGAATAAAGGCAGCAAGACAAAATAAAAAGCTTAAAATAGATAAGAAGGTAAAAGTACAGAAACTAAAAGAAGTTAAGAAAAAAATTTTAAAAGAAGAATCAGAAACATCAGAAGATGAGAACGAAAGCTTTTCTGTGCGACATTCAGATGCTTCAGAAGAGTTTTTATCTTCTGAGGAAGAACCATTAAGCAATTATTTTGAGGGAAATAAAGAGAATAGACACGCAAACGATTTTGAAGATGGTGATTACGTTATCTTTATATACGAAGGTGAATACTTTGTTGGCCAAATAATGTCTATCAGTAAAGAGGGTGCTCTTATAAAATCCATGAAGAAGTCGCTAAAAAACTGGAAATGGCCAGAAAAAGAAGATCTCAACTTATACCAATGGTTAGATATTAAGGAAAAAATAAAAAGTCCAAAAAAACTAATTCCAAGAGGGAATATTACTCAGTTCCTGAAATGAATAAATACTCGGAGTTTATTGATTAATTAAGAAACGCTTAGTCCAAATATTAGTCAGAACGAAGAGAATAAAGACTTGTTGCTAATGTGATTAAAATGTTTAAGTTAGGTGTTACGAAAAATACTGATTTTATTAATATAAATTCTGTTAATTGATATGTTATAGATATTAGATAAGCTTATAAAGATATTTATAGACGTGTTGAAGCTGGAAATAATAAAAATATTTGCTATTTGTCGAGAAATATGGATTTCATTTGATAAGTTCTAACTATGACCAAGGTACAACACAGGCGGATCTAGGTACATCACCACTGTTGTACCTTGATCAACATTCCAAACTTTTTTTAGTTTATGTATAACCTGTAAAAAAGATGATCTATGCTTATGGATAATTTATATTATGAACCACATTAGTTCCTCTAACAGCTAAAATTTGTTTAATCGCAATAATTATAACCGCTTTTTTTTCTAAAAATCATTGAATGAAAAAGTGACCAAGGTACAACAGGTTCCCCTATCCTTACGCAGATGCATATACTCAGGCAACATTAGGGGCTGACACGCACACGAGCCCATTTCCTTGAATTAAGGATTGTAGTAATTTATCATGATACCGTTTCCATTTTAGGTTAAATAAGATTTTTCCGTCAAAATGTAACACGTATTTTTTTTGACGGAAATTGATTCGGTAGCCGATTCTGAACCAACTACTGTTAGGAATTGCGTTTATTCTGTTACACATTGTATATATAAAAGCGAAATACCACTCACTGATTAATCACGAAATCTCAGAAACTACAGGTTACTTTTAGGTAAGCGTGCTCCATCTTCGACCACATCATCACTTACCATCAGGTGAGATGGTGGTCAAACGCGAACCTATTCTAAATAAAAAAAAATAAAAAAACTACGAGTAGTAGGGCTCTTAAATTAGCATGGGGTTTCTTTTAGTATGTAGATGCTCGCTAAGACGGGATTTTGCATAATTCCTACGGGATCGGGATTTACACGGGAAAACTTCCCACGCGAACGAAATCGCGAGCAACTGCTGGTTATCAATATGTCTCACTCTAAACTCTATTGTATTGGATGGGATGGAATTTTAGCTAAGTGCATCCACGGAACCTTTTACCAAATCTATTTCTACAACAACATTCAATTTACCCAAACAATTGACAACACTGTCTCCAAAAGCCCTTAGTACCTACGATAAATTAGATTTTGACTAAGAATCGAACTAATTTCTTGCAGTACATTGCTGTACTAACCAATGCACCATGCGTTGGTTTTCGAAGTCAATGAAACAATTAAGAATTTGTCCTTCAAAAGTGGCTACTTTAAAATATTAAGAATCAGTGTCCGGTTCTTTTGAAATTCGTGAGACTGTTTTACTATTGCTGTCAATATTTCTAGAGTCTGATTTACCCGGACAATCGTTGGTTACATGACCTACTCTTTGACAACTATTACAGCGTTTAATTGGTTGTTTACATCTAAAGTATTGATGTCCTTCTTCTCCGCAATTATAGCATTTAGTAAGCCTAGAACTTTTGTTACTCCTACGGTCAGACTCGATCTGGGACGGTTCAGGTCGAAAATGTTTATTTTCGACGTTGCTTTGTTGCACTGGTAGATTTGGTTTCTCAGATCTCTTTGTTGTTCTCACATTCCTTAAATAAACTAATAACTTATCAGGTTCCGTAAACTGTGTTGCTTCCGCACTAGTCCTTACAGATCTATCTTCGATGCCAAATAAGATACAATCTATTACACTCTTGCTAGTAATATTGCAACGATTTAGTAATACTATCTTTTGATAAAAGTATTCTTCTAACGAGTCACCAAATCTAGCTTTGCAAGCAAGCATGTCAGTTAACAATTGACCGTAATTTTCGTCGCTTGGAAATGCCATTTTTAATTTATTCTGCCATTCAGTCCATGAAAACAGTAAGCTAGGTAAACCCTGGTACCACTTTTGCGCTAAACCCACTAATTTTGGAAGAGCATAATGAATTATTTGTCTCTCAGTCCAATTATAGATTTTGGCACACTCGTTCACCTTAACTAGCCAGGTTTCAATGGTTTGGTTTCGTTTGGCAGGATCAAACTCTGGAATAACTTTCATAACCGGATACCGTTCACTAATCCCGTCTGTTTTCATGCTCTGAATAAGTTCTTTAAACGCAGAAACCAAAACAAAAGCACTAGAGTCTGTATTAATTTGAACATTAGGGGTACTCACGGTTGATTTAGATGCGTGTGTAACCCCAGGGTGCGACGCGTTTGGTGTACATTCCCGGGGTAAACCGCTGTTTCCCGAGACGTCATGGCTTCGTGGCGCCTCGCGACCCTGTGACACGCCGCGGCCTCGCGACATATCGCGGCCAAGCGACACGCCGCGGCCTCGCAACACATCGCGGCCACGCGACACGTCGCGGCCTTGCGACACATCGCGGCCACGCGACACGCCACGGCCTCGTGACACATCGCGTCCACGCGACACGCCGCGGCCTCGCGACACATCGCGGCCACGCGACACATCGCGACCACGCGACACGCCGTGGCCCCGCGATACATCGCGGCCACGCGACTCACCGCGGCCTCGCGACACATCGCGGCCACGCGACATGTCGCGGCCTTGCCTCACATCGCGGCCTCGCGACACCTTGCGGCCACACGATACACCGCGGCCTCGCGATACATCGCGGCCTCGTGACACATCGCGGCCTCGCAACACATCGCGGGCTTGCGACACTGCGTAGCCTCGCAACACATCGCGGCCTCGCGACAAAACGCGGTCTCGCGACATTACGCGGTCTCGCGACACCTGGGCGTCGAGTCATCCGACTTCCTTGTACGCTGACTAAATCGTCTTTTCCGACCCATTGTTTTCCTGAAACATTTTACGAGAGAACACAAAAACAAAATCGGAAAAAAAAATCGGGATACGGTTGCATGTATATGTTAGCTATATCGTAATTGTTAAGAGCGCGTCTAAAGCCAGCAAAATTTTAGAATTCACCCGCACTGTCCTACCCGCTCCTCACATCGAATACGATTGCGCGTGTACCTACGCGCTCGCTCGACGCGTATCTTCTGTAGTAAGTATACGTATAATATTCCGATGAAACAACTGTATTCAAAGTATGACTGCGTTATACAATAATACGAAATGTTATTATGTGTACGCGAATAATACGTAAATAGTAAGTTAGTAGGAGGTGACTTATACCACTGATACTGAACACGAATCAATATAAAATCAATACTAAAAGGTAATATTATATTATGTATAATATAATATTATTTTGGCGCGTGATTTTGGTGTGGCGTAAATAATAGATAACTCTGAAACTGTCGATTGGCCAGATTATCATCTATCATTTACCCCACTTATATCGTCATATGCCCATGGATGACCAAATTATTGATATTTTTAATATTTGAAATAAAAATCGTACTTACTCTTACAAAATTAGGTACCATTTCTAAAATTGGTGATATTTTTTTCATTTTGTTTTTTTCTATATCAGTCCTGAATATTTGTATTATCAGATCAGTATCAAGATTTTTTATTACATTCTAAATCAATTTTGCAAAAAATACTTATTTATAAATTTTAACATTTTTTTCTACGGAATTACGCAATTTTGGGCCCCTGTATCTATAGTTGCAAAACTTCTGAAAAATTCGGAATAATTCCGGAATACTTCTGGGAAAGTTTCTTTAAATCAGAATTATTCAAAATGAATTTAAATAAAGCCCTCTGTGCGCCGGCCGCTGCCGCCGCGCTACGATGGCGGTGCGGGGTGCGGTAAGAGGGGAGATGCTCCCCGGAGAAGTTTTCCCCCCGCGAGAAAGATTCGTACCCCGCAATCTAATGTTTCCGAATATTTCGCCCGAATAATTCAATCGAAATTAACGTGTTTGTTTGTTGTGTGGTGGGTGGGTTAATTATTGTTCAGTGCGAGACTACGTACGATACAAGAGTAAAATATAAATGTTTATCTATACTAATATTATAAAGCGGAAAAGTTTGTTTGTTTGTTTGCTTGAACGCGCTAATCTTCGAAAGTACTGGGTGGATTTGGATGAAATTTGGTATGGAAATAGCTTGAAGCTTGAGGAAGGTTATAGGCTACTTTTTACGCGACTGCAAAAAAGGAGAGTTATGTTTTTACCGTGATAGAATCCACGGGAGCGAAGCCCCGCGTGAGTACCAGTTTTATTATAAATGGGATTGATTAAGTATATGTTGATATTTTTATAGGTAGATATGTTAGCTTGCGATTAACAGGATTTTTATTCTTTTGTTTCTAGGTAGGTACTCTACTTATTTCGAAATTGAATGCTATTTTTATAAATGTCAGTAGTTGAATAAAAAACCAGGCCTAGCATATTTTATTTGTTTTTTGAAAAAGGGTTACCTATGTTTTTGGTTAGTTTGTATGTATGTAGCTCTGTACGCATCGCGAGTATTCGCGACTCGCATAGGTAGGTATTAATCATTACCTACCTACTTAACGCGTATAATAGCCCAGCCAATAAAAACAATTAAAGGCAAACCTTGCAAGCAAACACGTTTTGATTTCAGAAAAGTATTTGTTATACTTAGGTAGGAGCAGGTTTTGGTATATTAACCGACTTCAAAGGTCGATTTTCCTGGTTTCTTTTGGCAGCAGGGGCGTGCACAGGATTATGACAGGGTATGCGGCGGAGTAATCGGTCAAAAAAACTTTGCCTTT